>VZTF01008200.1:421966-557724 GCA_013397755.1 Cnemophilus loriae | reverse complement strand
CATATGTGGGGTAAGCACCCCCCCCCCCCCCGCTAATTTTTTTTTTTTTTAAATCTTTGACTAGAGTAAATAAAAATTTAAACAGCTACAGAAAAGTAATCTAGAGAAGACTCCATAGTATCTTTGATGAGAGTGCTAATAGCAAGCTTTTGCACACTTAGAGGGAGCTTATTTATCAAAGTATATCTTTATTGTGTGCTCAGACTGCTTGCCATGCTCAATTGTGCTACAGTGTAAACCTTCTGAAACCACATTTTCTGTTTGAAGGCTGATGTAGTTTAATTTACTTTAGATTTTACTTGCATGCAGTATTTTGAGGAAAAAAAAATTGGACTGTGTCTTACCCCATAGAAAACTTTTAAGGAAAGGTAAACATTCTGTATCAGTCATTCTCCTACAAACCCTTCCACTTTCCTGGGGTGATATACTGATTTTTATTTTCTGATTTGATAAAATTCACATTTACCTGGATATACCTATCAGCCTGCGTCAAAAGGCCAAGTAGAATAATTCCATGAGATGATGTAAAGAAAATTTTGTCCACAATGGGCACTTGTCACCAAATCTTCTGATCTTCTCCTATGGTTTATTCATGCTTGTGTTCTTGATGCATAGATTAGATCTGCTTAATAAGTCTTATGAGACTTTCTAGTCTGAAAGTGTGTTGCAACAAATGAAAAAGATCCTTACTGATAGTGGTGGTAGTCCTAATATAAGGAAATCAGAGCCAATCTTTGTGCTACTCTTCAGTTAAACAAAGGAACTCCTCATACAAAACAACAAACCAACACAACTACTTTATTTTTTGGAGCTTTGTATATTTTGGACTTTTTTTTTTTTCAATTGGTCATTTTATCCTGCATCTTCCTTTACATGTTCACAGAATTTAATGACATTGTTTTATATCAAGAGTTTTAAAGTTATTAGTACTCACTTGTAATTTCTTTCTTACATAACAAGAATTAAAATGACTTTTTTTGCTGTGTGTCATTTGTGTAGTACTGGTGAGTTCTGTGAGATTCTGGTTGTAGTGTTGATTTTTAATGCAGCTGTAACATTCGCATTTTTACCAATATGAGAGGTTTGTGCTGGAGTCTTGGAATCCTCATTTTCAGTGCCAGATGTGTTGGACTTGATTTTGTATGATTAGACCAGAGAGCAGCTTATTCCTTATCTATTTGGTTCTCTGTATACCAGGCATGTAATGTTAGAGAGGTAGATGATATCATCCCTGTTCTCTAGTGAAGGCTTGCAGGTGGAAAGTATCAACACAGCTTTCTACATCTTTCCTGCCTTCCTCAGAGAAGGTACAAATATTTAACAGTCAGGTAGGTGTAGTTTTGAACTTAGAAGAATCCTTAGATGGTGAACCCAAGCATATTCATTGTGGTTAAAAGAGAAAAATTTGAATATTGTTCTTGTTCCTAACTCCCTTCTCTTCCCTGTGGTGCTAACAAGCTTTCCTGCTATTGTTAGAAGTCCAGTATGTCTTGTACAAATGGCTTGCAGGTAAAGTGGTACTAGTACACTTTCACCCAAACTTTCCCCCAAGGGACTGCCGTGCATTTGTGTGTGTATGCATAGACATACATGTCATGGGTTTTATCTGTATTTCATAGTTATGGAACAAAAGTTCAGATTTCCAGACCTCCTTCCTCTATCTGAAAGAAAAGGTATGATTTCAGATAATTATTTTGGAATGCTTTCTGACATGCCTAGCAACATGAACTTTTACATATTTTCCTTCACTCCCTTCAACCCCCTGAACATGTCCTCTGTTATTCTGTATATGCCATGATACAGATTTAACCAGTCCATTTGAGTCCTTAATTCTAGTGTGCTCATAGCTTTGATTCAGGCTCACACCTTACACAGGCAAATGGGATATTGGTTAGAGCTTTTAGGTCACAAGCCAAAAAAAAGACAAAGTTACATCGTTTTAAGTACTATAATATGCAGCCATCAAGTAGAATGAAAGGTAGCTCTTGCTAAGCGATAATGGTAATTGTAATGGTTAGAAAATTATAGATAAGTTTCATCCAGCTGAGAAGCTGTCTTCTGGACATGGTGGGTCAAGGACACAAAAAATATCAAGCTGCTATTGTGCTGGAATAAATTCTTCTCTTTTTCCTTCATTTTAGGGCCTTCCCTATTTCTCTTGAATCGGTACAGGTGCCCTTCAGTAAGAGCAGAGTCAGTTCTTTTGTTGAGCTCTCCTGAAAGTTCTGTAACGCTCCATCACATGAGAACTGCAGAAATTTGTGGGGCAGACTGCTGTGTTTTCATGTTCTTTTCGAGTAAGACATCATTTGTGGAATGCCTTGGACAGCTTATAGGACTGTCAAGGTCATATAGAAATGGAGACATTTTAAAATTGTTTTCTTTTATAGGACTAACTTTAAAGATGGAGCTTTCTGAAGAGCTATGCAGGTGTGTGCCAGAGCTGGTTGCCTAATGATTTTCAAAACTATTGCCTTTGGAGCCAGAATTTTTCAGGCTTGACTTCTCTGTGAGAGTGTTGGTTTAGATGTTTGTTTTTCTCTGCATCTCACTCTCTGAAATTTAACGTGAAGCCCTAAGGGTGCACCATGAAGCACTTACACAGGGGTTAAGATTCCAAGTTTACAGATATATGTTTGGCCTTAATTCTGCTTCATTTTACACTTGAAGCCTAGTTATGAGTTCACAGCTTTTTCCTAGGTATAAAATCCCACTGTGTGTACACCCATAGTTACATTTTTAAAATTACAGACTTTTGTGCTACTTACAATTCACAGACATGACATAAATGAAAAACTTGCCACATCTTGCTATTATATTATATCTAATTTGAGCATAATGTATTTCATTAACACCACAAATGTATGAGCACAGATTGATCTTTGAGTCTGATACTGCTTTAGTGCTGCAGTTGATCCTCAGAAAAATTGGACTGCTTTTGTAAGAAAAAATAATACAGAGTTTTGAACAAAATATTGACAAATATGCCTTAAGGTATGGGATGAAATTTTTGCTTATTTAGTGAAGCTGACTGGTTTTTTTGTAGCATATAGCAATGAAAAACCTTTCAAAGAATGCACACATGTCCATTTTAGATGATAGAAAATGTTATGACAATAATTTGATGCAATAGCATCTTCATATAAATATAGATGTTTTTATAACATATATTCAGAGTTTCCTGAAGTGAGTTTATATTTGCAGCCACAATGTTGACATTGTGTGATCTTATTCCTTTTTTTCCAAACACTTTTATATTTATTGTTTGGAATCTTTGTAACTGGAAATATTGGAGCACTTTTTTTTTCCTGTACTCTGCCTTTCAATGTGAATTATACCTTCGTTAGCTTTAACTTTTCATGCAGTCTGACCTTTGAGTGTATTCTGAAGACTGAATTTGAGTTACAGTTACCAAGGTAACATGCTGTGGTTTCATCAGTTGCAGGATTATGAATCCTCTGCAGGATAAATCAGGAAGAGTAGAAGGATTTTTAAGGAGAGGGGTTTTTTTTTTGTTGTTCTTTTAACTCTAGTCTGGTTTGCCTTGGAGAAATATGTGACAACATTAAATTCTTTTTATTTTTGCCTTTTCATTTTCTATGAGAGTTGGGATGTGAAAGCCTGTCCTGCAGCATTAGAGGTGCCAGTGAAACACAGCAGTTTGCTCTTGTGCTTACACAGCCCCTGACAGATCTCCGTGTTTGGCTGCTGAAAGCAGCTGTTGTTTCCATCTGCTCCTTGTACCATCCCATCAGAGCTCCCACCCAGCTATTCCTCCACTGGCTCTGGGTGAGAACTCCCTAATTTGATACATACAGGATCCACCACATTATCTCAAACAATTTGAGTTGCCTGTGTGATTGCACCTGGATTTTGCCTTTAAGTGAATTACGGAATCGTGAGCTCTGTGATTTGGCCACTGATAACCTTCAGCATAGGTAGCTAAGAGTACCTGGGGAATGTTGTCACATTTCCTGCCTGGAATTAGAGGAAACCTCTGGTCGTACCCACACTGCTACAAACATATGTGGGTTAATTTTTCTTGTATTATCTGATATTCTTGGGGACTATACAAGTCTAGATTCAAACTTTCTGACTTTCAATGCCCTGGGGATGGGCACTGCATCCTTTCAGTGCATCCCTTCCAATGCAATGCTGGTAGAAGTGGGAAGGAAAGCCATGTTCTAGTTTAATTTGCATCTTCAGAAAAGCTTTTATTATAAAATATCATTTAGTCAGGAAGATGAAAAAATTTCCTGTGATCTGTGTCCTCTTGAGTAGCAGACATAATTTATTTAGAGCAATCACATCTGAAAAGCTTTGTCTTCCCTTCCTCTTCGTCACATTTTTCTTTCCTTTTCTCTTCAGCTTGTCTTTGCATCAATTTTACTTCTGCCTTTTTCTTTTCCTTTTCTGTCTCACTTCTGTGTCATCCTTTTCTTTTTGATAGGGTCCTTACCTGGGCTGAATGTAGCCTAGCAGTACAAGACAACCCCTTCAGCAGTACTTTGTCTAAGTACTTTGGCTATAAACAGAAGCTGGAAAATATGTAACGGAAAGAAAGACTATTTAATCAACAAACTGAAAGAAGATATCAGAATATTTAGTTGCACAGCACTCACAGAGCAAGATTTATCCATTACTCTTATGTTTAAAGTATATTAGATTTCCTTAGCTTTGTCTTTTATTGCCTGTGTCTTCTTTTTCTGTTTTCACTGTGACTAAATGTGCTGAGATACTTCTTTATGTATGATTAGATGGTTTCAGCTTCAACTATTAATCCATGTGACAGTATAGAAAATCTTGGATGATTGCAATGGAATAATAAATCCCAAGAATTCAAAATCATTTTTCTGGGCACCCAAACTGTACAAAGTAAACCACTACTTTCAAAGCGCAGTAATACCAGGAAAACTTATTCAGGTTTTTGTTGTTCCTATGAGAACTGCTGCAGCATTATGAGTACAAAGCCTCAGCCTTTCTTGAAGAGCTTAGCCCTCAGCTGGAGTTAAACTGAGCTCCAAGAGCTGAGTGGCAAGATAAAGAAATAAGGCACTGACCTTTTTATGGTGCAAAGTTGAATATGTGAACTCTTCTAAGTCAGTCTTTTTAAACCTCACTTTAAAAAAATAGAAATTAAAAGACTGTTCCTGTCCTAGGTGAGTAAAATAAAACTCTGGGTTAATTATTTCATGCTGTTTTTAGGGATTTTCTGCTGCTCTATGTTGGTTGTTTGGTTTGATTTGCCTGCCTTTTTCCTTAAAGCAGAGATTGTCTAATGTTCAATTTGTGACATCAAGACAACTCATTTATGTTGTTCGACCTCTGTTATTTCAATTCTGTCATGGATTATTTGTATGATCAGGTAGTAAGTGATTAACTCAAGTGAAAGGTTACCTCATGGGTATCTGCTCTTACATTTCTACATCACATTTATATTTACGTATGTTACATTTATATTTGTATGTTTGTAGTGCCCTCCTTTGCTTTAAGAGTATGACATCATGTGTTCTTCTGCTTTTTATTTCACGTTTAGTTTTTAAATTCATATCATTTAAGTTTTGAAGTGACTTAAAGCCATTTACGGATTTTAGGTGGCACAAATAGCAGTGACAAAATTGGCTTTTTTCTCTGTTGCTACAGCAAAAGTAGATAGGAGCGCTATGCTGAAGCATCAATGCTTTTCCTTTTTGGTTACCAGCATATTTTGATAAGCACTTCAGTGGGCCTGACTTTGAAAAGAGCAGAAGTTTGCTTTTCTGCCAAACTTTATCAAATTTAACATGTGGTTTGACATATTGCAACTTGGATATGAGCATGCAGAACTGACTAGCTGGGTGCTAAGCAGGTCATTTGCCTGTGTAGGCCTGTTGATTATGGGAACATGGGACTGAAGGGCATTTTCCAATAACCAAAGGGTAAATCCTGTCACAGACTGAACTGCCACCACTCTCTTAGCAATGGACATGGAATATTTACTCAGTGCTTTGCTGAACATACACTTTTGTTTTAATCTCATTCTAACTGCATAGTGGTGGTACTATCTTTTTAATTTCATCTTTCCATTCTTGATTTTAATATGTTTAGTTTTTATGCCTTGTTTTAGTTTCCAGTGGCTGACTAGCACAATTTTTGTATTGAGTTTCCTTGCTTCATCAGGAGGCTCTGACAGTTCTTCTGGATGCTAAGTATTCCAAACTGACAGGCTGCCCATGTCATTTTAGCAACCTGACAGTCACCCTGGAGTCTCCTTGTTCCTTCTGTTCTTGCTCCTAATGTCTTTTTTCAGATGTTTACTCATTGAATTAATTCTTCAGCCTTTTTCAAAGGATTTTCCACTGTGTTGTGGATACAAATCTTGTGATTTTAATTTAAAAGAAAGTTGAGATCTGAAGAGTCAATGTGTGTGAGTCTGTGAATGTGTTAAAAGCAATAATTTGCACTATTCCTTTCTTGAAGTGATTCTACCAAGGTATTCTGAAAGTTATTATATTCTAAAATGTATAAAAAGTGGTTCTACAAAGTTACTCTAAGAGAACTCCTTTAGACATGTCAGCTCCCTTTAAAAATAATATCTATTTATGAAATGTATTAGTATTATATATTTATGCCTTGCATACGAGACAGTCTTTCTTTCCAAAATCTACTGAATTTACTAATAAGCTTCAGAATACAATTTTTATTTGTTTATTTGTTTCACAAACTTCAGTTTCACAGTGCTTCTCAGTTTCAAGGAACAACTTACAAGCTGCAGTACTTACATATAAGGAGGTGTTACTAATGGATTTTTGGATCTTTGTGCATTGTTAGTGAATGATCCTCATTTATATTCCTGCTGGAGTATTTGCAGCAGGACATCCTGAATGACAAGTGACACAGTGCAATTTTAACAGAGCAAAGATTAAACTTCTTTTTTTTTTCCTCCTAAAACTGGCTTTTCTAAGATCTCAGTCTCTGATACATCTCTTATTTTGATTTTAAATAAAGCATAAGCATGAGAATATACTTGTCCGTTCATGAACATTCTTTTTTTTCAAGAAACAATGCAATCCCTCTCAGATTTGCCAACTAGCTCCACCTTCTGGGGACTGGACATCCTTATTAACTGAGATCGAGAAGTTTCAGTGTGAACAAGGAGTAGAAGATTGTTTTGGAAAACTTAATCACGCAAAGATTGTCTTCTTTACTAGTGACATGTGCAACTCTATTTATATTCTATAATAATTTATCTTTTCTCAGTTGCTAGGGTAAGGTTTTCTACAAACTAACAATTTTTATTGTTTACCAAAAAGCTAAATACATATGTAAGTAAGGCTCTGTATTCTTTGGGACATTAAGTACTCAGTAGGATTTATTTTTAATAAATTTAGTGTGAATGTTCTTTAATGAAAAAATGGCCTTGAGAATTTCAAATCTTTGAATTCCTTTTTAATGCAGCTATTACAGACAAAAATTACTTATGTTAGTAACTTAGTATTCCAAGCTTGTAGTTTGCCCCAAAAAAATGTGAGAAAATTATCTTGAAGCTACCACAAGGTATGTGCAAAATAATTTGGAAAATCGTAATAGAAAGTGGTTATCAGTTGTTTACTGCCAACCTGGAAGGCTGCGTGGAGAAGAATCCACTTACATTTGTTCTGGGTCTGGTATTATTCAGTATTTTTATTACTGACTTGCCTTATGAAATATGGATGATGCTTATAAAATTTGCAGATGCTTAAAGCCAGGAGAGGCTTTAAGCACTATGGGAGCAGGATTAGAGTGGATCCTGATGAAATGGAGCACTGAGATATTAGGATGCAGTTCAGCAAGGACAAATATATAGTTATGTTCCTGAAGAACCAGAAATCCACAGTGCAGGTGGACTGGTTAAGTGGCAGCTCAGTAAAAACAGATCTAAGTATTATGTGACTTGTGGCCAGTATGTGACCCCTTCTATTCATAAAATTACAGAATTGTTTGGGTTGGAAGGGACCTTAAAGAGCACCTCATTCCAACCCCTCTGCCATGGGCAAAGGCACCTTCCACCAGACCAGGTTCCTCAAAGCCCCATCCAGCCTGGCTTTGAACACTTCCAGGGATGGGGCATCCACAGCTGCTCTGGGCAACTTGTGCCAGTCCCTCATCACCCTCACTGTGAAGAATTTTGTCCTAATAGCCAATCTAAACCTAGTCTCTTTCAGTTTGGGTCCATTCCCCCTCCTCCTGTCCCTACATGCTCTTCTTTTATGAAAAAGGCTGTCAGAAATGCTCTTTAGCCCTATCCACATAACCTGAAATTGTAATAGCAGGTTCAAGAGGTGTGGTTAGTTCTAGAAATTCTGCTTTTTTTGCCCTGGCTGTCAGAGTATTTGCCACATCCTTGGCTGTGTCTGTATCCAGCTCTCCTTTTCCATGGAAGAGGAACAGACGTCTGTTTGCGGTTACCTTCGAGTCTACTTTAAAACGGCCAAGTATAATTTTTTTCAAGTAAGAAGCAGCCAACTAACTCTATTCTTACCATGTACGGCCCTGACTATTGGTTCAGTGTGCATTACATCTTTTGAGCTTATTTTGCTGTGGTTGCTTTTGATGGCATATGTTTATTGATTAAATTAATAAATTACTGTAATTTGACTGGAAAGGAGAGTTTAGATTGCCTGGTCTGTCTGCGCTGACTTCCAGTACGTCACACCTTTTTGTCTACCTTATTTCTAAACTTGTCTGTGTTTTGCAGCAGCCTCTGGTTGTTCTTTTGCTTTTGTTCCCTAGAATACACACCCCTGTTAGTCCTTGTTCTTTGCTCGTCATGAAGAGGGGAAATCAAGTTGCTGCTCAGCCTTTTTCATCAGCTTAAGGAGATTAAACTCTAAATCTTGGTAGCTCTGCTCTGCAAGCTCTCCATTTTTCCAGCAGTCTCTCTAAAACATATACACCAGACCTTGGCGCGCAGTGTGTCATCACTCTGGTAGTCAATGGCATGTATAAAATCACCTCTTTTTGCTGGAGCTTGTACCTGGGGGTGGCTAATGATCTGTTTTGTCAGGATGACACTCACTTCAGAACTGTTTTCACGGGAACACTTCCTCAGTCTGTGTTCCTCATGTTTAAATATGTATGACTGTGTTAAAACACATGTTGTCTGGCCACAAAGACAAAGGAGCTCAGGTTGTTCTCTGCGCCGGCTCTGTCCTTGTTCCCCTTTCCTGCTCCTTACTTTTTGTAATTTCTCCCAGCTTTCAAAGTTCTCTCCAGTCTTCTTGGCTACAGTTTTATTAAGTTATGTGTTTTTCTGGAGCTCAGCCAAACTGACTGACTGACACAGGCAGCTGTGTCTTCCTGCCTAAAGAACTTCCTCAGTAGTAAAGAGTTTTCACTGGCCTGGCTCAGAATGTTACCTGAAACAGCATGCTGCTGTCTTGCACCTACTTACAACAGATTTCAATTCTCATTGATTCCTAATTACAGTAATCTACAGAAAATATGAGCCAGTTATGGACTGCATTAAGTCAGTTGCATTCCCAACTTTTATATAGATTCTTCTAGAGTGTTGATTTCTCTCATTTTAAACTATACAATGAAACTGATATGTAGATTCTGAAGGAGGGGGATTTATTTGTTTGTTTTTATTATTTGCTCAACTTAGGGGGTAGGCAAAGACATATACAACTACCATGCAGGTCTGATTTTATTAAATCCTGTAAAATTCAGTAACAGCTGGGATGATTGGGCAAGTTTGTGTAAAGTTTTCTGATTTTCCTCCATTCCTTGTTATCACTATTTCATTTATAATGTTTTAAGGAATCCCATTTCTCAAGCATTTCACTAGGGTTTTTTTCTGATATTCCTAGCATGTATTTTAACAGAGCAAAACATGTTTCAAAATAGTTCTAAATCTCTCTGATAGAAGTAGCTAAAAATGAGTTCAATACCTCTAAATATTTAAAGAGAACAATATAGAGAGAAGCTAAAAAAAAAAAAAAAGTACTATGATCTGAAGCTTATTATATTTCCAGCCTGTACATTAAGCAGGTAATACCCTTCCAGATACTTATTTGTTATTGTGTTTTGCCCTCCAGCACCCACTTTTTCTTAAATATAGGGTTATTCTCTCTGGTTTTGGGTTTTTGATGCTACTTCATTTCTTATGTAGCCAGTTGTAAGTCCTGGAAAGAACAGGAGAAAAGTCCTGGAAAGAACAGGAGATCTTTATCTCCACTGTATTTATCTTGTGCTAAATGAGGTTTTATGTGTTTCCCTGTATGCTCTGTTTGTGAGACTTAAATACAAGTTTTACAGAGATGTTAGGACTGTTGGAAAAGGCCATTGTTTCACAGTGCAGTTGGATTCAGGCCAGGGATTTAACCCCAGTCCCAGTGGTAAGATGGAGTCCTACGTATAAGCATGTTGTCCAGTGGCATTTCTGGTCCCACAATGGTCTGGGGAGAGCTGCAGGGTTGTTTTAAGGGGAGGGGTGATCTACACAGCCGCTGCAGCCGTCCTTCCTCATGGAAAAGGGTTTTTCACTGCAAGTTTTCTACTTTGGAACGGATGACCTGTCTTGTTCTAGGTGACTGGTATGAACAGCTGTACCCTCTGGTGATTACACTGAAGGACTGCATGGGAGAGGTGGTGACCAGGGCCAAGCAATCCATGGCATTTGTCCTGCTCCAGGAACTTGCCTGTGGTTTGCCCCAGTGTTTGATGCTGACCCTGAGAAGAGACATCGTCTTTAGCCAAGCAGTAGGTTGTCTTGTGTCACTTACTTCCTTCTGTTGCTGTCATTATAAGCATACTGTTCGTGCCAGTGTTTGTGGTTTTCTTGTTGTTTTCTTTTTCCAATTTGACATAACTTTTTCATTTATTTTCCATGATATTCACCTAAATATTTTATAATGTGATAGGAAAATAAATAGTAAATACAAATCCATAGTACTTCTATCACTGAGTCAGAGAAGCAGATCTGCAATGGACTGGAAAAGTTGCCTAACCCTGCCTTTGCACAAAGAAAGATCCGGAAATCTATTTTTAGACTTCCTAGATTATATAGTTCTCAAGTCTAGCTTTGAATATATCTTGCTGATATTCAAAATCACAGAATCACAGAACAGTTGGGGTTGGAAGAGACCTCTGGAGATCATCCAGTCCAACCCCCCTCTCGAGGCAGGGTCACCTGGAGCAGGTGACACAGGAACACGTCCAGGTGGGTTTGGAATGTCTCCAGAGAGGGAGACTCCACGACCTCCCTGGGCAGCCTGTTCCACTACAGCGCCACCCTCAGTGTAAAGAATTTCTTCCTCATGTTGAGGTGGAATGTCTTGTGTTTTAGTTTATGGCCTTTGCTCCTTGCTCTGTTGCTGGGCACTGCTGCAAAGAGTCTGGCACATCCTCTTGGCACCAGTTTTGAGATATTCATGTGCATTAATGAGATCCTCTCTCAGTCTTCTCCAGACTGAACAGGCCCAGCTCCCATAGTCTCTCCTCGTAAGAGAGATGCTCCTGACCCCTCATCAACTTTATGTTCCTTCTCTGCACCTCTCTCCAGTAGCTCCTCGTCTTTCTTGTCCAATAAGCCCAGAATTGAACACAACACTCCAGATGTGGCCTCGCTGGGCACTGGCTAGGCAGCATCCAAGCAAGGGATTTTTTTTCTCCTGGTCATCTTGGAAATAGAGAGCAGATTATTTGTTTTCAGTTTGTAGCAGTATTTTAAGTGTTTGAAGACTATTAGCATGTCTCTTCTCAGAACTGTCTTCCTTTGGTAAATAACTGAAGCTCTTTACATCTTCTCCTGTAGATCATGCTTTTTCAGATAGATTTTTCTCTAAATATTTCATTTAATTTAGTTATATGTTGCAACTGCCAAGGAGATTCAGTTGCATTAGATGTTGAACCACTTTCAAATCCATCATAATTCACAGTCTTATGTGTTTAAAGCCTGGCAAGTGAGGTTCTGGTCTGATTTATGTCAGTGTAAATAACACACAATGCCACAAAATAAATTAAGCTTCTCTAATATAAATTAAGGGAATATTTCACTACTTTATACATCAAAAAAAAAAAAAAGCATCAGTAATATATTATTATGAAATCATGTATATAGTCACTAAACAGAAATATCTATGCTGTTTTCTCAAATATCTAGATGTTACCTCTGTTGTGTATAATGATAGCAAGCCTCATTTTAACTACTTGTCTTGTAACAGTACACCTCTTAATTGCATGTGTTTTAATTATCTTTAAAGCTCGCTGGATTGGTCTGTGGATTCATAATCAAATTGCACACAGGTTTACATGATCAAGGGTTTTTACAACAGCTTCATACTGTTGGATTGCTCGTGCAATATGAAGGACTCCTCAGTACCTATAGTAAGTATTGTTCTTGAACAAGGTTCCTTATGTACCCAGCCCAGAATTTTACCCAGGAAGCCCTTATTTTAACCTCTGCTCTGTTTCCAGTAATTTGGCTTGTTGAATCAAATATTATCCTTATGAGACAGTAGACTTGCACATATTAGCACAGCTGAAGTCATTGATACTCTGTTGTTAATTCTACAGCAAAAAATATTAATATATTTTATTCTGAGTTCCTCTGAGAACATGACCTGCTAATTGATCCATGCAGACCTGACCCAAAATAGGTTTATAAAGCTAATCCAAACAGCAGATTTAAACAGTTACTGTCTCTGTCAGCCTTGGCCCTGATCACCACTGCTGATAATGTGAAGATAGCCTGAAAACTGTTTAATTCCCAGTTTGTTACAGATGCCATTATTTGATAGGTATTAAAAAGGACATTTGGAGGGAGAAATTGCCTTATGTTTCAAATTTTGAACTAGATCTATTGGAATCATTCCCCAAATCTGAGATTTTGACCAAAGTAGAGGAATTTAGCATTTGTGCAGCTCTTTAATGCAGTTGCTCACTTGGAGATTGCTGCCCTCTCCATTTTGCATGATTCTCATTGTTGTTATTCTCAAAACCTTTGTCCTCCATCAGCAGGACAGCCTTTTAAGCACTTTCAGAATAGACAAAAATGGCTTTTCTGAGGTTATTCTACGCCTATATAGAGCAGGCTGATTTTCAGAGTTGCTTAATACTCATAGTTATCATTTAGGCCACAGAATTGTCAGCAGTTCTAGAAATCAGTCCGGTTTTATGTAGGTTACTTTAATGTGGATTTAGAACTGTGATTTTTAGATGCACAGACTGGAAAATATAATCCTTGTATTGGTTTACTATAACCTGTACAGTGACTGATCTGCCAACTTTGTTAATAACCTCTTTAATCTTTTCATGTAGGTGAAGAAGCAGGGATGCTGGAAGACATGGCTGTGGGCATTTCAGATTTGCAGAAAGTCATGTTTAAAGTCATTGAAGCCAAATCAGAAGATTTTTTGCCTATTATAACTGGAAGGCGGTAAGAACTTTGTTTCCTGGAGCCCAGGAATCAAAGCTACAGTTTTAATCTGTAGCCCATGAAACCCAGGTTTTCTTGTTGCTGAATTCTATTTTACAGAAAGTGCAGTAGTTTTACTTTTCAGAAGGTGAGGTAGTAGGGATTTTAAAGGCTGGTAAGCTCTGGGTTACTCTCCTGATAAAAAGCTAAAAGTTCCAGTTACTAATACAAATTAATCAGAAAGATGTCTGTGTTGTGCAGAGCTGCTGGTGGATTATTCATACATAAATACTGAATTCTAGACAGGTGACAAGGTCATTACTTACAAATGTTGCCTCTAACTGAGAAACTTTGGGTTTGAATGTCCAAAATTTGTATTTCAGTGTGACAAATGAAATTGTAATTCCAAGAGTTAGTCCTTGATTGTTTTTAAGATGGAAACCAAAAAACTCAGATGCCACTTAGCATTCAAAACTTAGTGGTCACTTTTAAAAATGGAAGCCTTTCTTAGCTGCTGAAAATCACACAGGACATACACAATCTCAAATCCTTGCACGAAGTCACTTATACTTTATGAATCCCACATAAGTGGTTCTGAATATCAGGACATAAACTGCAATACTTCATTAATTTTGGCTATTTGAGGGTTAACAAGATTGGAATGGATTTTTCATCTTTATTATTATTCTAGTCTGAAGCTCCAAATGTTTTTACTTTTGCAGAAATCACTTCCTTAATAGTATCATTATTCTTAAGATGACTGTAAATTAAATTCGGCTAAAAGAAGCAACTTTTGGAAAATATATGTTTCCTCTGAAGGGGGCTTTCACCACTGATTTACTTAATTATTGTGGATGATTCACTTTCATCGTATGGGCTTTCTGAGAAAGGATTGAAATAAATAACAGGAAGGCTGCAGTATGATAGGCAACACATTGGGAATAATTAAGAATAATTATTATCTCTGGACAAAACAGAAGAAATACATCCTTGTAAATCACAGCAGCCAAAAATCCTGAAAAATCCAGCATCTACATTTACTGGCTTGCTGCCATTACTGTGGTACACTGAACTGTCACACCAGGAGGTCCTGGATTTGAAGGAGACCTGAGCTTTCAGCTGCCTCAGGCATTCTGGATTGATGGGGCAGTCAGTGTTAGCAAGAAGAGCTACTGCCTGTGATTGCTGTACTGTACTTACTGGCAGGTATTCAGTGGATGGGATTGGTATCAGAAAAAAATAAAATCTATAAGGCTTATGTGGAGGAGTTCCATTCCTGTTAGAGCTGTGATGAGACTGCTCCTGTCAGACAGCATTGGAAGTCAACCATAAAAAGAGGAGATGGTGAAAAACCTAGTTATTTTCTAATAATTGTTTAAGAAACCCTCAATTTTTAGATCAGTTTGGTTGTTGTATGGTGTGGCTCGATAAGCGAGTCTCAAAGACTGTAGAAATGGAAGACAGAAAATCAAGCTACAAATTCTTATCTTGAAGAGTCAGCAGATTCGCTAGTAATTGTTTTTTCTAGGGAAGTGCTTAAGCCTGAGATTCTGTGTGTGCAAACAATTCAATCCAAAGTGTGTGGCACTGCCTAGCAGTGCACTGACCTGCTGGTGTGGGTGGCTGACAACGGCCACCCAGGGGAGGTGAAGTTCTGTTCAGGAACTCATTCTTTCTTTAGAGGCCAAAATATGCACTTTTTGAACATTCTTTACTGAATCACAGAATATTTTGAGTTGGAAAGGACCCACAAGCATCATCAAGTCCAACTCCTGGCCCTGCACAGGACATCCCAAGAATCACACCCAGTGCCTGAGAGCTTGGTTCAGACCCTTCTTGAACTCTGTCAGGCTTGGTGCTGTGACCACTTCCCTGGGGAGCCTGTTCAACCTGCTCAACCGCTCTCTGGGTGAAGAAACTTTTCCTGATATCCAACCTAAACTTCCCCTGACACAGCTTCAGGCTGTTTCCTCGAGTCCCTGTCACTGGTCACCACAGAGAAGAGATCAGTGCCTGCCCCTCAACTTCTCCTCCTGGTGAAGTTATGACTGCAATGAGGTCTCCTCTCAGTCTCCTCTTCTCCAGGCTGGACAGACCAAGTGACCTCAGCCACTCCTCATACGGCTTCACCATCCTGTGAAAAACCTGAAGTGGTCTAAAACATTGTACTCAGCTGAAAGAAGAGCTGGTTAAAGGACCTCCAAGCTGAGTTGCTATAACTGACCATGTGTGCTTTTTTTTTCTTTTACAAAGCTAAGTCCGTGTAAATGACTTGTTTTGGGTTTACTGCAATTAAAGAGTGTGCAATTTCAGCCAACTCAAAACAGCTGCAGGATCCATGACCCCCAGCTGTGTGAGGGGTGCTTTTTAGAAGCCTTGTAACAGGACTGCAAGTATTTGTCTATCTTCCTATATAATGATAACAAATATTAGAGAATAATGCAAAGAAATTTAGAGAGTGATAATTTTAAGCAGTCCTGTTTAGGTAAATCATATACATTTAAATATTTAAGACCTAAATTTATACCATTTCTTCTTAAATAGATGAAGATTTATTATTTAGTCTTTTAAAACACATGCGTGATTTCTCCACTCTGTTTACCTGAAAGGCCATTAAATGTTAAAAATTATGTACTGATTTTTCCATCTCATTGGAAAATGTTGTACCCACTTAATCCATCTCCTGCCAAAATCACCTGATATCTCTGCACTGAATCTAGCCATAAAAGAGAGAAAGCATATGACAATAAAATTTACTGTTGTATTGCTTTTTCTTCTTTAAGTAGAATCATAGACCTGTAAGATCTTTGGTAAACTGATGTCAAACAAGTCCCCCAGATTTCAGTACTTTGAATTGTTTCTTTTTTTCCTCCACCGGACTTCAGTACTATTCCTGGACTTTCTAGACAACTCTGTCGTAGCTTTATAGCCTTTTCCTTCCATAATCAGAAATGCGTTGTTTTCATTGTGAAATTGGTAACAGACTTTTTAAAGTTACCGAGGATTATCTCTGAGACTTCAAAAAGTGTTTTGAAAAGGAAAAAAAAAAAAAAAAGACAAGGGGAAAGACTCAAATTGTCCTGATGCTAATTTATCATGCCTAAAGATCAGCATTTCTCAATGTTCTTTCACATGCAGAGATTTGTAGTGATTTTGGGAGTAGTGAAATGTAACAATGCAGTGATTTGGTGGCATTTTGGTTCCATAGCGTATGCTCTTTGAATTAGACTAAACCAACATTTTGTCTCAAGCTCATCAAAGCTCTCCATCACAGGAGTGTTCTGGTAGCACTTGACAGCAGCCAGGAGGGCTCTCAGGCAGGCTATGAATTAATAATTCTGAGAATTAATGCTGCTATGCAGAGGTCATGGGAACCACATTCTTCACTATGCTTTTTGCTAACTCTCTATTTCTTTCACATGTGCGAATTAATTAAACAAAACACAAACTTACTTGAGAAGTAGAATTGTTTTTCCTCCCCCCTCCGTGAGACATGTATTCTCCATTCAGGACTGATACTCCCTCTCAGTGGGGAACATCTGGCATTTGCTCAAAGACTGCATGCCTGTTCTAGCCTGTACTAAGCAGATGCTGCTGCCCTTGCTGAATGCAAGGGCATTGCAGTCACGGGTCTGCACTGGATCCATTTTACTTTGTTCTCAGATATATGAGCAGGATCAAGTTTAAACATGACCACTGGCTCTTCCAAGTGGAACCTGTTTATCGGAACACTTGAGCTGGTGCCACTCGTCCTTCAAGGTTGCCAAAGGTGTCAGAGCTACTGCAGAAACTGACCTTTTTCTTCAAGGTTTTCTGTCTTTTCTCACCCAAGTTCTCCATGTGGGTAATCCAGATGGCATTTTTATTCTCTAGCAAGTATGTGATTGATTAAATAGGAGTTGGAGTGACTTCATGATTATTTGAATAGGTGGAAGCAATTATGCGTCTTAAATTTACGTACAAAACTTGTGTGACTTCCTTGGCCCGGCTTCTGTAGGCAGGATAGATCTTCCTTCCCTCCTGTTACTGTAATACCCCTTGTTGGTCATGTTGTATTCCAAATGTTTTCTTCAGGAGTAAAAATTTCACCTTCCATTATCAGTCAGCCCTCTGATTAAAATGCCAGATCCTGGCAATGAATGGATTTGCTTCTAGTCTGTTCTTTTTTATTAGACTGATTGCTCTAGCAATGAAAATAAAGCTAATAAAAGCTAAGTCAACATCATCCCATTGTTTCTTTTGTGGGGCCAGGCACCAGTTCTCAAAGGCGCATGAAATCCAGCTTGGGGCTTCCATATGATCAGGATTTGGCCTGGCAGCCAAAGTAGCACATTTTTCATAAAGTCAGACCAAACACAAATATAAGCCCAGAATATATGATATATCATATCCCTTCTCCTAAAACAGGACTCATGTTTGTGTAATGAGCCTTCAATTATTATCTTCACAGAGACAATTTTGTTATTGATGATGCTTTCTACCCCCAGGGAGAAAATCCAACCACTGAAGAGAATGGGAGTTTTACTCTGGGTTTTTGTGAAAGGTTTTTGCTCATATTACTTTTAGAGAGGATACTGGATCAAGTTGTGACTTTGGAAGGAAGTTGTTTTTGTAACTCAGCAAGATCCATTTTAAGAGTTGAGGTATTCTTTTTGATATTTTGGTAGCAGAGGACTTTTTTGCTGCTTTCATCCTTAGTCCTATTTTCACTTCAGTAAAGAAGTTAGTGTATAGTTATATATACACCTGCCTTTCTTTATATAGCTTGGTTATGCTCTTAAAACAAGCAGGCTGAATCATCCCTTTTTATGCCCTTCAATTAAGGGAAAAAGGGAGGAATTTATAAGTCTACACATTCTCTATAATTTAGAAAGGTAATTTTAAGCAAAACAATCAAGAACCCAATCCTTATTCTTGTTTTTATTTTTCCTAGTGAGCATTACATTATAGAGGTCCAGCTTCCAGCAAAGATGTTTGAGTTGCTGCCACAAGAGATTAAAGAAGGAAAGCTGCTTCGCATGTATCCAGTGCTCTTTAATGTTGGAATCAATGAACAGCAAACACTGGCAGAGAGGTAATAAAAAGTCATGTTTCATTTTCTGTCCAAGTACTCCATGCTGGCACAGGATATATCAGGCTTAGAAATAAATCTTTTTTGTTATTTGCTCTTGGACCATCTCACATTGACTCAGTGTGTATTTTAAAAGGTATTAAAGGAAATAAACACAAGCTATGAAGCAATGCAGAACAATGAAAAAGTCCAAGTGCAGATAAGACCATAAACTGGGCTTCATTTCACACAGTTGGCACCACATTTCTCTCTGATACAGATGCAAAATGGATTTCTGTTTCACACATGAAGAATTTTGTCTGTATGCAGTACTTTGAAATTCTCAAACTAGAGTTTGAAAATTCAAAATTCTTATATCTTAAAGGTGGGGTTGAAGAGTCTGGACAAGTCATAAGCTAGATAAATTTTCTCAGTTTTTTAGGGCTTTTTTCCAGGGTTGTGGAGTGGTAGTTAATAATAGGGAATGCATTAATAGTATGTTTGTAGAAACATGAAGGCTGATGAAGTTCTGATGTTATTATTACTCCTCTGCAACAGATTGCTGGAAACTAATTAATTAGTATAATAATAGTCAAAGTTTCACCAACGTATTAATTTTCTCTTCCAAGAGAAGAGTATCTGTTGGTCATGTCAAATTACCACATTTGTGCAGAGCTAAAACTGCAAGGTAGAAGTCAGAACGTCAACACAGACAGCTACTTTGTTTAAACTTTTTTTTTAGCTGCTTTTATTAACAGAGTATCCAAAATACATAATACATCTCTTTAGGCTGCATTCACTGTAAGCCAAAAGCAAAAGTGTAGCTGGAGAAATAGAGGGAGACAGTGAAAATCCTTAACCTGGACAATAGGCAAGAAGTTAAGCACCACGGGAGTTTCACATCCTGCTCTTTGTAGACAGCCACGTAAAGTCAGTCTTTTAAAGACAACTGCTAAAGAATGCCATCAGGTAGCTTTGTGAATGTTTATGGGAGACTTTTCCAAGTTGAGTGGTGATATGTCGGAAAATTTAGGCAGAAAATTAAAATGAGATACATAGACTGAATCAAAAGACAGGAAAAACTGGCATTTTACTGGTGAAAGAGTTGGATAATCGGTTAGAGAACTTGGGAACTTCTTGAAAATGTAAATAGGTTGTTCTTGATGCCATAAAGAGGAAAGTGCTGAGAGGAGTGACATGGCCAAAGTGATAATGTGCAAAAGCAACAAAATCAGTCATGACAGTTGTGAGTGGGACACATCTCATTTTCCAAAATAAGAGATAAGGCATTATGTGGTAACCAAGAAGCAAGCTGGTGAGAGCTTATATGTGTGGGATAGGCAGGAAGGATTGAGTGGTACTAATGTTCTGAAGAAAGATTTGACAAGGTATAGAAATAGCCTGATTACCTGGGGACTTGTAGAGGAGTTGGTATGAAAAGACGCCTGGCTTGCAGGTGAAGTGGCAGGAACTATTGCTCACAGTGGTCATTTTACACTGTGCACAAAGAAAGCCATGAGAGAAAGCATAATACCTACATATCTATAAATATGGATATGTATTAATATCTACCAAGCAAATCAGTTCAATTCAGAAGCAGCTTTTCTGCATGCAGTTACAGTCTGCTTTGGTTTTAATTCAAAATATTGCTTAACTCCTAAAGTTGCACATTTGTTTTAGAGACTGAAAACACTGCACACAATTTTTAGTTAAAAATATGGGGAGTTTTGTGGGATAAAGAACATGAGAATATAAAAACATTTTTGTGGCAAATTTCTAGGAAATGTTACTCTATTAGATAAAAAACTTTTTTTGTTGTTTTTTGATAGAATACGCTTGAGAATATTTCTGATTTAAAAGAAACATTCTTATGTGACAGTGCAGCAGTGGCTACTGAGGAAGCAGTCAAGTCTTCTCCCACTTTGGCCTATTTAAATATTTGCTTGTACACAATGTAGCTGTATATTTGGTATCTTCTGACTTGTGTCCACTTTTCTCTACCTGAGTTTCTCACTTACTTCCCATGCCTCTCTTCCTGTACTCCTCCATTTCCAGTCCAATGCTATTCTAAAGATGAATTGCAAAAACTTGCCCCTAACTGCCCAGGAGACACTCCTGTCTTTACAATCATGTTTCCTGAAGTACCATGAGAGGTACCACGAGATTTATGTCTTTGACATGTGAAACTTGGCTGTTGTAGAAATCCTGGTCTCAGAGAGAAAGATATGTGTTTATATAGCTTTAGTTAGTTTGTAGATAAGCTTCTCTTCCATCTTGTGTCACTCCAATATTGTCCAGCTCTTGTAGAAATTAATATACTTAAGCAACAGCAGCAGTAAGAGTTGGAGGAGTTGGTGTTCTCTGCCTATGGTCCCATTTGGAATTCCCCCAAAGTGCCTTTTCGTTTATTCAGGATTTGTGAGGGCAAAAAGAATAAGTGCCTTATTGCATGTTTGTAAATGGATTACTTTGTTAATAAATTTTTGGAAGAATTATCCATTGGTGATGATCTCGTTTCCAAAAATTAGTTCCAAGGCACACAAGAACTTAACTACTGCATTTTTGACAAAATCTAATACATTCAGTGCTATAAAACAAGTAACATAAAAATCAAAATTATTTCTTTATGCAAAGAAAAAATTATGAAGGATAATTTATCTTTGTTTTGGTTTGTGGGCTTTGGTTTTTTTCATAATTTACTGTGCATTTTCATAGGTTTGGAGATACCACTTTGCAGGAAAACATTAACCAGGAAAACTTAGAACTTCTCAAAGAATATTACAAGTTATTTACGGAAAAAATGCCTCCTGATTGTGAGTACAAAATATTGCAGTGTCCAGATGGCTTTGAAATGCTTTGAAGGGTGAAAGGTTATAAGACAGTAATATTAGCACAATCCCATAACTTGTTCCATAAATTTAAACATTTTGTATCTGTACACAGCCTTGCTGAGGCCAAGAGTGATTTCAGGCCCAGTGCCACAGCAGAAACTACAGAGAGAATGAAACTGAGTAATGATGAACTGAACAGCTATTTTAAGTTATTACAATAATATTTTTCTTAATATTTCAAGTAGGGGACAGTCTGTATTTTCTGTATTTTGTATAGAAATACTCTGTGGGGAATTTCATCCGTCCCAGTCATTCCCTCTGTTCTTATTCTGAAAATGTATTGAGGTTTGGTGAACCACTGAGAAGTCTGCAGATGCAAATTCAAGCAATGAGCCACATCATCATGATATGAATAACAAGGTTTCATTAGAATAGGCCCTGTATTCCAATTTCATAGAGATTTGACATCATAAACATAAACATTATTATGCTGATACTCTGATTGCCAAAAGCAAGGACTGAAAAGACGTTTGCATCAATCTAATCCCGTTAAAGTAGTTTTAATGCCCAAACTATAGTCCCAAATGTTGCAGATTAACAGCCTGATTTTTAAATCCTGTATAAAGCTTTGATACATCACTCTGCATGAATACATGTTTATCTCTTATATCAGGATGATTTTAATTTGTTAATAATTTTGACAGAAACAAAAGCTCTGTTCCTAAGTGGTGGGCAGGATGCCCATCCATCCACCCACAGACCTAGTATTTCTAGGATGTCTACAGACAAATTCATTCAACAATTTGGGTAATTAATTTAGGGGAATCTTGCCAAGAAAATATCCTTGAAAAACTAAGCTCATCCAGGGTTAGGACTAAGGTAGATCTGCTACCTCATCAATGGATAGGATTATATAAAAGCAAAAATTTGCATGCAGATGGTATTGGCTGCTTTTCATTAACAGAATTCAAACTTGCACTGCCTTCCTGCAGGATTATTAGTGAGCGACACAGTTCCTGGACTTCTTCCAGACTGTGCAGGCTTTTGAGAACTAATCTTGTCTAGTTCATCATGTCTTTTCTGGTTATTAACCTTCTTGCTTTTTTCTCTACCGCCAAGATCTGAGTCTGTTTTTTTATACAAATTTTTATAGAACACAAAGCACAAAGCAATTGGTTCCATTGCCCTTCCCAGTAGCTCCCTGCCATTATATGGAATCACTCTTTTGCCTTGGAGAAATGTGCCTTTTAAACCAGCCTCCTGGGAAAAAAGTGAAGCTCTCAAATTTGTTCATCTGGGGGAGGACTTTAATCCCTCCCCTGTTCCCCCACCTCTGGAAGACAAGCCTCCATACAAGGCTGGCAGCAGCCCTGGTGCTGTAGCCAAGTGAGAGGCATTCAGTACTGATGGCTCTTTAATGGTTTTGTCCCATCTTTCCAGATAATTTCCTGTAGTGCCAAATCTGTGCTACAAAACAAATGCAGGACCCTGTTCCCAAAGCTGTTAGTTCCAAACAGTGCTCATAAAGCCCAACAGAATTTGAGGACTCACAGCCCTGTTTGCCAGGCTGTTGCATCCACCCTTGGCAGCCTCCCTTGCCTGCTGCTTCATTCATATATTCCCTTTCAAAGAATTCAATTTTCCACTCCAAGAAAGATATTGCTACCTTTGCTATTAGTTTTCCTCTCATGTCTGTATTTTCCCTTGCCAATAATATTCTTGCTTGTAACTAAGCAAACACTGACATTCTATCTTCTTTAAGATGAGCATACGCTCCATCATTCACCCGTTTCTTAATCTCTTAAATTCTTTCATAAGAAACTGAAAGTAAGAGTGTCTTCCCGGAAAGATTCCTATCAAAAATGCTGACCAAATATAGCTCTGGTTGAGGCACCCAAATGGTCCTGCTTTTACAGAAAAGCTAAGGATAGTTAGGGTCCAAAAATGTAAGATTGTTGTTTTGTAGTACATAATTAACTGAAAGCAACAAGACTGGTACTTCCAGGCTCCTCCCCCTTATAATCCATGAGCCTGATTTGATGGTTTAATACTGTGGGGGACCCAAGGAGTTTAAGCAATTGATCATTTCCAGTCAAGGTGCAACTCATTTGGTAGTACTATAAATTAGGAGGCTCTTGCTTTACCTGTGGTGAAGTCACCCCTCTGAGATGCTGCATTTTCTGCTGTGAGCCAAAGGAGAGCTGCCTGGAAGCAGTAAAATGTTTAGTGACGCATTTGCATAATCTCAAAGCATCTTTGTCATTGTGTGCTTTGTGTTTTAAAGAAACAGATGCAGCCATAAGTGTAATAGTCTAGCAGATTGTGATGTGTTTTGATGTGCTCTGCATTACCTAAGTGTACAATCAGGACTTGTAATACACAGTTAAAACAATCCACATAAAGATTATTGCAAAACTAGTTTGGATGTACTTTTTCCTCCCTCCTTTTTTTTTTTTTTGTTTGTTTATTTGTTTGGGAGTTTTTTAGACAGCACAGTATGAGTGAAGCAACTTAGTTCTTTTTGAATATATTTAAATTACTTCTTACTGCAAATCGTGGATGACAGAAACTACAGAATTTTTTAGATGTAAAAGGTAAAAGCCTGCTGATAATAGGGACCATTCCAGCTTGGATCAGGTTAGGAGAATGGATACTGACCTTCTTTAATACTTCTCTCATTTTTATTCTTTCAATTGAGCATAAGTCTTTGGGCTTGGTTTTGGGGCCTGGGTTGTGGGGGGTTTTTCCCTCACTGGATGGACAATTTACTTTCTCTGCTTGAAGAAACTGCATCCATTTATCAGTTTAGTTTCACTTTGTTTCAGTTGATTCTGAGCCCTTTTTTTTGGTGATAACTATAATTAAAATTCTTTTTACTTCACCATCATGATAAGAAATAATTTCAGAAAACAGATTCTGCTCATTCCTACTGATTTTCAAAAGTAGTGAAGATAAAGGTAACCTTAGAAAAAACCCTTCTATATATACATATGAAACAGAGGAGGAAATTAAGTTGCCTACTCTTGAATTTTTGCTAAAGATGTAGGATAAATTAAACTTCCGCTTAGATGCCATACCCAGAACAAGCAGGTAAAATTCTGGATTTTAAGTAAACCTGAAATTATTTTCTAATTCAAAATAAAGCCCCATTTAATTTCAGACTGAGAAATACATTTTGTTACACTTTAGAGGGGATACTTTATGCTGTTTAACCCCTATGTTACATTATATAAAAAACTAAGGCACATATCAAAACAAAAATGAGATGTTTCATTTTGAAAACAAAACTAAAATTTTTGACTTTAAAATAAAATAAATCATCTCATCAAAGCAGGTTGTAATACACTCAGGTTTTGGTTTTTTTTAATTTCCATTGAATGTCTGTAATAGCTGATGAACAGAACTACAGCAGAGATTTGATTTTGTTTTTCACCATCCATTTATAAGATAAAGGTTGAAGACACTTTAATTTTCCGCATGAAGATCTTAGGGAGGACAAACCAATGCTCAGAAAGACATAAGGTTTGCTTATTCCTTAAATATTTAGCTGGTAATTTCCATCCTGTGTTCCCAAACAAGGCTGTAAATAATAGACCTGTTCTTCACCATGAGCATTCTTTAGTCAGGACAACCATATCACCAACCTTATCATAATGAGCAACTTTATCATCCTTTTCTTCTAGGTCTACCACATTTTCAAGAACAAAATGATTTAAAGGGGTTACTAGAAAGTCTTCATCAAAATATCCAGGCCAAAAAGAGAAAGAATGTAGAAATCATGTGGCTGGCTGCAACGGTAAGCTCTCTTGTTTCAAAGAAATTGATGAACTAGTGATGAACTAATTTTCATAAGCCTGCTGATATTGTAAGTGCAATGGATTTTAAGGGTGTGATTGGAGAACTCACTGGTTGAAGGAGGTAGATGTGCTGAAATAGTTTTCTAACATACCCATTCTCATAGTCACTCGTTTCGCTCAAAAATGTATCTCTTCTTCCTCCACTTAAATTGCAGACATTTTCTTTTTCTTGCTGTTTAAACTGGTAGAACTTGTTAGAATTCAAGCAATTTGATTCATATCCATTCTTTGATAATGTAAAATTACTGAAAATATTATTATTTTTTTTAGTATCCTTGAGGTACGATGTGGGACATGATTGCTTGCTCTGGCTTTTTTTTACTATTGCTGCATTCAACTTTTGATTTTCTGTAATTAAATTACTTTCACAAATAACTGTTACAAAAGACATGCAAAGGACAGACAATCAGACACGGGGAGAGCACAAAGAAAATTGTTTATCTAACGATGATTAATACTTTGCTTTTTTCCCATAATTCCTTTGTTTCCCAATTCTGTGGGGTTTGCATGTACATATTAAAAAAAAAAAGGCCAAGAAAACAACTCTTAGATATTTATAAAGAGCTCAAGATTTTCAGGAATGTGAAATTCAGCCAGGTAGTTGTCTTATATTTCAGAAAGTACCCTTGGTATCTCTGCCTCCTTATACCAGCAGCGAGTTTTTGGTATCTACCGAAAGTGAAGCAAGGCTTTGTGTTTTGGGAGACTTTCAAATGTATATACCCTTCAAGGCAAATAAATATTTGATACAAAATTATTAATAACATTTTCCATGACTTTTTAGTAACACCAGGGAAAAGACAATCTTAACTATGTCTTTGTATTAATAAGACTGCTGTAACTTTCATGTTACTAATAACATTTTGCCATGTGGTTAATAAATATTATCACATGCTCTTGCAGTATAAACCCTTTGTAAGTAAAAATATAAGGTTTTCTTGCTGTACCAGTGCTGCGATTACTATGAAACATTGCTTTTAAAAAAGTAAAAGATATATCAGTACAGAATAGTACAAAATGAGCTACAAAGAATATGACAGGATGTGCTAAATCTTTGGGTATAGAAAGTTCTATTTTACCATCTATTCGGGGTTCCCTGAAAATAATTTCATGGGTAAAAAGCATTCTTTGGACATACAAAGTGCTTCAGATTTTCCCTTCACTGAATTCTATTTCTCTTTAGGTTCCCTTACTTTAACTTTCTGGAATGTGTATTTCTGGTTCCATTGATCTACATACTGTTATACTATATTCCATTTATTTCTTCAAAAGGATGTAAGAATGTAACTTTGTCAGTGCAGTAGCTGTGCAATATCACTTTTTGATTGCAGTAGGTGTATAAGATTCCACGTATGTTTCTGTACCTGCATGTAATCCCTGATATAATTGGACTGTAAGAATAAATCTAATAGAAGTTAAGTCTATTTCTTCTTTTCTTATGTCTTCTCTACATCAAAGCCCATCACTCAACCAGAATAATTACCTGGAATTTTTTATGACTTTCTTTTTTTATGATTGTTTTATCTTTTAAATTTTTTTAATGACTCATTCACGCTGCATAGCCCTCATGCCTCATGAACTTCCTAAGATACTAGTGTAAAGAGAATTAATCTCTTCAATTAAACGGTTAACTTCTTTCACAGCATTATTTAAGAAAATTATCATATAGTACTTTATTTAAATCCCAGTGCAACTGTTCAAATTTTTAAACAGATTTAACTTTTAAAATTTTGAATTATAGGATGCAAGAAACGCTCATAGGTTCTCCTTCACTACCATGTACCACTTTGGGTTCTAAGTAAGATTCCCTACATTGATTCCCTGAATTAAACTTTTGAGATTGCCCTCACCATGGTATCACAAAGACCTTAAAGACTCTAAGTATTTTCTGGACCATTGATTTTAATAGAATTTCTGAGAATGCAATTAACAGATGAAGAAATGCTTATTTGCTGCAGTGACATTATGGAGATCATGTTCCAGTTTCATCCTGTGAGCTCTCCCATGGTAGCCAAGGCGGGAAGTTCCTTTGGATGATTACTGCTGTAATTTATTGCCTTGCCCTATTCTCATAAACATTTTGGGGTTTCATACTGTTATACCTATGATTCTCCAGGGATAGGTGTAAACAAGGCAAAATATTACCATTTCTCAGGACAAATTATATCTGGGGAAAGGTAGACCCACACTTGGGCACAGCAGCTCTCCTTCAAATTTTTCTTTTTCTAGTAAAATATTGTTTGAAACTGAAGTATAAAATTATGGACTGATAAAACCACAAATTAATTCTTAAGGGGAGAAATTATCCTCAAAACTGTCATGTTTCCCTTTTGACTTACAACTTTTTCAAAGGATAAGTGAAAGTAGAAAATCCATGGCAGTCATTTGTGTTAAACTTTATTAATTGTGAGTCACACATTGAACAGTTTACCTGTTGAAAATGAAAACTATTTAAGTTCAGATGTGTCTGACTCCATACGTTCACAGAAAGTTAGTCTGCTGCATTCATGTTTGTGAGCTAAGACTTATCAAGGTTTTTCTTTATTCATTAGGTGTTTAGACAATTAAGCTTTCATTGAACATGGTTGTCAGATTAAGTGAGGAAACAGTGAAGGAACTGTTTCTTTTATAGCCTAGGCTAACAAAAATCCTATTTCAGGTTCAGGAATTGGATGTACCAGTACTGACTTCTAATAGGTGCTTTCTTCTTGAGAAATACTGTAGCTCTCTGTATTGCAGTTTCTGGGCTCGCAGAGTTGTACAGGCTGCACAGCCTGCCTGGTGTGAGAAGGGCCAACCTGTGGGGCCTGCCTGTGTTTCAGATTTGCCGGAAGCTGAACGGAGTGCGCTTCACCTGCTGCAAAAGTGCCAAAGACAGGACATCCATGTCGGTGACGCTGGAGCAGTGCTCCATCCTGAGGGACGAGCACCAGCTGCACAAAGACTTCTTCATTCGGGCGCTGGATTGCATGAGGAGGTAGGTGGGGCTCTGTGCACTTTGAGCTAGGCCAGGACCACCAGCACAGAGGGTCTGAAGCTGGTTGTAAATGCCCAGCAGAGCCCAGGCCTGGCTGAGCAGAGGCTGAGCAGCAGCCTGACAGCTGATAAGTCACCTCTGGACTGCAGGGTCTTTGCAGCTGTGTGTTTTATCAGTAATTAACAGTTTCTGAGATAGATATGTGAAACCCTGCAAGTGTCAGCTCACTGGCTGCAGAATCTGAGCAGCAGTCAGAACAGCAGTTGCTTTAAAAAAAGTTATATTTCAGTTTTGAGGGTATTTTTAAAAACATTTACACAGTCATTAAATAATTTGTATAACATTTACACAAATACTGTGAAAACAAAAGAAGCGTTTGTTACAGATGGCAGTTCTTACTAGTTTGTGTTATTGAAAAGAAATATCTGAGTAGGTTTGGACTGGTGGTGGTTGCCATTAATATCAGATAAAATCTTTACTGTGCTTTAAAAAAAGTTAATTAAAACATGTTTTATTCTAAATTGCAACTATGCAGAAATTGAGGTGGATGTTATCAGGCATAATTAAAAATTGCATAATTAAAAGATGTAAAGATTTCTCATTACCTGAGTCTTTGATGAATAAAAAACCTTATTGAGCAAACAAGTTTTGATCATAAAATGAATCTAAATGCTAGACTGTCTAAAGAAACTTTCATCATTGGTTTTAATGAGCTTAATCATATGGTTTTAATCATATCATAACAGTTTTAATAATATTTTCTATAGGAGTTTTAAAAAATGTATCCACAACACTAGAATAATATAGAACAAAGGTCACTGTAAAACTAATAGAAAATATTTTGGTCAGCCTGCAAAGAAGTAACTGAATCATATCTTGGACTTCGGTGAAACACAAATTGTTCGTATGGTGGATTTGCAAAGATTATACTAACAATCGTGTTTATCGTCTGTAATGGGTAGTTCTGGACCTTCATATTTATTATTGCTAAAATAGGTGTTTAATGTCTAGATTAATACTGTAGGTTTACCCACATAGTGTCCTTTTGTCCTTTGGCAAAGATAGCTGTTCTAAAGAAAAAAGGTAATTTTATAAAGAGTAAATGAGCAGAGATGGCTCAGTTGTAGGTTTGGTTCACAAGGTGCTGCTAATGCAGTGAGATCTGGTATATCGAACTGAGCGGTATGCTTTTGGATGTATTGTTACCTTGCCTAAATCCCTCAGTCTCTGCAGTAATTCAGTGAGTGAATGACTTGTGTGCAGTCTTTCATAACTATATGTTTTATCACTAATGAATTCTGAGTTTTCTGTGTTAAATTTCATTTGTGTTGGCATTTCAAATGCTTTTTTTTTTTTCTGTTGTGTCTCCAATAAATATGAAAGTGTGTAAGCTACAGTAAGTTACCAAACACAGCAAAACTAATTAATTACATAAAATCACCATAATGTTAGAATAGCATTGAGTAGTGGATTGGAAAATTTTCACAGACATAATTTTTAAAAAACCCTAACTTGTTAGTGCAAAAATCGAGTAGGTTTTTGTAGATCAAAATATAAATGATTCTGAGTAGGTTTATATCCTGTGACTGATTTGAAAGTTGAGAAGATTAACACATTAGTTATATTTGCAGGTAACAGTAATTTGAAGTTACAAAAGAGTGGTGAAAAGACAAAATCTGAATAACACTTAAATTAGCACATGGGTGTATGAGGTTGAAGCACCATTACAAAAATGTAAAATCTATCGGTTATGCTGTAGTTTCAAACAGAGAAAAGCTTTATCTTGCTCTTACCCTGTAAATGAATTTCAAACTTGAACTAAAGTAGGTGAAAGATGTGTTGGATGGGAGGCAATAATTTTGACTTGGGTGGTAGGATTGTCTGAGGTTTAAGGCAAAGGCTTTGCAAGTACTGGCAGTAGCATACAAAATAATTTGCACCATCAGGATAATAAATAAATAAATATATCTTTTAACTACACTAGTTGCTATCAGTCTAACGCTGTTCACATAACTGGAGGTTTAAAAATAATTTTTTTTTTTAAAAGCAGCCAAATTACTCTTTTTTGCTCTCAGATTGCTCCTTTTCCCTCATGAGTTGGTCAATGAAAGCCCAAAAATTCAGAACAGAAGAGTAAAAATGTCAAATGTGAGCATAGTACTTCACTCCACAGTGCTCGCATTGGGAGTTGCCCTGGCAGTTTAAGATGTGTCTTTGGGTGGGGGGTTTTTGTATCTTTGGTGCTACAGACATTGAGCAGGGACTGCTGCTCCCTGCCCAGCGCTGGAGTGCCTCTGGAGCAGCGTTGGAAGGGACACAGCGCTGCTGCCTGGGTGGCGTGGCAGGGACCCTCCAGCCGGGCACTGCTCCTGTCAGCAGACAGAGAAAGGAGCATTGCAGAGAAAGGCAATTTGAGACAGCAAACCGGGAAGGAAAGAGCAGACAGGCAAAGGAGAGGAGAAAAAACCCTTAATTTCCACAGCTGTTTCAGCTAAACGTCCTGTATTTCACTTGAGGGAAGTTTGGCAACTGTGTTTTTGAGGTTTGTGTGAATGAGGTCAACAGACTTGTTTGGTAGCCATTGTGGCACTTGTCCTTTCGTAGTTTCTTCTTATTTGATTACTTGTGCAGATTTGAAAGATGATGCTGTGCATTTCTAAACTTTTCATTAGGTACTTTTAGAAGCTTTTAAATTGATTTTCACATCTAAAAGAACCTATTTTTTTTTTCAAGGGCAGACAGAGAAAAACTATTTGCTGTTTAATTTATAATTTGAGCAGTTTTTCCCCAGTGAATCTTCTTTAGATCACTTTGCTAAATTTTGTCAATCAAATCCCTTTGTGCTGATTGCCACAAATTGCTTTTAAGCCTTTCAAAAGAACAAGTAGACATGAAAAATTCAATTTTAACATCCAGAATCCTAACAGACTGGTTTGAACTTTGAAAGGTTTCTTTAAGAGCTAAGAGTAGGCGATAGAGACTACTGTGAAACTAAGTGAGCTGTAGAAGTAAATGGTGATTCAAAAGCAGCCTTTATTGGAAATGCCATCATTTTGAGATATGAAAATTATAAAGGTGCTTGTGTAGCTGTAAGGCTTTTTCTTTTCCTGCCAGTGCTGACACAGCTTTGCTGACTGTTGGAAAAGGGAAGCGTGTGCTGACAGGTTCATGTTTTCTTGCCACTAGAAGTTTGGAGATGCTGGACTTCTGTGTGCTGCTGCTTTTCAGCTTCTTTGGGGTCCCTAGAATTTTGAGCAATTCAGAAGTGATTCTGGAAGGTTCAGCATATTTGCTTTGGTGTACATTGCATAACTCTGTTCTGGAAAATACTGCCAGTAGCTGTTTTTTAATGACTTAGTTTGCAAGTGGAATCGTTGTGATAAACTATACAATGTTTATTGCTTCTTTATAAAAAAAAAAAAAGGCAGTACAAGCTGTACAAGAATCCTTCTATTAGTTCTTCCTTTCACTTATGAAAAATGTGGTGAATGAAGCAATGATGGGAATGCAAGCTTTATCATTTACAATATGTAATAGATGGCTTTGTCCTCAGTCATAAGTCTGGCCATTATGATGCTGCAATTGGTGTGTACCTGAAGCAGCTATTCTATAAATAATTTCACATATTATAATTTTCTTGATATAGGTATGTGACTTCCATTGATCTTAGTGACATGCATAGTGCAGAATGAGGAAAATCAATATATCATCCCCTCTGTATCAAGTGCTTGTAATTCACATCATGTTAAAATACTGTTTATAATGTTGCTGCCACTTCCAAGTCATTTTTTACAGGCATCGATATTCTTATTTTTCCCTTCCCCAATACGTGAATGTTTGCTATCATTCAATGTTAACTCTATTCCAAGAGACAGTGGAGGCACGAAACTGATTTCCCTGAGTTCATTGCAGTATCTGTCATGATCCTGTTTTTTGTCTTTAGAGCTGGCCGCTGTTAAGGGAGGATGGAACCTGGTGGGCAGTGCATAATAAGGCAGTTCTGTAAAAAAAAATCTGATGTTTTTTTCCTTTTTAAAAATTTATTTCTTTTCTGAACCTATTTAGCTTTATTGTTTCAGTGACAGGATCCCTTTTGGAGGCTGGGGGTAGTGAACAACCTCAGAATCTCCTGTCATTGAGCATGTTTCCAATAAAGCCTCAAAACAAAGGAAATGACAAATCCACCATTTTTGGTGAATCCTCCATGCTGTCAGCCTTATCATCACTCTTAGCAGGGCACAACACCTGTCACATATCTCTGACATTGAATACAAAATTTGACTCAATGTGGGACACACTGTTTCCACTTGAAATAGCAGTTAAGGATATTTCAGGGTATTTTAGATAAATTGCCTTTTGAAAATTTTATTGAAGCACAAGTTCAAAGAATGGATGATCTGGGCAACGAGTACTGGGCTTTTGATAAGCCAGTTATGAAGAAAATATCTCCTTTTTTTAAAGAGCTGTTTGAGGACAGCTTTTCTTAAAGATGTGTGAGTTGAGGAGGAATATCTATAATAGCTCTTTAATCAGGGACTTTCAGATGTTCTGGGTGCCAGAGAAGGACCTGTAGCAAACACCACAGCTGTAATTGCCACATGGACTAGGAAGCAGGAGAAAAGGGACAGGATTAGAGACAGGGATGATCCATGTGCAAATCTCTCTGTGCCTTTCTCTCATCCTCCAGCTTTCACTCTGCCCCTGTGAGCTTGTGGCAAGAGATGCAGCATGTGAGGGGTCACACAGAAGAGGAGGCACAAGTTCTTCTCCAACATTTCATTTTTCCAAGTCCATCTGACCTTCTCCATCTTTTCTTTTTTTCTTCTAAAAGTATAAGCGCAGTGTAAACAAAACTTTAAAAAGGAGAGCCTGACTTCCAATATAGATTCTTACATCATTCTATGGCTCTTTAGAAACTTAACATCTCTATTTTGAGGTAGAAACTTTAAATGATTTGTATCACCTGATGTACTGACAGAAGCCTGGGCAGTAAGTAACAGTAAGGTCCAGTTTTAGTGCATTGAACCACCATCAATTTTGTTTTCTAAAACTAAGTTACTGGTTTGAGGTTTTTTAATAGCAACAGTGTGCAGAGGAAAAGAAAACAAAATGGAGAGACATGGCCACAAGATGTAAGGAGAGTCAATGCCATCGACACCTTGCTGGAGCCTTTCAGAATTAAGGTCTATTTCTGACCATCCTTCTGGAAGGAGGAGGAGGATTGTAGACAATCATTGTGTGCAGAGTATCAAACAGTAGCTTGAAAAGGCTGTGTTAAACCTAAGCTTTTCTAAAATAACTTCTGAATTTCGCAGAATTGAACTTTATAATGTATCTTTAAAGCAATTCTCTTGTTTTAAAGACTTAAACCAAGGAAAAAAAATTAAAGAAGGCAACCCATGCACACTTTATTTGTACCCTGGAAGGTCCTGAGGTTCAGACTTCTACACAGACAAACTAAGTAGAATTGGCAGTTGTTTTATGATATAGCCTCACGTTTGTCTGGTTCGCTGGGGTCAGATGTTTGAGTTCATGTTTTGTAAGGGAATGTTCTCTAGCTGACTGCAGAAGTTTCATTCTCCTGAACCTCATTTCTCCAAATTCTTCCTAAATGCTGTTTTCAGACTTCTTTCTGATCAACACCCCAGTCAGAGTCCTGAGAACTCTCTCATGTGATCTTTCTCATCTTCCTATTTTTCACTAGACTTTTGCTTGACTATTTCCCTCCTTTCTCCTCTGTGACACGTGTGGCTGCCTGTTTCTTCTCCTGTTCAGAGTCTGGGCACTGGCGTCAGTCACAGCACAGAGACAAGAGCAGAGCCAGTCCCCTGCCTCATGGCTTTGGCTTCATGTTATAGCGGTCATCCTCTGCCAGGGAAAGGAACAGCAAGGAAAAGCCCTGTCCAGCCCCTTGACCTGGCATATATTGAATCCTCAAAGTATGTACCTGCTGAATTTTAACAGGGCTTTGTTAGGAAGAGATTTGAGAGTCTTGCAGGAGCAAGCTCTTTTGATAGTTGCATTTCTCACATCTTCATTATCTTGGTGCAGAATACCAAATCCTGTTCTTCAGCATGGAGGTACTAGTAATTCTCTCAAAAAAATAGGGCAGGAAAATGCTGTGTTTTTTTCTTCTCTAAATGACATTGTAAGTTTAAATTTTCCCATTCAAAATGAACTAACAGTTAGGAGTAGATTCTTAATGGAAAGCATTGTGTAACCTTAATTATAATTACCCTTCCCCTGGAACTATAATAATGTTCTTGGACCAATCACTTGGGAGGAAGGGGTGTTCAACAGAAAACAGGGAAAACCTTTGCCACTCTGCAAGGAATATTTAGAGAAGTGACTCAGTTTATGTCAATGTAGCAGGCAGTAAGTAAGAATTCTGAAATAATGCTTCATTTTCCTGTCAGTGCATGAGGAGAAGGTAGAGCCGTTAGAAATCTGTATTGTGTCTAAATTTTGACACCAGTGTCGGGTGAGTAAGTCCTTGAAATGCATCTGCTCCTCCTTCAGTGACTAGAGAAGGTGAGCACTTCAAGCTGACTCAGAACCTGACAGTAAATTTTATATAATAGGAAAACGTACTAGCATATCAATTGCAGTGTACAATATTTTATTGTATATTAAAGAAAAGTTCATTTTCCTTTGAAAAAGAAAACATTAGGCCATGTTTAGGTTTTGGCTTTGTGGCAAGAAACAACCCTTGATTCCCTGTGATCTTCTTGCAGAAGGGACCCTTCGCCCTTTGGCTTCAGGTTGTGTGCGCCAAAGTTCTCCAAAGAAGAACTGGATTCATGGAATTCCAATCAAAAACTTGCCCTACTCTGAGCTGTTCTGCTCTGATTTGTACTTTTTATTTCTCACTGAGATATTGATGGGGTAAACAATCTGTTAAGCAGCCCAAATGAGATTTGTCATATCTTGATCCAAATGAGAGTACAGAAAATTGAGCTTTGTCTTTGCTCTCTGTGAATGCTTTAATTACTCAGTATAGACAGTGAGAAATGTGTGTAATTAATTACCATATGCAGTCTATGGTCACTTAGTTTTTAAAACCAGCGAAATGAAAAAACTTTATCCAATAAATTTGCTTTCCCATTTAGTACCATAGTTTATGTTTGGGTGCTTAATAATGCAGAAGTGAATTTAAGCACTGCATTTGATTAATTACCAGGAAAAAAAAAAGAAAAAAAAAGAAATAAAAATGCTTCCTATAAACCTCTTCTAATGGAAAGTGTTTCTGTCACTTTTGCCATACATATATTGGAGGTGCATAGTTCTCCTGGATTTCACCTGTCGTGGTTGGACAAATATAGCATGCAAGCAGTTCGATTATCCTAAAATATTGTTTATTGTTCCCTTTTAAGATTCTTCTAGTTGTTTGTGGAAAACTTCATTAATTGTCTCATTCATTTGGTGCTTTATTGCTTATTTAGAGCTTCCATGAAAGACTAGCTCTTACCAGAAATCAAAGACCAGATGTATTATAGTCACCAGACTGAGTAATACCAGGTTTCTTCATGTTATGGTTCACTTTTTTTGAGATTTCCTGGAAGAGTGTGTGGGAAAAGTCCTGTATGCATGTTTATTATCCATTAAAAATCCAAGTCCTATGGCTGAATTACCATGGCTTTGGCCACGGACAGCTAAATTTCAGGAAGAGCAACACTGCCAAGTCTAAAATTTAGATAAGAAAGAAGCAGGAAATGAGAGTAAGAGGGCAATAGTAGCATACAATATCTGGTTAAAGCTATCAAACATGCAATCTCTTCAAGTTATTGGCCTCTAAAACAATGTTCTTCTCACAATAAGATAACTTGGGCAGGGAGAGCTCATAACTTCCTTCCTGCAGTCCCAGCAACCTACAAACTGTCAAAAGGTTGGAGCGGGCACAGAAAGGAGAAGCAACCAGCTGCTCTTTCAAAAAGCTGGTTTTGTAATAGGAGATTCTGCATTTCTTCAGGAGAAGGATGATTCAGTGTCAGACTACAGCTCTGGCTGGCTTATGTAGGAAACAGGTAACAGACATTTCTAGGTTTATCTTTGCTCTCATTTTAGACTCCCTTAATCCCTTCATAAACTTAGTTTCTTTTTGTAGGAATGCTCCTTGCTTGGATAATCATCTTTTCTTTTCCAGCACCCCTCTTTCAGTTTTCTTCCATAAGTTCCATCCTTTGAGATGCTCTGCAGGCTCAGGGCCAGCCACCATCTCTGGGGACTGGCCTGGTGCTTGTTATGTACATGACATGAGAGAATCTGGCATTCCATCTCCATATTCTCTTTTTCCATTTATTATAATTATGTATTCATAAGGCCAGCTGGCATATTCTGTTATACAATTCTGCTTTCAAATAGTTATTGTCCTATTCTGCTTCAACCACTGGATCTGAAATTTTCTATCTCAGGTTCTTTAGGGAAAGAATCTAAAATCTTACTGGATACCAAAATAGAAGGAGAGACATAATCGTCTTCCACATCTCCATATTTTATAACCGTCATTTGAGAAACTATCTTTGATGTATGGGGGTTTTCTCCCTTCAGTCTACTGCTGTTTTCTTTTTCCAGTGAGCGTTTCCCTGTTTCTTATTCTCTCACAGTAACATCTTAGTGTATGGTATTTTGAAGAACGCTTTTGACAGTAGCCTTTCTCAGCTCAGCTGAGGGAGTTAGTTTTAGTAGTAGTTTCTAGTTGTTGCTTTCTGTGGCAGCTCTGGTTTGGTGAGTGACATTTCATAAGAGTGTCCTTATCATTACAGCAGCCACTGGCGACCTTTCACTGGCATAGCTGGCAGCAACAAGTTCTTTCTCAGTGTTTTTCTACAGTACAAGTCCTGGTAGCTGTTTGCAGTAGAGTGACCAGAGGAGCTTCCATTTGGATTATTATGTACCTATTATGTATTTCCTACTTTCATGATGTTATCTGCAGTCAGCTGGAACTACACCCAGTAATGGAGTCAGCAGCATTATATTGCTATCCTGTTCTCTGGATCATCCAGAGATAAATTTGGGAGATAATTTTGGGAGATAATTTTGGGAACTTGCATTCTTGGTGGCTTAAGTCTCTACTATGATTTGTATGAACAGGAAGCATGTGTTTATAAGAAAGTTAATGCTAAGGAAATGTTGGAGTCTTCCCAAAACACACAGCCAACTCCACAGTTGACTCCTATTGCTAGAACAGTTAAAGTAGTTTCTGCAGCCCAGGCACTCAGTGGTGCTGCAGTTGTACTATGGTTCTAAACATACCCCTAATGCCAGAATCACTGGGCACTGCTTTGGCTGTGCGTCTGCAGTGCTGTTCCTGCGCCCTGCTCTGGGCTTACTTCCCTGCCAGCTTGTCTTCTTTCCCCAGCCTGGATGTTGCCACATGTGTATTGTTTTCCAGCAGTGAGAAAAGCACCTGGCTTTTCTCCTCTGTTGGAGGTGATCCTAATCCCCTAGGAAGGTGCCAGAGCAAGTTTCTACCTCTGCAGAGTCTTGTGATTCCAGGCAAGGCTAAGCCAAGATTTAAAGTCCCTTAGACTATGGAGGTCAGAGAGTGAGAAGGGAATCACTGTTCCCTCTCTCTTCTGTCATGGGATGAAATACTTTGGTATATGACCCAGCCTCCCAGTTAAGTTACCTGTTAATGAGGCAGAAGATGTCTCAGGAACTTCACTTATCACTGTGTGAAACTATTGTGTAGTACATTTATAAGAAATCTTCCTTTTCTACCCCTGTCATTCATCATATGGGTTTCCTGACATATCATCAGCTTTAATTTCATGCTACAGCCTCCCCCTTGACTGCACATTTCCTTACGCTCATGAGAACATTGTAATGTTTGAGGCTTCTTATCCCTCATTTCGAGTTAGCTGAATTCAGTGCCTGTGCCCAGAGAGGGGATGCATAGATTCCTGTTCCTTCCCCTCACGCCAAGAACTAATATGTACCCTTTGCTTCTAGAGAAAGGCTAAAAAAGCATCAGCTAATTATTATCAGCAGTAGATGAATGAGATACACCTGGCTTTTAAAAAAAATAAGTATTTACTCCGCAGCCCCACCCCAGTCAGCACTGTCAGATTTGAGGAACTTGTTTAGGTTACTAAAACATGGAAAAGCCTAAGGTGTAATCTGATCACAGTCATGTATTTTATAAAACGCTGTTGTAGGACCATCTGGTTAATAGTTTGTGTCTTGGGTGAACTGACAAGTCTGATGAAAATATATAATTCCTGTCAAAATAATGTTGGGTTTTATATTCGTTTTGGAAAAATCATTCCTCAATGCTCCAAAGTTGTTGATTTTTTTATTTAAATCCTTTTATAAGTCATTCATAACTGTTGACAGCAGAGCATCTACAGAATACAAAGTAATCAGCACAGAAAGGTTGCAACTTCCAGCAAACTGCCTTGTGTGTGATAAGCAGAAGATGGGAGGGTCCACAGGAGGTTGTTGTAGAATATTTTTCATATGTTTTTGGTTTTGTTTGTTTTGGGTTTTAGCTCACATAGTTTAACCAAGACTGGCATGGTCTCTCTTCTAAGTTTATTTCTGCTAAATGGCTGTTACGCTAAAAGCCTCAGGAAAGCAAATAAAAATGGCCAAACTGGCACAGTGGCAGAGGCATTATTGGCTGATTTTGAAGTGATCGAAGTAGCATCGGGAAGAGGCAAGCAGCTACAACAATATCTCAGTCTCAGAGGTCTATGAAATGATTCTGAAAATCCACAAGAATCTGCTTTGATAATATTGGTTATAACTGGTTAAAATATTTATTCCATTTGCACTTTTTAATGTCAAATATTCTTGATTTAAAAAGTTTATAATTGACAAGCAAAGGGTGAGAGAAAGAAATGCACTTGTATCTCTTTCAATTTTAAAGTGGGAGAAAGCTAGTGTAGAGGTCAGAAGTCCCTTATGACATTACTGTCCTTCCTTTGTTGGAAATTAAATTTGAATCTAATTTTTCTTTAAAAGAGCATCTTCGCATAGGCTGTTTTGCTTTAAATAAGAGTCTTGTTGCTGTACTTGAGTGTGCAATAACAAAGCTTGTAAATAATGTTTATTACCTTACTGACATTCACTATTCTGCGCATTACTAATTCTCCTTTCACACTCCTTTTTGCTACTTGGGGTCATGCTGACATAGCAAATGCAGCAATGCTGGCTTCACTGTTCAAGGCTCTCTGCCTTCTGGTCACTGCTGAACTGGTGTGTAAGCTCCTGAGTGTTGATGGATAGTCTTCCCTCAACATCATCCTGAATAAAGTCCTCTCTCGCTTTCCTGCTGTGTGGTTGCCTCCGGGAGAAGGTTGCTCCCTATGCCACCTTTCTCTGTGAAAATTTGCTGCCACAATGGTATTATCAGCAAATTTGTAGACAGTCACTTTAAACTTGGTTTGACATTCCTGTTGCACAGATGCAGATCATTTGCCATGTGAAGATGCTTTTTGAATTTATTTTTAAAATGAGCTAGCACATATCAGACCACTATGATGTTGTTTATTTTCACTCTTGCGCAGTGGAAGTAGTCTGAGACATGCTGCCAGGTAGAGAGGTTTTGCTTTTGCTTCCTGTAGGATTGTTTTTCCCCTGTTAAGTTGCCTTGCTGCGTTCTGTAAATACTGTCGTGCTCTTGTAGCAACTTACATCCTTCTGCTCTTTCTCAGAGGGAAAAGTACGTTCCTTCAAAGAATTATCGAATGGTTTGAGTTGGAAAGGACCTTAACAATCACCTCATTCCAACCCCTTGCCATGGGCAGGGACATCTTCCACTAGCCCAGGTTGCTCCAAGCCCCATCCAAACCTGGCCTTGAACACTTCCACAATTCCATGAAGCCCTTAACGTGAATACAGCCTTATGCTTCATGCTGTCTTTGCTCTACAGAAGTATTAGAATATTCTGTTGTGACTGTAGTTATTGTCTGTCTGACTGTAATTTGCATAATTTCAATCTAGGAGATCAAAAGTCAATAAAATACGTTTCTGGCTAGAGGGGATTGAAATAATCTTTTGGTGATGCTTGACAAGGCAACATTGCATACATCAAAGCTTTGCCTCCCAAGAATGCTGGTCTGTGTGATAGTGCACATAATATGCACACACACCTGTAATTATATGCAAATGTAGAAATGTAGGAATTGGTACATTTTAGTTTGTCACATTACTGATTAATTATGTCACTCAATGAAGTGAATTATTTAAAATGGCTTACAAATTTTGAAAATATTTTTCCAAGACCGGAAACTGGTTTTAGAGTACTTTATTTATGTATCACTCTGGTTTCTGACTGGCAATTAAAAGGTAATTAAAACACTTGAGACTTTCATGTCTTGTTTTGCCCTGTAGTTTTATTATCTTCACATGATGATCCTTGCTTGTAGATGAAGATTTTGGTGGGAAAGAAGCACTAGGGAAATGCGGTCATTTCATATAATGTGATCAAGCTCTTGTTCATGGTTTTCAGGAAAACTTGAATGCAGTAACATTTTTCATATCAGACACATTTTGTCACTTTCACACCACTAATATTCACTGGCAATAGCATGCTGAGCACCGTAGTCTAGTATTTGTAGGCTTAGCTGACTTTTTTAAAAATCATTTTGTGACAGATGTATCTCAAATTTTATGTTTTCTATCCCAAAGGCAATCATTCTTCCTGCTGTCACAAAGAATCTTCTTTTCTGCAGCAAAATAGGGATAACAAAACTCATTTCAGTCTCAATTTAAGTTTAATTCCAACGCAAAAAACTTCCAGTGAGGTGGTAATGGACTTGAACTCACAGTATAGATTACCTCCTGCATGCTTATACAGATGCTCGGACACAAGACAGGTATTTTCCAGACATGGTTCTATTCTGAGAGTGTTTCTCTCTTGAGCAGATTAAACCCTGAAATTTTCTGCTTTGCTTGTTGTTACAGTTAATATAGTAACACCATTTGGAGTTCACCTCTTAGGTTTGAACTAGACCTACATAAATACATACCCAAAAGAAGAAAAGATGATCATCATGATTATCAAGATGAGATAATTCTAGCAAATAATGAGTTGGTAAGATAAAGAGACTGATCCTCTGAAACAGAGAGCGATCAGACCAATCAAAACCATTTGGAAAGCAAAACTCAGACGTGTTTCATAATCCCAGCTGTGCAGTAAAGTGAGTACCGTGCCGATAACGGTAGCCACCATCTCTCTCAAGTGCTTTGAATTTGGACGTGTATGTCCTTTCCAAAATACTGGCTTGTGCCCCATTCACTTATTACACTCTTGGACAGACAGCCTTTACCTGAAATAAAACTGGAATAGCTCTAGCAAAGTCGAAAGAATGACACCAGCAAACGCTGGCTAGATATTTGCTGTCAGAGGTCCCTGGTGAGCCCTGTCCCATGCCCTGCTCCAAGCAGCTGCACCAGCTGCATCCCAAGTAGGGAAGGGAATGCAGATCTTTATGATGGTGTGATCCTTTCTGGCTGGTCTGCTCTCCACTAACAGTCCACACCAACAGTTAAATTAAAAAGCACCTTCTTCCCATGCATTCAGCTTTTCAGGCACAGATCAGTCCTCCCCAAATGTGACTTTCTGTAGTGAAGACTTCACTGATCTCTATGCTAATGTGTAAGCAGATGGAATAATGAGTCCACACTGGGCTAGCAAAAGTCTAAAGACCTTTTTTCAGGCAGGACCAAAACCTGGTATTACTGTGGGCCGCTTTATGCAAATACTACAGCTTCATTATTATTGCACTTCAAAATGCATTAGGCATCCAATTTCCTTTGTAAATGAAGCAATGTATTACTTCAATAGCTACTTTTGAGGCTTTCTGAAGCTTAAACCACAGATGTTAAAACTATTGGAATTAAATGAACCCCCTCTGAATTGTAATCCTTGGATAGACTAGGTTTGGGTTTTTTTAATTATAAGGTTTATTAAATGAAACACATATTACAATGGAGAGGGAAAAGTCTAATGATCTTATATGGCAAAAACAAAAACTTGAAGTTTACTATCCATACTCCATTGAGTATGGAATGCCAAAAGAGAAATAAAAGACATTTAATCTTGTTGCAAAACCTAATGTTCTGTACCACATCATAATGTAGCCCAAACCAGACAATTGCTTGCTCGTAAATCTCTTGTTTTTTCTTTTATTCACGTTATAGAGAAAAATCAAGACTATCCTTCAAAAATACTCTGTCGTCAAGTGAGCTTGAAAGTTTATGTTGTTACCCATCATATTTGACTATGTTTATGGTGCTGGAGAGAAAATCTGAGGCTTGTGAAGTTCATTTTTTAGGTGATGCACTGGCAGTGCAAGTATGGGCTGGAGATCATAAAGCTCTCTGAAGATGTGGGGAAAAAAAACATTGGGCAATTGCCATTGGAGAAGTTATTTCCAAAGACCATTGAATTCAGTGCAACACTTATAATCAAGCTGTTTCTATCATAAAACTTTAGATACCTATTGTATGAATGCCTAGTTAAGAACTCAAGTTCCCAGTACTCTCCCAGGGGGGACATTTAGTTGCCTGATTTAGGGGCCCTGAATCATCCTGGGGATGTTCTGTAGATGTAGGGGAAGCCTGGGCTGTTAAATTTGGCACCCAAAGACTTGCCACTCATGTTTAGGTAATGCTGCCTTTTAAAGGAGTTGAATCAGGTCTTGGAAGTATATTCTGTAGTTATCATGGTAAGCAGTCAAAGTAAAATAAAGGTAGGAGAGCAAAACTTAGCATTAGGAAAATTTTGCTGGCATCAGCACCTGCTGTGCTTTTAAACATACGCTTGTCACTAGTGTTACTAGACACTAGTTTATTTATTATCATAAGGTCAAGGAAGCCAGAAGTTATTAAAAAGAAGAAATGTGTAAGAAGCTGAAAGTGCACTGTTAAGTTGCAGTTTAAACTTTAGCTTCTACAGTATATTGGCTACTTCCTTTGCTTGTTTGCTCAATTCATATGATAAAATGACTACTGCATGCTTTGAAATAAGGGTAAAAGTCCACTTAGTGTACTTTCCTTGTTTTCATAGAGACCAGTAGCCATTAAGCAATGTAGTTATAGTGCCCTTATCCTAAATTTTTGTTTATTTTCATAGAAAATTTTTGTTTGATATCTCTTCTGGACAAAGTTACTTTAGCTTATATAATTTTGGCAACACTATGAATTCTGCAAATATTTAGCTATTTTTAGTAGATAGATGTGTAGAAATAGTTTTCTTCAAAATTTTTTCAGTATTTCACTAAATGTTGCTCTAACTTTTCTACCATTGTGTTTATTTTTGAAAAAGGACTTACTTATCAGTGTTCCTTAGTAAAAATATGCCACTAATCATTTGAATGAATGGGAGGGAAAGGAAGCTTTCTAAATAAAGTATGTCCTCTTTATGGAAACAAGTGTTTGGTAGATAACTCTTTCCTTGCCCTCAGGTTGTCTTTTTCTTCTTCAGTTGTTAAATTATTCTGCACTCAGGAGAACAGTATTGGTCAAATGTAAACCCGTTATTTTTCCACTGAAATTTCCATTATCTGTGAGCAATTCCATCTTAGGGTGGATTATCATATTTTACATTTTCTACAGTGTTGTTCATGTGTTTCATTACTGTGCACCATACCTGGGAAAATGTCATTTATTATTTCATGCACCAAAATACTCTGTCTGCATTGACGAGCATTCTTGTCTGACAAGCGCAGCTGCTGGCCTGCACTCACATGCCTCTAGCTTTGTTTGAATCTCATATCTGCCATCATTAACAATTCATGCAAGGAGCAAAACCAAAGGAAAGTAGTTCAGGGAATTCAGAGTGCTTGCTTTAACCAACTCTTAGGTTGTACGAGAGTAGGAAGGATATTATGAACCACGTGGTACATAAACAGTGCAGAAGCCAGCCCTGTCCCCTGTGTACATTAATGAGATAACAAGAGATGCCTGTAGCTCAGCAGAGATAATTTTTTAAAATTGCTTTTGCTGTTTAATTGCCGCTTTTGTGTTTTATAGATTTTATTTAAGCTGTCAGTAGCAGTGCATTAATAACATATTTAACAAACGCAGAATTGAATACTAATAAAAAGAGATGAGCAGAATCCTTTCCATGTGTATATTGGGCTCTGATAAGATGATGTGAACTGGTAATAGGTTTTTAATAAAGGTTAATTGAGAGTAAAGCTATAAGAATCGTTCAGATCTTTTAAAAAAAGAGATGTTTTTTAGTTACCAGAAGCCTGTAAGTGCTGTCCAACAGCCACGGAAGCTCAGGATTAACCAAAAAACAGGGACAGCATCAGTCTGCTCAGCTATTTTTGGACAGTGGCTGCACTTTCTCATAGTCCACTGGCCATGGGCAAGTGCTAGAGAGGACTGTGAGTGCTGACACCTCTCACCCACCTGGAAAGGCAGTATCATTCCCAATGAGGTTAATGTGGGATGAGTTACAAGATAATTGAAGGGCATTAGCATTTATTAGACATTAAAAAGGAAGCAGAATTCCTTAAGGCCTGACATTATGGGTGTTTGGGGAGGATGAAGTGTTTCCCATGAACAACCTATGTGCTTTTTGGCTGCACTGTAGACTTTTCTGTATAAACACCTGGCCTGTGGCTCATATTTATTCAATCCAAACTCCTGAAGCATGTGAATAAGTGTTACTGGTTTTCCTAGTGATTGAAGAAAACATGGCCAGAAACATGAGCAATAGCAGGATTTAATGTGTCTCAGACCTGTGTTGAGAACTGTATTCTTATAAAGAGAGTGTAAAATCGGAGGCACTGGCATTGCTCCCAGCACAACCTCAGACAGTGGGGTGTTCTATGAACACTGAAGTTGTTTCAAAATACAGGATTTTTCTGGAAAATTGGAGCAGTATGTATCAAAGGTGAGAGCACCACGAGATGATGAAACACTGAAGTTTTTCCTAAACTGTTTTCCTTCCAGTGTGCAAAATAAGCAGTCCACATAATAGAGTAGAAAAATGCACTGTAGACAGAGGTAGCTCTCCACCATCCCAGTGAGAGATTTATACCCTCTTGCTACCTTCTGTGTCCCACCCTTGGGAAGGAAGGAAACACTCCAACATTGCTACTGGCTTGCTGCTTCTTCAGAAGAAAATAATAATGGATGATTGTTTCCCAAAAAAATCTTGGATGTTTCAAATTTTTTTATATGCTTTGGATTTTTCATAGTAAAACACCCTCTTTTCTCAATTATAAGCATTTAAAAATAGCTTCCGTTCCACTTACTTGTGATTGCAATTACCACCCAAAGTGGAAAGCCCCATTGCTGTTTTGCTTGGCAGTTGCATATGTGGCTTGCTGAACATGTGCTGGGGAACATTCATAGTTTAAATATCTCTGCCCCAGAGATTCCAAAGTTTCAGGGATTGGCAGACTTCTGTAGAAGGTCCCAAGGCATCGTAGTGAAAACTCTGGTGTGAATGTTTCCTCACTACTGATTGTGTGTTTGAGAGAACACAGTCTGCAACACAGGAAACACTGACTTTATAAAAAAATTAGTATGTATCTGATAGTTCAGTCCAGGTCAGGAAGTAAATTTCCATTTTTTTCATCTGTTAGTGACTTAGCTCATGGTTAAGTGATGCTGACAGTGTAGTGAACTCCTCTTCTGCTCAGGCAGTCCTGAGCATAGTTCATAGAGCTTATCCTGAGAGCTGCATCTTTGATCTTTGGCAAACTGAGAATTACTGTGACTGCACTGAGCAAAACCACATCCTTCAGCTCTTTGTAACAGTAAGAAAAATGTAGCATTATTACAGAGAGGAAGATATTTGCACCTGTGTTATAAATTATTTACTCCTTGCTGACGGCAAAGATTTAGGGATGCAGGAGGTAAATACTTGGCTTATTGAGTTTTCAGTCTTTAGTGATCTCAAATCTTCCAAAAGTCTTTTTTTTTCTTGTTACTGGGGGCAAAACCATATGGGTTTTCATCTCTTCATTCTTCCTGTCAGTGTGGTGCTATTTTTGCTTAAAAAGTGAGTCTGTGCTAATATTGTCATTGTGAGATACGATGAACTTCTTAACAAATCTGTGGTAGCATTCAAATAAAAATTTCCTTACAAATGTAAGTTAACAACCAAAGAGAAAAAGCTTGTATTCAATATATCGTTTAACAGATTTCAGTTTCGGTTCTTCTCCTTGGTACTTGGGAAAGAAAATTGCTTCTTTCTGAAGAACAGGCTCCAAAAACTTTGGCCGTCTTCTAAAAAGATGCTAAAACAAAACAAGTAAAATGAAAGAATTACATTCACTCTTAATTTCTTATAGGAAAGGTTTCTTCTGCCGAGTCTCCACATTGTACCTGTTAACCGAAAAGACAACAAATGCATTCAAGGCATTTAAATGAGAATTTTATCCAGCCTTGTCATTTGCCCTGAAGGAAGTAGATGGAAAAAGTAGTGTGTTTGAGATACAAATAGAATTTTCCTTGCATTTTATGAAGTTCTTTTAAAATCTACCTGCTAAAAAGAAGAGAAGAGAAGGTGGTTTTTTGGTAGAGTTGTTGGGATACAATCTCCAGGTTGCTGCAGTCTGCATCCCAGCCTTATGCATTTTTGGTTAGGTTGTTTTGGTTAGCTCCCTACCTAACCAAAGCAGGGCTGCATTTTTTGTTTCTGGTAGCAGCTAAAATCAGATTTAGGTGCATTTTTTTTTGTGATTGGGAAATCTACATGTGCACAAATTCCCCTTGTATAAATGTACCCGCATACTGTGTGTGCTGCTCAAAGAACAGCTGGGATCAGAACAGATCATATCTCAAACTGTTGATGTGTTTTTTAAAAAATGTATCAGTGTGTTAGGTGAAAGTTTTTAGTGAACTGTCATTATTTACCTGAAACGGAATAGCAGTTTTCAGATCTTGCCTGTGGTTTATGACTCACACTTTGGTTAATCCCATGAAGAAACTATGCAAGTTGGTGTCATTAACCAGAAGTAGCCACATTCCTCCTTTTCTACATCACAAACTGAAGCTGCAGGCAAAAAAAAACAGCAAGTCACAACATTCAAATTTAGAATTCCTGCTGTTCAGCACTCTCCTCCCCTAAAATACCCAAATTACAGATGCAACATAGATTTAATGGTCTTCTATTTACACCAACAATTCTCTGACCTTAATTTTGTCATCCTACCCATGGATTTGAACACCTAGAAACGAATGACAAACTTTAACCATCATCCTTCATGCATGTCTGTTAACTAGTATAGGAAGCCCTTTCTGCCTCTTAAATCAGCTTTGCTACTTGTCCTCACCATGTGAAAAAAGACTAAAAAAATCTTTGTTAAAAGAAAAGGGATGATTCGTGAAGATTTATTTTCATGGTCAACAGAAAGTATTTAAACCTGATTAGACATATGAAAGAATTTATCATGGATTTATGTTTCACTGTGCTGTGTGAGCTAAATGTATAAACACATCCTCAGTAAAACTTTCTTGCTGTGACAGAATCAGTCTGGAAATCAGTGTGACTCACTAACCAATTATATCAGTGTCATAACCTTATGGAAGGGAAATGTTGTAGGTATTCAGAACTTCACTGAAGGTAAAACCTGTGGGGTTTTGCTTGGTTGTTTTCCCGCACAAAGATATAGACCACATTTGCTTTATCTTTGGGTGTACATTGGATTGAATTCCAAACCTTGCAAGAGAAGTTTGTCAGGAAAGATTTTGCAATTTTGTCCTGAGAAATTCACATATATATGTAATCCTAATACTTTATAGAAGAGTGTCTAGGAAGATTATTAGAACCCTATTTTTTGATAGAAAGAGGAACCTTTGTACAATTGATGTGTAATACTGCAGAGCAGTATTGGTAAATAACAGAATGAAACAGTAAATCCTTTCCTTGGAGTATGATAGAGGTGAAAATCATCTTTCAAAAACTGCTCAGCTGTCTTGACAGGTAAAGAAGAATCTCTTCTGCAAACCCATCACTATTCAGTTCTGAAGCTAATCTCTCACACAGTCACCACAATGACTTGGCAGGACTTGAAACCTCTTCCCACACTTGTAAATTAAAAACCACTGGGGATAGATTCTAGAACATAATCTCAGTCATGTTATACAGTGAAATTATTAAATGTTTCCTGACACAGTTTTGGCAGATTTAGTACACTCTCAAGTGATTCCAGGGCAGTTTGGGAGTTGGCATGACCAAGGTACTGTTCCCGTGTGGCAGAATCAGGTTGTCCATTTTGGCAGATTCAGGGACACAGGCGCAGAAAGTCAACTTGGTTTTGCTGTTCAGCTGCTGAGGGTGGATTTAACCGGCTAATGTAGGAGTCTTAAATGCACCACTGACAAATACTGTGATTCTAACTGGATTTTTTCTTTGTTTCTTATATTTTCACTATAATAATTTTGTCAATGTTAATTTTTACCACATAGATACTCTTAATATTGAGGGAAAACCATTCTTGCAGGCATTTTGTATCAGTCACAAAGGAAAATATTAATTCTTCTGCAATCAGCAGAGATTTCTGAAGTGCTAGGGTTAACACTGGTAGAGATGTATATTATCCAGTAGCATTTGTTTTATGCATATTAGATACAAAGCTTGAAACTGCCCTTTTTCATCTATTCTTTGGAGTTAATGGTATCTTAAAAGTAAACATAGACGAATAGTAGGGGGTTTGCTCCAACAATTTAGGAGATGTTTCCATAGCCCAAAGCTGGAGTGAGTTGCGCTGTTTTGTTGCCTGCAGTGCAGGATGTGTTCCTCTTTCACTTGCCCTGGCAAATACAAACACAGCTAAGCTGATAAATAGGTCAGAAATTTGCACAGCTATAATTATTTTGACTTCAAGGAGAACATATACACAGCAGACAAAAAGAGCAACAGTGTAAATTGGATTTTGACTTCAGCATTCCTTCCAAAGGATCCCTGTCTGTCAGTGTGATCACATAAGACAACAGGGTTTTCCTGGATATGGTTGTGTGGCTGTAAGATCAAGTGTCTCCTTGCCTGTTATTAAATACTGCTGCAAGAGGGTTTCTTTATCAATCTGTTGCTCTGTACTAAATTGTTATGGCCTGTCTATAATAGTGCTTAAAATCTGTACCCTCTCCACAGCTGAGCCTCCAGTAGCTTGCTATCTCTGACCACCTCCTCAAAATTGAAATTTTAGCTCTGGACAGACTGAAACCTCATAGTAGTTTTGAGCTCAAAACCACCATTTATATCATAATAGCTGTTTTTCAAGATCTAGGTGTCTTATCATTATGGCTACACCATGAATCTACTGCTTGGTCCAACTAAGTCATCAAGCCTCATGTTATATGATATGCTTTCCTTTTTATTTCCTAAATAATGCATTAGAAAAGTCAAGTGTTATAACAAAACAAGGAGAAAAGAAAGGAGTAGGGAAATAGAGGATGCCAGCACAAGCAACAAGAGTAGGGAAAAACTTGCAGCACAAAAGGTAAAACAGGAAGAGGGGGTTTAGTGTGACAATTTGATAAACAGATTTGATAAACAGTCTGGGTTTTTGGTGAATGTTTAAATAGCAGCTGTCTCTAAATCACTGACTGAATTCCTCAGTATTCTTAGATCTGAGACTGCTCATCAGTTTCAGCAATGATGGTTGTTTTGAACTGAGATTATAGGATCACGTAAGCAGCAAAAATTGATTTCTAGCATGTTCTACTTTATTTAGTGCCATGTAGATTTGAGGGAAAAAATTGTAAGTTATTGACAACAATGTGCATCAGGAAAAGAAGAACTGTAAAGATGGTAGATAGAGAAAATGTCTGTGCTGGCTCCTTCCTATATCTTCCATTTTGAAACAATGCTGAACTATTTTTTATTTTTAAAAATTGTTGGAGGTTTATTGTATCAACTTGATCTTTCAACATAAAATTTTGTTGCCCAATATTCCTTTATATGTTTTATCTGAGTTCTGCTCTGATACCGAAATCCTTCAGGACTAGGCTGAGACCTGTTTATTTCCTTCCAAATCATGTTTTATTCTTCTAGATGTTATAGTGCAGCAGCTTCATAATGGCTAGGAGATGTTCACAAGGATCCCACCTTTTCTCTTTAAAAAAGTTAAGGCTGCCTTCTCAAATGGTAGTGCTGTACATTGATACAGTTAATTATTCTCTGAAGTGTTTCAGTCAATCTCAGTAACATGTATAATGTAGAAATTAAGATGCTTTCATTCCAAAAACTTCTTTAGAGAAGCTGCTTCTTGAAAGTTCTGAATTTGACTGTCTTGAGATAAAAATAACAGGTAAGTTATCAAAATTGTGTAAGATTGAGAACTGTTAGCAATCCTTTCTATTTGAAGAAATGTCTCTGCTATTGTCAGTTGGGATTCTAGAGAAGCATCTCACTTCCGCTATTTTTCTGTGTCAGCACTGGAGTTTGACAAGAAAAACAGCAGGACCTGAAACTGTTTGCTTGAGTTTGTCTGCAAAAAAAGAGAAATTCCCATACAGTACGAATGCAGTAGGACATGAATTCAAACTGTAGTCACCACTAGCACATGGGACCCCTGTTGATAGAAAGCTGCCTGTTTATTCTGCCTTCAGAACTCCTGTAGGACAGTTCAGCATTTCCAGTGTCACTAATAACTGGAGCTGGAAAAGTTCTAAAAAGAGAAGCACGCATCCCAAAGTGTGGCAATCATCTCTTCCAAAAACCTTGCACAGGGATTTCAGTGTGACTGATAATGAAAAGCCAGAATGTGCCCTCATGTGTGTGCTTGACTCTATAAGGACTTGAGAGGCTTTTTGCTTACACCATTTTCATCATCTCTGCTTCACAGCTTTGAGGTTCAAACAATTTATCAACTGAATTTGAAAACAACAGAAAATACCTGCTGTTTTGCCTTTGTCTCATTTGATAAGCATGCAGCATTATCCCAATAGGAGTTTAAGATGATAAAACATCAAATGAGGTAGAAGGCAGGCTGAAATGGTTATATTGTCATTAACTTACAGCACCCTTGGCTGTTACAATGTATTTGAGCTGTGCCGTAAGTCTCAAATGAACAATTTGAGAGTAAATGAATAAAAATGGTATGATAGGTTAGTGGGGTGTTGATGACTCCAGATGTTACAGACTCAGAAGCCTTCACTACTCCTCTTAAAATTATTTATGAAATACAAACTTGCTGGTCATTTTGGGAGTCTTCTTCCTTCCCTTTGGTGTTAAAGTACAGTTTGTGACAGAGATAACATCTGAAACTATGGCTGTATCTTCACACCTTCACATGTAGCACTCTGTTCTGGTTGTGCTGTCAATCAGAAGCCGAATAAATCCAGCTGACAGGGCACTAGCGGGATTCCTGCTGTTTGCAGTGAAACTTCTCCAGGGTTAGATGAGCCAGGGGAAGCAATGTTATGATGCTGGCAGCTGGCTGTAGGGCCTTGCTTAGGTTAATAGTCACTGCAGAGGACACTTTAAGGTGTGTTGGAAGGCACTGTCACTGCAGTGCATTGAAAAATATTGTCAGGGCCTAGCAAGGCATCTGTCTCTGATCAAATATTCCTCTTAAATTAAAAGCATATTTAGCTATTCTGCTCAGCCTCTTCTTAGGTAGCTAATAATGGAGTTGGATGCTCTTGCTCTATTTTGAAGATGTCTTATTCAATCATGCGTAGAATGATGTGACTAATTTGTGGAACAGAAGTCCCTGTGCATCAGCTGTTCACGGTCAATTTCCTGGGGGGAAGATAGAACTTTTTATGTTAAAAGACACTGATCATTCTTTTCAGCATATCAAAGAACAAATGTACCATAGGCTTTTCTATTGAAAAAAAAATAATAGAACAAATGGCTTTTATCTGTATTTCCATCATTACACCTGCATAAATCTCACTGATGCTAATAGGACTTGTAGCAATGTAGATAAAAGACAGTCACACTGTTGAGATATAGAGTCCAACAGAACAAGGTACCCCACAGAAGTAGGAGGGTTCATCCCTGTAGGGACAACCTGCAAGTGTGTGACTCAGCCTGCTTGGAATAAACCATTGGCGTGCAAAGCCAAGGCTCTCCAGATCGGTGTACCCAATCAATCTGGTTAATGCAGTGCTGTGCAAACTTACAGAATGCTCAACTTTATTGCTGTCCAGATGGATTTCTCCAGAGAAAAAAAGTTTGGTCTCTGCATCCGCTGAGCCATAGGAGCACAAGTGGTGTCTGTGATGGAAGAGACACAGAGCAAACAAAAATCACCTGGACTCTGTGACTGGGAAGGAAGAGATGGGACTAGGAGGATTAAGCTACAGCTCTGAATTGTGGGCATAATGGGAGTAAGCTGAAACAAGCAGGCTCACCTTGAAGAGTAGGAAGGGTGTGAGGGGACAGTGCAAAAGGATCTAAGGAGCAGACCTGTGGGATGCTGTTGAGATTAAGGAAAAAAAAAAGGAAAACCTGCAAGCAGTAGGTTCTTAAAAGTATATAGAAATACATGGTGAAGGACAGCATTAACAGAAAGCAATACAGTTAGGTCCTCACAGCTGATCACAAATGGTAATGTTGTCACTGTGAGCAGAAGAGGAGGGAAGTTCTGGGGGTGCGCCATATGACAGAGGCATTAACTGGGGTGGTCTGATACAGAAACTCAGAATTACTTATTGCAGTGTTGGCAAAGCCAGTAAATCATGCAATTAGCTTCATTTCTTGATAGTTTTTGAGAGAATGTCTACAGTACAGTTAGATTTCTGCCCAAGTTCTATCCATGGACACTTCAAATCTGTAGACCGAAAGCAGCAGACGCACTGCCACCAGCAATTGCTTTGACTTAGGTGAAAATAGTAGGGATTTTATTTTTTTATCTTTTATTTTGCTACTTGAAATAGCTTGTGTTGTCCTCTTTATTAGTGTTACATACAGATTGAATGTTCAAACCAAGGAATAAAATTAAGAACTTAGTATGGAAGGCTTGTTCAAAAGGGAAATTGGGCAAGGAATGGTTTTGATCAACCCCTTGCCTGGGATTCCACCTGTAAATGCAGTTCTTGCACCTCTCTCACTATCTAAGCTTAAGAAACGCAACATGGCCCTTTAACACACAAGTCAGAAAGGCAGACCTTCTGTAAGGTGATGTGACTGTTGCTGTATTCTGAATACTCTTTTCATCTTACCAGAGGCTATGTGACATTACCTTTACTGTCCCACAGCCTCTTTATGCCTGCCAGCGTTTTCTTTCTTGAAAAAAAGAGCATACTTAGGACATTTGCTTCTGAAAAGGCACTGTGTTGTCATCTGATATATTTGGATATTCTCAAGTCCACAGAAAAAAATAGCAAGTTATCTTTTCATCACAGGATATTCATAGTAAATAGAAAAATAAAAATCTTACCAGACCTTACTGCCTGAAGGAAACCTATAAACATGATTCCTCAGTGTATGCAAGTAATCTTCAGAGGCATTGAAGAAGTGTGTTTGAAGTGTGAGTAATTCTACTTGTAGAGAAGCTGCCAAGAGTACAGCAGGAAAGCCTGGCTGTGAAAGTATCCCTGTTGCTCTGGTAGGACAGTGACCACACAATTTAGAGTGATTCAGTAGAATTTGTAGCAGATTAGTTCCCCCCTGAGTCGACTGAAGAAGATACAAGGTGATTTACTTACAGGAATGTAAGTGCAAGCCTTTAAATAAAAAGAATGGCTACTGACTTTGAAATTGAGTCATGAGCACTGATGAATTTTTGAAGTCAATTTACCATAATTTAATAGTATTTTAGAATAGCTGTTAGTGTATGCCCTTTTTATTTCTGCCAATAAACTTCCTAATAGGTACTGAAGCAGGGCTGAAAAGCCTATGAACACCATGGAGACACTATTTTTTCAGCGTTGCATTGTGAGATACTCATGATCTTTTTTTCTTTGCTTCCTTACCTTTTAGTTTAAACTTTCTTATTTCATTTCTGTTCAGTGTGTGTGTTCATTTTAGTGATAGTGTAGTTCATTGTGGAAGTTATTTAATGTTCACTTGTGAATACTACTCCAAGGCACCTAACAGGATTAATATCATAGCAGCCACCCAGTCATCGTGCTTCCCATGGCAGCTATAGAACACAAGAGTTATATTGGAAGTACTTAGATAAATCTATTTCATCAAATGGCTATGTACTTTCACTTTGTCAAAATACCTGCGTGTTGGCTTTCTTTGCTGCTTAAATGCTGTTCTATCTGTTCCTAACTTCCCCTGTTTAACAGCAGACAAATCCAGGGAGCACTGAATGAATCGGATGATCCCGAAACAGGCTGTCTAACTGATAACAAGCCAACTTCTCGACACTTCTATCCTGTCGCCTTGCTGCTTGTCAGCTCACACTTGCTGGTTGTGTGGCTTATTTTAAGTCTTGCTTTGCTATTAGCCAAATATCAATAAACTTCACTTGTGTTCCTTTCTTTTCTACAAACAGCAACAAACTAACTCTAGAAAAAAGGAATTATGTTGTAATATTTCTGCAGTCTCAGACCCCAAGGATTTATCTTTAAGATACCAATGTCTGAAATGTACTGTGTTTTCATTCTTTTTTTCTGAACTCCAAGAAGTATACTATGCATTGAGTGAATTGATTTGCTCTTTCTGTTCATGGTAAAGCTTTCCCACTGTAATTAGCGCAAAGAAAGCCCACTTACAATGCTGTCACTGTATAGAAGTTGTGGAATCCTGAATGCTTGAACCCCTCTTTCCAGAGTAATTAGTCTGACAAAAAAAATTAAAAATGAATTTGCACAACACAAACTAACCCCTAGACAAATATGGAAGGGTGATGGTTTGTGAGACTTATCTTTCATTGTGTTTTTTTCGTTGTTACTAGCTGATGGGATTGTTTTCCTTTAATAAATGATTATTACTTTGTTACAACTAACCCTTTTCTGTAGAGTAACTAAATGGAATAGAATAAGTTCTGTTTTGTAATGAAATTAACCTGTTTGTAATTGTTGCTTTAGTTGCTTTTGCTTTCAAGATACTTTTATATTCTTTTTAACAAAGTCCTGTTTATGTCTTGATGCACCACTTTGGCACTTGTGACTTTTGTACTGTATGTGAACGAACATCCTTCCTTTATAAAGCAGAGAGGTGGATTGGGCTGTTTGAAAAGCCATTCTCTCTTTTTTTTCATTGCAAAGCTGAACATACAGGAAATGAAGCAGAGATGAAACTTTCCTTCACAAATCTCTAGGGCCAGACTTAATAAAATGCCTTATTCCTAGAATGCGCATTTTAGAGCAATGTATACTCGCACATATATAGCAAACAAATTGAAAAAAAAGAAGGATATGAAAAGATTTAAAAGGCAAATATATTTCTGGAATTAGAACAAAATGTATCATTAAAGTATTTAAATTTTTTTTACTGAACTTTAAACCTCAAGGGCAGATATACTGGGGGGATGGAAAATCTTATCACCTATTTCTGAGGGCAATAACTGTACTGGGCCTGGCCTTGGATTTAATTTTGTAAGATGTATCATCACTCGTGGAAAAGAAAAATGTAGAGTTGAATCTTTGTTATTTTTACTTCAACTGTTGCTGAAACTCTGCAATGAACAAATAAAGCATATTTATTTATTCTGTGTTTCATGAAGTTGTACTTTTTCCCCCTTTCACTAGAGAAGGATGCCGCATAGAGAATGTTCTGAAGAATGTCAAATGCAGAAAGTATGCATTCAACATGATACAGCTGATGGCTTTCCCAAAGTACTACAGACCTCCAGAAGGGACTTATGGAAAAGCTGACACCTAAGTTTAACAAAAGTGTAATCAGGAGCATACATCATGCTAATTAGTGATTATAACAACTGCTTGTTTATGACGTATGAATTGGGAATGTATAACCAGTGGAGGTGTTATTTTTATCAGGTTTTATCATTTTACATTAAAATAAATCTGATTAGTCAGTATGAAATAAATACCATGAAAAAGCAGTGGACTGGATATTCTGAAAATCAAATATATTCAACTTATCTTTGTAAAGCTGAAGCTTAGTATCATTCATAAGCCAGCTGGAATTAGTTTTTGGGGTCATTTGATTGAAGGTTAAAAAGGGAAATGGCATTTGCTGTAGGAACAGAGATTAGCAATCTGGGAGGTGGCATTCTGACTCCAAACCAAACACTGAGATTTTTTTTAAGGGGTCTCTTACTGCTGGAAAAGGTGTTTTCTGGACTTAGCGGAGCACTGAGGTCTTGATCACTAATGATTAAATCCTTCACAGAAATGTTTATGAAAGATGGCAATGTTAATACCTGGGCTAAATATAATTTTGGTAATTACATTTAGCTTCTTTACATAAGCATGGTAACTTCATAATACATTTTTAGTAATTGCAGCCTGTAATTTCAGTAATTCCATTCTGATTCCCTGCAGTTCATTTGGATGTATCACTCTTGGTTTTCTGTACCCCAGCCAAATACCACTTATTTCACTTTCACATAAATCACACTGAAATCAAGGAGATTGATTCCACAAGTAAGGTGACCTGAATTTGACCTCCTATTTAGTGTAAACTCTTAAAAGTAAATTTTCTTTAGTGGTAGGGAAAATAAGTTGTATATAGAGGAGTTAATGTATCTTTAGGCTATGAAAACATGTATGTTATTACAGAGCCTAAAATAAATGTCATGAGTAAACTGCTGTACTAGGACTAGTTAGCCACTGCAGCTGATTTATCTCAAATTTGTAATGCTGCAGATAGACACACTAGGATGAAGAGCTATCAGCTTTAAAAATGAATGTTAATGCTCTGCCGGCTTGTGTTAGTCCTGAAATTTGTCTTGCAAAGAATGTTTGAGTTTTCTAATTGTATCTATTTATTACCTTCTTCTGCCTTCCAGAGAGAAATACAAGTTAAAACTCCCAAGTATTCACTGGTCACTGACCTTTATGTAATGCATTCATTTTCGTATCTAGAGCAGAAGTATGAGAAATGTATCCTAATGAAACTACCCTGGGAATTTGAGCATCTATAGGAAATTGTAGTTGCCATGGATAGAGAAGTAAATGTTTGCTTACTCCTATGGAAGTCAAAGAAATCTCTATGCACCATGAGTTATAATTTGTTCTTTTTAATCCATTAATACCCATTACTGGGTATAAATCTGTAACTATAACAGAAGTTAAGAGCCTGATTCTGCAAATTCTGTTTGAGTGATCCCGTGGAACTGATATATCATTTGGCTAAAATTAAATCCATCTTGTATATTTGCAAGATCAGGCTTTGGAGTTTGTAGGAAAACATCAGAAAGAGATCCTTGTTCTAATATTCATTGACTTCAGTGGAGCCAGAAATTCACCTATACAATATATTAACTAATTGGAACTTTTTTTTCAAAGAAAAGTAGGTGATGTAAGTAGTGTTTTGGTGCATTAGTTTTTTTTATTTCTATTATATAATCTGCTATCATTAATTGCTTCCTTGTTCTTGGAATGTATTACTTTAGTAGATGTCAGAAGAGTTGGCACTGCATCACAAATAAGCTCAGACAGATGAGAACATAACGTCTTGATTTCTTCTTGTCATGTACCAGTAGAAGTGGGTAATGCTCATTGGGCAGCTGGATATGTGCATGAATTAGTGTTTGGGTCTATGAATATAATGTAGCTGATCTGTATGAAACTTTTTCGTGGATTTATGGAGCGTAAACCTTCCTAGGAGAGTAATGTTTTTTTTCCTGTCAGACTGCTGCGCTAGCCCTCACTGTATACATGTTTATTATTAGCTGAAAAAGCCCTGCATGTGCAGTTTAGAGATAGTGATAAATTCCTCGTGGATATCTGAAATAACCCCCAGGTATACAGTACAGAATGCCAACCATTGTACAGTAATTCTGAAACTCTCTGTAAAAATCTCAGTGGGGATGGTGTTCCCTGCTGGGTGCTATAGGTACCGGGGGTTCTTTATCTGAGTCTCGTGGGCATTCTGTCGATTTCCAAATATGAAATTATCTAGATTTCCTTGTCAGGAAAATAGTCTTTCAAGATTTTGCCTCAGCATTTTAATCCTACCTGGGTTCTAAATTGCCATTGTCACTACCATGTTATTTTTGTGTTGAAGTTGTTTCTCAAGTTGAAGCCATGGATTTTGTGAGGAAAAAGAAAACATGGCGCTGGATTACTGTCCTTTTTGTTTTAACAGCCATTCACAGTATGTTCTTGTGAAATTAAATCATCTCTTATTTGCTAAATATAATTAAGGCAAAACCCCAAACCCCACACTGGTGGGCTGCAGTGAAACTTCATTGCACTTGGGCCATTACAGAAGAGTTAGCTGGGTTCTGTGCTAAATAATACTGAAATTTTTCTCGCTAATTTTTGGATTGGAACATCTCATTGTAGGTCAGGAGAGCTTTGTAAAACCTGCTGAAGTGCTCCAAGTCTCCTGGAAAAGCCTCGTTGCTTCAGTACCGAAACAGGCCCAAATGTGTTGTGGTTTGATCACTGCCTGCTGGGGGCTACTGTGGCCTCTGTGGGCAAAGGCTGTGCCATCAGCTGAGTTGTCAGCTGACCATGGATTCAGAATCTGTGGGTTTTCTGGTTTGCCTTTTATGAGGAAACAAAGAGGGGTTTGCTGCGAGTTGATGGTTGCGTTTCTTGGAGTACATGTACTCTTTGTAGCAGCTGCTTGCAGCCGTGTGCATTGTTTGAATGCCTAACGGAGGAGTTAAATCATCCCTGGGGTCTTGCACAATATCTTGTAGCTCACTGTGGCTATCAGAGGAGTAAAAATAAACAACTTAATTTTTATGAGCAAACTACATTGTTTGTTTTGCAAAGGGATAAGGTAAGCATAGTGATTTTGGTGGTGGCTTTGCAGAAACTGTTCCATACCTGCTCTCTTTAAACTTTTGTAAGGTAAAAATAACCTACTTTTAGGGGAGGGCAGTTCTCAAGGGCTAAAAGATGAAAATTCAAAACTAAATCTGGCATCTAAAGACAAATCTTTTCCTACAGAAGACAGTATTTCTAGAAACCAAATCAGGATCTGTCTTGAGGAATCCTGAAATAAGGGCTTCTAGCTTTCAATATTTGTACAGTGCATCACACACTTACATGGGGGTTTTGTACCACAGAGTAGTGTCTAAATAGAGAGCTAGTCTAAAATATCTTAAAAAATAAGGAAAGGTATGTTAAAGTAATTTTTTCCCAGAAATGATTGTAATATTGTTATAACACATAACATGCCTATGACTGACATTAAGCAGGCAGGTCTTTTTTTCTGAAGTCTTTTGAGGAATTTAAAATACATTCTGGTTAATGTTTATACTTTGGCTTTTATGGAGCAATTAGTAAACAAAAATTTTTAATTATGTTATCTGATTTTTGTCTATGTGAAGCTGTGTATTTTGATGGAATACTAGCAATGTCTGTGTTATAAAGAACAAATTATTTAGTAGGACAACTGAAACAAAATATTAACTGAGAAATAGCCTTAATGAAGTCCTTTGCAATGTTAATTTTTGTACTGTCTGAATTTTGCTATTACATAAGTGAAATGAGGAAATTAACAAACAATTTTGTGTCTAAATCAATCTCTCCTGTTGAAAATTCACTTAGTTGCAGTGGAATAAGTTGTAATGGTATTCTAAATCTTCACTAGTAATTTAGGTATAAAGAAGTGCAACACTTCATTTTGAAGCCTACTCTATAATATGCCTATTAAAAGTTTCAGGAAAGACTTCTTTTTATTTCTAAATTAAACACAAGTTCCGAGAAATCCTATGGTCCATTTAAAAAAAAAAGCAGAAAATGCACTGAATGTCAACCAGTGTAATAAAGAAAGCAATTGCATTGAAAACTATGCAACAAAATTGCTTGTGTGAATTAATGTATGTAATCAGTTAACAGTCTTAAACGTATATTGTGTCAGTTGGTTATGTTGTAAACTTGAAACCATTGATATCTATATTTATGCTTTTTTTTATTATAAAGAAGTGTACTGTATAGGCAATGCCATGAGACATGAATTTGCATCTTGCTTTTCACTTCCTTGCAGCTTAAAAGCAGATGTTTACAATGGAAATGCTTTAAAGTAATTTGCTGCTCTTGAAAACACAAACTTACCTTGTATATTGCATGTTTACAAAAAAAAAAAATCATACAAATGCTTTTTTAGAGAGAAAAAAGCTTCCCACACTTCAGTCCTTAAAACATTGCTTTTTTCCCTTAGTCACGCAACACCTCAACTTTTGTGTTGCCAGAGCATTTGGCTTGCGCTCTGCAGGACTCCAACATTTATTTCCTCTTTCTTTCGTAGCATCTGCTGAATAAATAATATAACAAACATGAATATCAGCATGATACTCATGATTCAAGGTTAAAAACTTGCATTTGCTCGGATATGAGCAAGTACTTCAGGATAAATAAACTAGAAGACACTTGTGAACCAGTGTCTCCCTATTCCAAAGAGCTGAAACATAAGGCTCAGGGTTTGTGTGCTGACTGGGAGAAAGAGTTACAGTAGGAGTCTGACTATGATAAAAGAGTGCCCTGGACGTGCCAGGTTCAGAGTGGTGAGATTTAAACCACACTGCTCTTTCTTAGATTTCTAGCTATTGGCAGTGGTGTTTGGTTACTCTTTCCATGCGTGCAAAATGCTTTAAAAGTTTTCAGCACTTCTGTTTATGAATGGTCTGACTTTAAAACTTCTAAAATCCCAAATTACTTTGGTACTTGTTTTCCTTTTGTGTAGCTATCCCTTGTGATGTTCCTTCTTACATTCTGGAGTACACAGGGCTGTGTATAAGTTATGTTGACAGGACTTCAGTCCACAGCATGTGTTTGTCCAGAGAAATGAAGCACAACTATAGCAATTCAATGCTTTTTATATTTCAGGATTTATCATTTTTGTTTCATTGCTGTCTGTAAGCCATGCCCATTGTACACTATGTGTATATTTTTATTTAAATAAATGTAATGTTTATTTTTTATGTTTCTGACTTTTTTGTTTGTTATTCATTTTTCATTGTCATTGCGGTGGTGTTGCCCAGAGGGAGGATTGTCCATGCTGATGCGAGTGTGTTCCCTCCTAAAGGAGTGGGTGGAAGCCCACTCACAGGTCTGATCACTGCTAGGAGCAAGGATTTAAGAAAAGTTCTGATACAACAGTTAAAAGCCTGCAATGGGCAAAAATTAATAGTTCCTATTCCTCTTAGTCTTACCACAGCTTTCATCTCGGAACCAGGTGGGTTGTGCATTTTCTAGTTCAAAGCAAACAAAACATGGACTTGCCCATAAGGAAATCATAACTATCTTTCACATAACTATCTGTAATTCAGGTGGGATCAACACCTTTCATAATGAAGACTTTTGAAAAGGTGACATGATATGCTCTGTCTGGTATTACATCCTCACCATCTCAGTGATGGACCTTGGGAAATAAGTATGGGTTGCTTCTGTGGTGTTTTTTTGAGCTGCTGTTGGTATCTAGATTTATTATATGATCTCTCATCACAATGAAAGGTAAGTTTCCCATGGTTTGCTGAAATGTAGCAAACAGATCTTCTTTTTGGGTATATGATAAAATGTGGCTCATCTGTATTATCAGTACTATGAGTAGAAGGTTGTTTCATAATTTGGTATCTCTGTTTATATGTCAGCATTTTTAGTTTTACTGAGATATATCAGTGAGGTTTTAATTATTTGCAAGGCTCTCGATAACCTTTAGAAAACACTGGGAATTAGTGGTTCTTATGGAAATAAGTTAAAAAGCTGTTAGCATTCAGCTAACAGGAGCCCAAGAGTTTTGTCTCTTACTAATAAAAGTGAAAGTCTTTTAAAATTACTTTGTCTCACTTTGCATTCTTATGGATTTTATTTTCTGTGTCAACTGGGAGACACTTTCTTCTCATGACAATGTAAGAGAGAAAAAGAGAAAGACCCTACAGCTATAGTGAGATGGTAGAGTAATATGATAGTAAAAATATGTTTTCACCAATTTCCTTTCCAATGTTACTTCAGGGCATGCTTCAGTATATGACCTGATGTTTCTGAACCACAGTCTGCAGTGCTGTGCACTGGGCTGACCATTGCTGCCACTAAGAGAATGTGTACACAAATACTGCTTCTGCTAGGCAAGAGCTTTCCTGTGGGTTTAGTGACAAATTTTGTACAAATCACTGCCTTCAGTAGTTATGTGACAGATGCTGTTGATGGAATTAAGGACAAAAAGGTTCTAGATGCAAACTAGACTGTGCACTGTTTGCTCTGCCCAACTAAACAGACCCTGTGCGTTTCTGTGTAGGCTGTCTGTGCCCGGTCCTAACCCTGTACATAAATGAGAAGTACACTTGCTCTGCTGCAGGGAAAATTCTTGACATTATTAGAGGAGTGGATGTAAACTGCTTCTAAGTAAGATGGGATTAGAAGTTGAATTGAAATATTTCTTCCATGTGTTTATTTATATGTATATACACACATATTATATTTACGTTTTAATGTTTTTTATATGTTGTAGAATAGGAAAAGGCAGTGACATATGATCAGCTGAAACATGGAACTTGTGATATTTGTAGCAGTCAAATACAGTTTTACTATTGGAAGTGTGGCACCAAAGATAGGCTCACATGAACAAAGCTTTAGCTTGTAGCATGCCTGGTGGCATGTGCTGACTCTAATGGTAATTTGCTTCTGGGGAAAAAACAAATGGAGAGAGAGAGAAATGGGAAAGGGAAGGTGTTTCCCAAACTGGAGTCTGCCATTCCTGTCAGGACTTTGAAGATCTCAAGTCCTGACTGGCTGTTCCCCCTCATAACTCTGTCATCACTGACTGAAGTGGGTCTTGGTCAGGGCAGTTCTCTCTGCTGACAGGTTGTGAGCTTGGTGCCTGTGTTTCTTTGAGTCTCTCGTGAAAACCAAAGGCTTCAGGCAGGGGACAGAAAGAGGAGGAAGGAAGGGGCTAATTCTGTCCCAGTTGCAATCACTTTCCCAAATGTCTGTCCCAGCAGTACCAGACTGCAGGTGCAAGGCTGGGAGAATAACAGCAGAAGAGCAAGAAAAGAACACTGCTGTATTCATTCTATCTTTCCCCAGCAAAGTCCACATGTATATCCATTTTTCATGGAACAATAGTTTTGATTGCTGCAATTTACAGGACAAAGCAGTTGAAACTGCTGACTTTAACAGAATTAGAACAACTGTCATAGATAAGCAGAGCAGAACTCACCCCTTGAGTGATACCACTCCTCAGAAGTTTTCTGTTAGAGAAGAATAGTTTAAGGTCTGATCCTGAAGTCATTATTCACAACCAAAGAATCAGAAATGTGGCACTGTAGGTGAGAAACTCCAAGGACCAGGTTTTATGAGAGGTTTCAGAATCATTAACATTCCCGAACTTTGGTTCAGAACTGCAAATAACATTTTTCTTGTACAAAGCCCCACACAGAAAGAACTTATTCATGGTCCTGGCAAGGAAGTTGATGGCAGTTTCCTGTAAATTATTATAATAAGTAGCTGATGCTGATGAACTTGCACATAGATGGAAATATATGCCTTCAACACAGTCTCTTCAGAGGGACTTCTTTAGTGGAGTAAAATATTCAAAAGCATCTGAATGGGATCTGGTTTTGTTAGTAAGATGTAGTACCCAACTTTCTTGGGCACTTATGAGCAGTTAAAACACATCACATAAATAGGAGCTTAAGTCTGGTTTCCTACTTAAATCAAGGTACATTCTCAATACTCTCTATTAGAATTTAGCTTCTCTCTGGTATGGAATATTACAGTCTGGCTCTTACTATTTTTCAAGCAAGACCAGAGTACCAGAAAATAGTGACAAGGTTGTGTCAAACAATGTATATAAATTGAGTCATCTGACTTGATTGAGTCAGACGAGACTGATGTTACTATGCTTAACATCAGGACTGGTTTCCAGCAGCCAAATTCGGCTGCCTGCTCTGTAATATGGTAGCTCTCGGCCAGGCTCAACTGGAGCTCAGTAATCCCAAAAGAAACTTCTCAATAAATCCCAGCCTTCTTATCACTTATGTTCCAGTGCTGGGCATTAATGAGCGTGCACAACTGCCCCCCCTCATCCCAACACTGCACTGTGGCACGTGGGTTCTCTTTTCAGAGAGCAGCTGTGTTGTGGTGGTTATGTGAGGGAACTCAGAGTTCAGCTCATGGGATGTATGTGAAACACTCAGCAGATAAACATGTAATAAAAAATAAGAGCACATGTAATAAAATCAGGGAGCAAAGAGATCTCTGGACTAGTCAAAGACAGGTAAGGAAGGTTATATCTAAGCTCTGCATTTTAGACTGCATTCAACTTTTGTCTGTTTGGAATTGGAAGATTTTGCTGCTTTGTGACTGTGGTAGCAGCTACGATGGACATAGACTACAGGTTTATCAACATAAATATTAAAAATAACCTTGAACAAATAACAGAGTTGTTGTAAGAGCTGTGGCTGATTGGCCAAACAGGTATTGTGCACATGCATTCTTCTACAGGCGAAGTGATTTTGAGGGCAAAATGTTTGTACCACTTTGTACATTCTCCCAACAGCAAGGGACCAGGACTGTGCTCAGCTGAGAAGGTAAGGAGTGCAAGAATGCATCAAGGCAATCTCTTTTATGATTATTAAGAATTGTAATCACATCCTAAGATTACAAAACCTTTTCGAGATTGATTGCAAGTCCCAATATAAATGGAAAGTACTTACTTGAAAGTACTTTAAGTTAAGTAAGTTTAAATAAGTTAATTATTTACACTCTTCCACAGGAATACTTGATACATACCAAGCTAATTTTCAGCATGAAAGAAAAACAAACCCCCAAACTCACAAAACAACATTAGCTAGTATAAAACAATACTTTTAATGGCTACCTTTACCTCCTCATGATACACCCCCTCCATGCTTTGTTGAAAGAGAAGGTTATTAAAAAAATTAAAAATCAAAGTTTTAACTTTTTTAATATCAGCATGGGAAATAGAAGTGATCATTTCATGAGTGGAAATAGTAGCTTTTAGCAGGTTTTTTGTGTGAATCCAGATAGTGTGCTTAGCTATAAAATGCTGAGTAAGAGTTTAAAAATGAAAAAGTGCAGCACTCAGTTTATATTCACATATTCATGGGCATACTTAATGGACATTAGCAGGGGAGATGTGATCCCACACTTTTTAAAAATCAACAGGAAAGCAGTCCTCACCATGCAATTCCCTTTTGGATTAAACTTATTAAGTCGAATCAATTTTTACAAGCACATAGGCTAGAGTTCTGGCACTTAATTCCTTTTGATCTTCTGCCTGCTGAATTCTGCTTCCCGCTGTGCTGCCATGCAGTTTATTTTTAACAGATGATTTGTTTGGACACAATTAAAATGAAAATATTACAACTTCTAGCAGTACTAAGGCACTGAAATGCTTGTCAAGTTATTAGCTGTCCGCACATACTCAAACAGCCATTTGCACACAGGGAAATTGTAGAGTTAAGAAAATGCCACTGTTCTGTTCAAGAGTATGAAGCACACAAAATACAGGATCCTGACTTTTGCAAAGCCAGCATTACAGATTACTCCCACTAATTTCTGTGCTTGAAGTGGAGCTTCCAGCTCTCTCATGGCTGTTAGGTGTCTGGAGGAGACTGCTATGAGGTGACAGGTTTTAAATGGAAGCTTTTGGGGCTGAGTCAATGGATTTTTCTTTTGACTACAATATGACGTTAATTCAAAATTATCCTTTCCTATGATTAGTGTTCTGAAAGACACATTTCCTAATTATGGATTCTTTTTGCAGATGACCACTGCTTAGCTTTAGTATAAGGTGTTTTCTGTACAAGTAATGCACATCTTTGGCATGAGGGTTTTCATGCTACTTACACGTTTCCATGATGAGCATCATGAAATGTTTTAAATATTTCAATATCAATCCTGCTGTGATTATACTACTTTTGTTTGGTTTTTTTTTTTAGAAAATTAGTAGTTCACTGATGTTTACTGATGGGCCTACAAACAGATCTTCTTACCCCAGGTGTGCTCTGCTTGCAGCAGCCAGATCCACATTGCTTTGAGCGCCGAGAGTTTAAATAGCCCCAAAGGGTGATGGATTGCATAGGGCCCTTAGCCACCGATGTCTTGGAGCCTCAGAAACGGCAGTAAACAAGATCTTGGGCTCACACACAGATTAACTCATTGCTCTCCTTCAGGGAGGTGGGTCTGGGAGAAGGGTGGTGGCACCTTAGCTGGAAATGGAACTGTGTGGATCCAGTGACCTTTGGGTATTTTCATGGTTTGTGATTGCACCCTCATGGATGATAAATACTGTCATAATCCTGTGGCCTACTAAATATCCTGACCTTTTTTCTTGCTCTAATGCCTCTTATCTCCTTTCTAAGTAATGATCTAATGAATAATTCATTAGTAATTAATGATTTAATGAATAACCTACTTAAGCAGATATGAGTTCATGTTCTCAGAAAGGATGGTATTACAAAAGATAACCAGATACATGAGAAGTTCCTTCTATGGATTAAATACTCTGGTGAGTCTGGATCTGAATTATCCCTATTTCAATAAATCCCTGCCACTATCAGCAATATAGATCTATGACACCACAGGAATCTTCTAGTACCTAGTTTTCCTCTGCCAGAATTTTTTTACAATCTAGCTTCCTGCTTTCGTTGCTTGTCTGGTAACTTGGGAAGCTGGATGGAGAACTGGGTCGGGAGAAGCATTGTACAAACTTTGCCCTTTGAGCCCTTGCAGAATTGCTCAACAGGGAACTCTTTTAAAAATTAAGACGAAAGTACAGGTTCAGCAAACATTGTGTATGAGTCATGGTACCAAGTTACACCTCAAAAGCAGGGATCAGATCCACCAGGAGAAAATTCTGCAGGACAGCTTTTCCTCGGATATGCCAATTACAAATAGGGAGCGCTTCAGTAAAATGTAGGGGGTTTGGGTCAGTTCAGATTTTCTTATGCAGTAGGGATAATATGGCAGATTAGCCTTTTTGGATCTAGGTTATGTTAAGTAGAACACCTACTTATCCAAGGCTTAGAAAATTTGTCTTAAAGTGAGTTTTCACTAAACTTGTTAAGAACACAAAGTTATGGTGTGGATTCCAGTGCAAGAACTAAAGCCTGGAAACCATAACAAAATTATTCTAATCATGAGGCAAAAGGATCAGCAACTACCCACCTAATCTTCTGCAGGATAATCAAATGCAGTTCAGGAAATGTCAGGTATAATTGCCACTTACCTTCTTCAAAATGCACATTTGTTTCATCTATCAGGTATAGAACACATTTTGTTCTGACTTTTGTTCCATTTCTTTAACTTGGGCTTGTATTTTGCACACAAGGCAGGATGAACGTAGACAAACTTGACATTTGTTGGGTGCACATTTAATTTACTCTTTAATAGAAAATGATCTGGTCCTCCAATAAAGTTTTGAAGTATCATCTGCTATAAGAATAAAGTGTTCACCCACAAATATGAAGTTAATCTATGCTTAGGGATCACAAATGGAACAATAAATTTGACAGCAGGAAAACAAAAAATGAGCTTTAGAAATAACATTCTGACGATGTTATTCATAACACAATCAGAACCTGGATTTGGGTGGAGTCTTTATGTATATTTAAAAATCAGTTAATCAAGCAAATAACTGGTTAATTGGAACACAAGGTATGTCACTCTTCAGTATTGTATTTTAGGCCTAAATTTCATTTTGGAAGGTTTGGTTTGATATTTTGATGGGGATTGCAGTTGGGGAATAACTAATACATTTTTTCTGGTAAAGTCCTTATTTTCAGGTTGTACTAGTGCCATAGGTCAGTGGAAAATTTATATGTAATGTACTTCTTATTTGGAAAAAAATACTTGTCATTCCATCTGAAATTAGATATTGCACAAATGAAAAAAGTTATGAAAATCAGTCAAATCTGTCAGGAAAACTAAGTATCTTGGGTGCTGGCATTTTTAATCAGTGTGCTTCAAACTTTAAAACTAGAACAGCAAGCTCAGCCCTCTTGCATGGTACTAAAAACTTTATTCCACTTCAATAGTTTCCTCAATCATTTTCTCCCAGTGCACTGCTCAGTACATGACTGGCTTCGACAAGGAAATGTGTCATAATATCTCCTATTTCTGTAACGCGTTATTGAAACAGCAAAATGAAGATTAATAGCAATTAAGGCAACTTAAATTCCAGTTCAGCATACAAGGCAGATAGGAGAGTATTATATCTATTCCTATTTGAGGCAGCTGGATGTTCGTACTTACACATCTTTGCTTCCCTAAAGCAATCCGTGTCACAGGAGCTTGATCTTGGAATGTTGGCAGTATGTTAAACTCCTCTATTTCTTTGTCTGGTATTTGCTACAGTTTTTGTTGGCTGATAATTTTCATCCTCTTCCACTGTCTAGAAAAGGACATAAAGCAAAAGGGAAAAAGGTGTAGTGCACAGTAATATGGGGTTTTTTTCATAACTATGTATATATATATTGTGCACAAGTGGGAATACAGAGACATAACACATTTTTTCTCTGTGCCTTATTCTACAGCAAATTACCATCACTGTGGTGATATATTCTTGAGTTTGAGATGTAGACTTCAGCAGTGAAAATGCTACTGATCACAGTTTTCCAAGTTGCTAACTGCATTGAGATTTTGCAAATGGTGCAAGATGTAATACATTGCCATCAGAGTTCTGAGACTGCAATCTAAATTTAATGCTGCTTTATTTCATTTGATCTGCTGGAGGAATTGTGATGAATTCCACACACCAAAATGTTTTCCGAAAGAAAATTAAACCTTTGCATTTCTCTCATTGATAAATTAGGTATCATTAAGACTATCACATTTTAAAATGGCGTGAGTTTTATAAGATGGATCTTTATTATAAGTCCGTATTTTATTAGTTATATTTGTAGGTAGTTGATAACTCATTCACTGTTTCTTTTCCCTGTAAAGACTTTTATAACACGTTATTTATATCTGAACTTACCGTAACAAAGAGAACAAGACAAACAATGGTCCAAATAGATGGATATGGGAAAAAATAGTTGTGCACTTCTTCTATGGCTTGTCAGATCCTATTGCTTTATTCAACAGAGAGGACTTGAGGCCAGAAGAAATGATGAACTCCTCCGTGCTTCATGTTATAAGAGGTACTTCTACTCTAAACTCAATTACTTTAATTAGACTGAAGGACTTCACTCTTTCAAAATATATAATTAATTGCTTACAAAACCCAGAAATTTCCATAGGTCCCTTGGTTGTGGTATGACATGAACCAGGTAAAGTATGCCCAGACAATCCCATATACCTGAGAGCAACACAAATCCCAAGGCCACTGCCAGTTCTTCTCAGAGAGTTTCCCATCTGACCATGACTGATACCCCACATGTGCATACAGCCTCCTTAGTGGGATATGTAGGAATCACCTGCAAGCTTTCTTGTGTGCTCTTCTCCATCAGGAGTAGTTATTTTATCCAGTGTTGCCTACTGAATCCAAACCTTTCAGCACAAGAAATAGATGAAGCTTGGTCATATTTAGAAAAAGAAAGGAGCGCTTTGCAGCTTAGCTCCTGTCAGGTAGTCCTTAGTTTTAGGACAGGCAATTCAAAACCAGCAAGCTGAAATATATAGGCAGGGATTTTATGTTAAAGTGTAGACTTGGTTTATGTCACTTCTGTTGTCTATTTTCAGTCTAGTTGTCATTTACATTCCCAGGAGAAAAATGGCCACAGCCAGAAACATCATAAATCCAATTCTTTAAGGAATGTGTGAACTGTCCTCTAAAGATACTAGTCTTTATCTAAGTTAAGAAGGGGCTAAATACGGAGTTCTGAAAAGCAGTTTAAATTGGACACCTATAGCAAAAGTTAGGATTTCTGAATCCTAGCCACAGCAGCTGCCAGCTGTCAGTGTTGTTCGGCTGAGGAAAGGAAAAGGAAGCTGTTGTTAAAAAAGCACAGAGGAGCCTAAGATGTGTTAGAAAAAGTATTTTCAAGAATGCTCAAGGTATGGAAAAGCAAGATAAAAACTGTTTTAAGAAGTGAACATGCAGTAGTCTGGATATGTCTGCACTATGTTGCCAGTCTGCAAAAATTCAGTGCCAAAAATCCTTTTTAATAATCAGGAAATGCATCTTGAATTTAGCCAGCAACAACATTTCCTCTGCAGTGACGTTAAAAGTAAGTAAGTAATTTATGGCTGTAGCCCTTAATCTATTTGCAGACAAGACAGTAATATTGAAAGTTGGCTATTGGTCAAACTGCTTATCTACTTTAATTTTTTACTTGGTGAAAGGAAATTTCAAACTGAAAGGTAGGTAAAATGCTTTTCAGCTACATGTAGGGACTCTTAGTGGCTCTCTCTCTGTGTGCTAATTCCACAGCAAAGCCTTTGCTGAGCCATAAAATCAGGCTTTTTAACCTACAAAGGTTAGAAATCATTGTTATTGAAAGCAAGGCAGACAGCACAGCAGGTATGGCCGTCAGTGGAATACCTGCCAGCCCCATGACCCGAGCAGCAGTGGGAGGGGATGCAAGACTGCCATTTCAAGGGAAAGATCCAACAACCATGTTGCTTTAAGCATCTGGACTGTGAGATTAAGCTGACAAATAAAGCAGCAGCTTGAATACCATATCCTGAATTCCTCTCCACAGAGATGTGCTTCTCTGAGCTTGGAGGAAATGTAAGGAGTTGCTGTGACTTGCACTGAAATTCCAGAATCATCACAGCAGCGCTGACAAGAAATTTGTTGGCAGTTTTCACATCTGCACAGCCATGAAAACAATGGCATTGAAATATACAGCAATACATTGCCTGCCCCAAATGCCCCTTGGTCTCCTCCCTGCCAAAATGGCTTCCCTTTGTCTTGAAGGAAGAAAGATAAATGAGGAGATTCTCTCTTCAGAAGTTGCTGCCTGTCAGTGGAATAGCGAATAGTCAGCACTTCCAAAAAAGCTCTTTTAATGGCACCTACTTCTCAGTCATTGGAACAGAATTAGCTATTTAAACAGATGGGTTTAGCAATCATTCCAAACAAAATCAGTTCTCCCTGGGAATATTAAACGTCTTGGGACTGAATGTGGAAGGCTTGGTTTTTGTTGAGATGAGGTTTGGGGTTTTTGTTTCTCTGTCAGCCCTTCGAGATATATTTCAGGTGTAATCACTAATGAAAGCAGCCCTGAGTGTAAAGCCTCTGATGGCAAGCACAGCAGAGCTTCTTGGGCCTGGGGCCAGAGGAAGCAGCACCATGGAGGAAAACAATCAATCCAGGCACTTCTCTCAATTCCTCATAGACGTGCTTCATCATAGGCATCATACATGGACAGGCAGGAATGTTGTTAACATCCAGAAAACTGGTGTCTTTCAGATGAATCTTGGTAAGTTAATTTGTAGTTTGAAAGGGACAGAGATATATGGGAAAAGAAAGCTCCCAGCAAGAACCAGCATCTCACCTTCCTCTGCACCACCATCCCACTCCAAGAACCACCTTCTGCAAAGTCAGACTCTCTGTGTTTTCCAGGAAAGGTTTTCCAGAGCTCTGTGTTACTGTCCACAGTGGGGACACCCTGCAGGCGGGCACAGCAGTCTGTGACCCTCCTGCCAAAGCTCCTCGGGGCTATCTCACTGCAGGGGCAGGGGAACCCTCTGGAAGGTGTGGGGAGAGGAGGGGGACTTTCGGGAAGCTCTGGAGAGTGTGTTTGAGGAAGGCAGCTCCTCTGAATTGTGTCAGAGCCCCGTGGAGGGGCTGCAGGAGCCCTGGGGACACACACTGAGAGCCTCTGAGGACATGACGGGCATGAGGCCTCTTCCTCGAGGAGCCGGAGCGTCAGTGTGGCGATGGTGATTTCCTTCCTGAGGAAGCCACCATTTATCAGTGAGGTGAGGCAAACCCCTCACGAGCTAAGGGCTCCATCTTGACAGGACAAGCTGGGCGAGAAGAGGAGATCCCTTTAAAAAAAAAAAAAGGAATTAAAACGAATCCGCTTTCTCAAGTGAAACTTGTGGCACAGGGTCTTCCCACTACTGCTGTGGTGAGTGTTTGGAGAGAAGACACAGGTGGCTTCCCCTCAGAGGCATGACAGGGTCAGGGTGGGGTCCCTGAGGGGATCGTGCCTTCCCATGGCCTCAGAGCATCGACAATTTCAGCAGGGAATTGGTATTTCCAAGTGGGATTGCTTCAAACCTGCTTGTGCAGCACAGCCAAGGATGGCAACACTGCGAGGAAAACTCAGGAGCTTCACAACTTCAGAATCCTTCATTTTGTAGCCTAACAGCGTGTAAAAGTGAGTACCTTTAATTCTCTTTCAGTTTTTAGAATCTGCTTACAGAATGAAAAAGAACAATTGAGAGCCGGCTGCCTGTGACAGATTCCAGGATATGTTCTGGTGGGTAGTTGTATTTGCCTACAAACTCAGTCGCATTGAAATTCCCTGCACTGCTGCAGTCCCACCCTGCTGGCTCTGGCAGCAGAACCTGTCGGCTTGATCTTTCAGGCTCCATGGGCTCTTTTCCTACAAATACGCTACATCAGGAGGTGAATGCTGAAAATAGTACATCCTTGCTTTTCCTGTGCCCTGATTTTTAAATATTTGGTTTACCCACCAAATATTACATGCAAAATGGTAAAGGAAACTACTGTTAAGAATTAAAAAATGCTTAAAAATATAGATTTATAACTCTTTTTCTCAAGCTGATTTCATACTCTAGAGCTGATGGGAGCATTTATTGTGGATGTTATCTGAATGACTATTTTTTCTTTGAATGTGAGAGTGTGATAGCATTTAGACATCAACCAAGGCATGGAAAAGTTAACACTGGGATGAGATTTTTCTGGATCAGACTGTTGCATGGGTTTTTTTCCTGCTGTTTGTAACAACTTGTTCTGTAGCTGTACAAGCACTGTGGAGAAAGGACAAGGTTACCTTGCTGTCACCTCGACACCTCTTGGTCAGGAGCCAAATCAGGTTGTGTGGGATTTAAATACCCATATCTGTCCCTTCAGGCAATAGTTGGCCTCAGATTTCAGTTCCTTATAAGCCTGATTATGAAATTAATGATACCACAAGATATGTGGACTTTGAACACTATTGTGGGTTTTTTTCACATTTTCTGGACTTGCAGCCTCAGGTGAATACACATGTGACATATCAAATATAAAACTTTTACAAAACGTTTGTTCGGGTGTAGCAATGGGGAACAAAGACACACGGACCTCCTTGCTTGTCCCCAAGAAGATCGTTTATTCAAAGCAACGAGCGAGTTTTATACCTTTCTCAAGCACCGTATTTCCTTACAGGGTATCGACCTATCCCATGTTGCCCTGTCAGCACACACGCCCTCTCAGTGCCCTTTTATGGGGTGATCACGCCCATCAGCTTCTGGTGGGCTCCTTCTCGGAGGGGTCCCACCACGTTCCCGGAGGGTCCCACCACGTGGCTGCCCCAAGGGCAAGTCCGGACAAGTCTCTCAAAGCAGCCATGTGGTCCTTTGTTCTTGTGCTGCCATGTGCTCTTTCACAGGTGCGTCCCACACCCCGCAACTCCATCCCATCTCTTCCGACATTCAGGCACTAGAATTTAGTAAATGCTTACCTCTGTGTAGCAGTGCCTTTTCTTTCACATAAAGTCTATTAAATCACTGTATGACTTAAAATCTCTAGTGACCCGACAGACATGGGAACCAAAACAAATACTTGAGGTTTCATGCTTGTTTTCTTGAAATAAGATGAACTTTTGACAAAGCTGGAGGCCAGTTTGTATTCTAGTGCACAATACAGAAATGCATGAAAAGTTTCTCACAGTGACTACTGATTGTTGTTATTCCCAGACCATGAATCAAGCCTGCAAAAACGCACATAATTCGCTGTAGTTAGACAACAGTTATCATACAAGTTAGGCACCCTTACAAGTTAAGATTGTGTTTCAGATCACTGTTGGACTATTTGATAAAAATGAATTTGCAGTTTGATGGTAAATTCAACAGAATGGTGAATCTATTTCTCCTCCCTTAAAATGACTGTAAAACCCAGCTGATCTGGAAGCAATCTTTATTTTGTTCCAAGACTTTTGACGTACTGAAGATTATGGGTACTCCTTTGCTGAGGGATTTGAGGCTGCAGAAAAGAACAGAAATGCTTGAACAACTGCGGTTAGCTAGGATCAATTGATGTCTGACACTGCCAAGGCTCTGAAATGGCTTTTAGTCCTATGTCACCGGAGTTCACCGGAGAATGAGAAGGTTCCTCAGGTGCCTTGGGTTCTGAGAACTCTGTATAACACCATGATTTTTCATGGGAATGAAAAAGTCCCTTAATGCCACCAGGTTTATAATGCCGTTATGGTGTTTTACAGTTAGTATTTGTCAGTGACTGTCTCCTTTTGACACTGTGCCATGCTTAGCCAGCTGGATATCAGATAAACCAATTTGATCATGTGTGTGCAGTGAACTCTGTGTGCTCAAAGCACATGACTCGCTGTGCTGTAGGACATGTGAGTCTTTACAGTGTGTCTAACACTAATGGACACAAGCATGATTGCTGTACAGACTGACACTGTAACATTAGGGTTTTGGGTGGAGGACAGAGCAGCCTCAGTTCCAGAGATGCAAACCAAACACAGAAATTTATGATGGCCAGTTTTTTTCAGGTCAAAGAACAGGCATGTTGGGAAAATGGAAGAGGATGTTAAATGTGGTCTGTGCACTGAATTCCAGAAGTGGCATCTGTAAGGTAGCTTCCACAAACTGTACTGGACATGTTGGTACAGCCTTTGTTTTGTTCACCCTCCATGCTCCGTGCACAGAATAGCCTGAGACTACACAGTCAAAAATTCATGGAGCCTGTGCAGAGATCTGTGAAAGCATTCTATTCAGTTTAGCAATGCAAAAAGTGTTTTCTGAAGCTGCAATGTCTCCTGAGGGGCCACTTTTAACTGTTTTTCTCATAGCTTTAAAAAATATTTTCTGCTTTTCTCATAAGAGTTCTCTGTTCTGCTTATCTGTACAAACAAAGCAACACTCATTTAATTCAATTATAGATCAATATGTGTTGCTGTACTTAACAGACAGTAGCGTGTAGGTGCTTGTTCAGCTATCAAGTATAAGAAATGAAGATTTTTCTCTTAGCCATGGAGGAGAAAAAAATGTAGAAGCAGCCACCTGAGAGATAAAATTTAACTATTAGATTCACAAGGCAATGAAAACAGGGAAACGCATCGTGAGTGTAGACAGAGTGTTTCCCCCTTTGCTGGGGAAAACCACTGGCAAAAATTTGTTTGCAGCCTTTTAAAAGGTGTATACAGTGACACATATAGGACAATTAAGCAGATAATTGACATGTAGTGTAGCTGGGTATTGATTGTTCCTCCTTAGAGGGAGCTGTTATTAAGGCAGTGATTTCTCTGCCTTCTGTTTCATGGACGTGGCATTAACAGTTATGATCATTATATTCTTTGCTCTCACTAGCTTGAGGTTTTCTGTCACCTGGTGCTATGGAGATTATATGCTGCATATGAGACAATTAATTTTGTCTAGAACTTTTACTTTTTCCTTTTTTTTCCATGGCTGCAGTCTAGCAGCTAATTTCACACCAAGGACCTAATTACTTTACCTTTCCTGGCATTTCTCCTCTCCTTAAAACATTCATAAAGACTGTGTAACTGCTTCTGAGGTCCTCATTAGAGTTGAAGAAAAGTTGCCTTGCAAGGAAGTACTTTAAGAAATAAATATGAATGTGGTGTGTTTTAAATCTATCAGAATATTTAGTGTAATGAAATTGTATACTGCAGTTTTAAAACAGAGTAACTGCTGCCAGTTCTCTGTCACACCCTTCTCAACTTTTTAAACAGAAGTGGGCATAAGTAATAGTGATAGAGCAGTAGTGAGCCCCACAGAGCTGTCCCTCTCTTACCTGAGATTTCTTTCTATCGGTGAAAAAATAAGAATATGTAATTTTAAAGGTATTTCTCTCTTTTGTATATTCCAGTGTCTTTCTAAATGCTTCAAGCAAGAACAAAGTCTAGAGTCTTGTAAAGTCTGAATTTAGAATCCTTAACTCCAGTAGAGTCAGGATTTTCATGTTTTTTCTGGCTTCACACAATTCTCTTGAGTCACAGGGTGTGGAAAGAACCCCCTTGCTTTCTAAACTCCTTCTCAGAGAGGAGCCTACGTGCAGCTGGAGCCAATCTTGGCCCCAGACTTTTTCAATGGTTTATGTCCAAAGGGCTATACAGGTGTAATTGAGCCTTTATCCAACTTTGTCCAGGAGGATTAAGGGTGGCAAACCAGATTCATACAAAAATAAATGATTTATTATTATAATAATTAGACTAGAAGATCTTAATCAGAATTATTTACCACACAGTGTAGGTAGCTATAACTAGAAGTATAATGCACTATTTTTAAAGCAATATTGAAGCAATTATATAAGAGCAATTATCTTGAAGCAATTATATTAAAGCTAGCAAACCAGTTATTAAGAAGAGATTGATGTTACTCACCCGTGGCAATCTCTTGCTATGGTGGCAGTCTCTTTCAGTCAGCCTCGAGGAGTAACCTTGAGGGGTGTCCCCACTCAAGGGAGCAATCTCCACATACACTCTGAGAAGGGAGTTGCTAGGGAACCTTCTTATTAAAAAGTGGGACTTTTATAGTGAGATATATATAAAATATATCACTATTACATATTTTTATGCGTGTACATATATGTAGATATATAAAAGATAACTTATATATATATAATGGCAATATAAAGTAATTGTCTGTCAATCATATATTTCTGGGCCAGCAGTGGCAGCTTAGCATCTTTAGATAAGTTACCAGAAGCATCACTTTTTTGTTCCTTTATGAGGTCTGCCACATGTTCACCTTACTGCCAGGATGTTTAACTTTGGGATTGATGTGTCAGGCAGCTTTCAGCATTATCAAGCACCAAAGGCAGCACCCCCTCCATCCAGCACTGTTAGCTTTGCAGATAGGGCATAGTTCAAGTGATTTTGCCCCCGCTCTAGGAAGAGCTTCCGGCTACACAGGTGCAGCTGCTGTTATGGATATCCATTTCTCGTCCCTGCTTTTCACTGCCTATTTGTTCTCTGCCTTTTCCTTGACCACTTCCTTTTCAGAGGAGGGCGATGCTGCTTGTGTGGCTGTCTTCTCCACTCCAGCAGTGGATGTGTAATGGGAATTCTGATGGGTTGTGCTCCATCTTTGCTATTCTGCCATCTGAAAGCACACCCCACTCTTTCCACGAAGTGCTGGAGCAGAGCAGAGGTGCAAGGTGGGTCTATGTGTTGCAGAGAGGTAGTTGAGTGGAAGAAAGGTTTTTCCTGTGACTGATTCTCATTTGACCTTATGATATTATCTCGAGCAGGAGAAGATTTAGGGGAACAACTCCAGCCTTTCAGCAAGATCAAATCATCTGGGAAAGAAACAGTAATGGGAGGAGGTAAAAATAAACTTCCTTTTGCTTTTCCCAACCAGCTGGCTGAAATGATACTGAACCCTTTTCCAGTGTCTTAATAATAGCAAAATCCTTGGTGATACTTTGAGAGGTAACACCATTTGTGAAATATTCAAATGAAACTGCTCAGCACAGCACTGCAAGTGAGCATTCAAGTATAATAAGAACAGAGTAACATTTTATTCAAGTGTTAAAATGTGTTCAAACTTCCAAAAGATGGAGGAGGAGAACATATTCCTATATAAGTCACCCCACTTTTCTCCTGCTCATAATCAGATCTCAGCTAGTGCACCATACCCAAGCTGAGTGAAACTCTTCCATCTTTCAGTTCCAAATGATTTCATATCGAAAGGTAAATAAGAATCTGTTTACAGTAAAGCATGGCAGAATAGCTCTCTTCTCACAGATTTATAATTCTGTCACCTGTAAAAATTGCAACACTTGCTTCTTTATAGATTTTGCAGGTAGAGTGGCTAGACAATGTAGGTTCATGCAGCTTCCCTGTCTTTTAGAAGTGCTCTAGATGTGAAGAAAAATAAGGCTTTTCGCTCTGATTTTAGGTACTTTTGCTCCCTTCAAAACAAAGTTGCTGTTACCAATATCTGACTACATCAGTGGCGTATTTCTTCATCTGACATCAAATCAAGAGAGGAGTGAGGAGGGAAATCATAATGTCTTCAACAAGCAATGTCTGTTAAAACCAAAAGATGCTGACAGTGAAATTTCAGAACAGTTTCAGCCTTGCTCACTTACTTGTAAGTGAGAAGCCAGCTGGATGATTTTGTTTTGGCATTAAAGTGTTGAGTTCTGTTCAACTCACAATTCACCATTGAATTATGAGTTGCTGTAATCTGAGACAAAGTTGATTTGGAATGGCAGGTGCTTTCTGATGAGGAAAGATTTTATCTGAAGCTGTGATCTGATCTGTTGCCCGAATATGATAAAGCTCAAATGCAGAAAGTTTGACTCTTCCTCAAAACAGGTGCTGGAAAAACACATATTCATTTTTCTTTAGGTTACTAAGCTTTAGACTGCCAAACTTAGATTGCTAATGATAAATACACAATTAAAGTATACTCATGATTAAGGCACTCATATTTCTATTGTGTTGTTTTATACATGCCTTTTTAAATTATTATTAATTATTATTCTATTTCCAAAAGATTCATCTTGTGGCTATGCAGGGTATTCTGCACCTATGATTTTGTTTAAAAATATCTTCTTTCTCTTGGAATAAAATAGATTTTATATTTCCTCATCCTAAGTTCAGCATTGAAAGATTGGGAACTGCTGTCAGTTGGAACTGACAGGAAAGTAGTGGCTGAAATATAAGTGGAATTATTGCTTAATTATCTCAGCTTTATGAATAAGCCAGCATAGACTTGTTTAGCTTTGTTGGGACAAAGGCCTCATCATCCCTGACTGTATTTCACAGTCCACTGGGATAAGTAAGATTGGCATGGAGTTTACAAGTTCCAGCTCCTTGCTCTTGCACTGGATTCACCTCCTGCAGTTCTCATGTGCTTTAAACAGTCCTTTCACACTGTGATGACAGAAATCCAGCAAGAACTGATCTTGTCCAGTTCTAGGTGTGAATGTTGCCATTTTGGTGTTGCGATGAGTTCCTTGGACTGAAGGTGTCTGAGGGGTCCCTGGGTAGTAGAACTGTTCGTCCTCCCGTCTTCAGCCTCTTTGTCCTGCAATGTTCAGGTATTCTGATGTCCTGCTTGGTGCAGCCTTGGAGGCCACCGGTGTGGGAGCACAACCATTTGTCAAACGTGTTGTGGAGGAAGCATTCTTGAAAAGCATTTCCTCATACACATTGTGTTTTCTTGCATCTAAATTACTATTTCATGCCACTGAGGGAGGAATGAGGAGGAATATAAAGTACAATAAAATTGCTGCCTCTGTGAGGCAGGTTAAGACATGGCTGTGCTTGAATTCTTGCTGAATTAGGTGATTTATGTGTTTCCCCACATAGAGGAGATCTGCTTAACAATTTTTCCTGACACATACTTCCCATATGAACAGATTATGTACCATATTAGGGAATACATCATTTGTGATCTCTTCAAAGAATATTCCAGCAAAGGTGAGAGAGAATCCAGTACTTCTGAAGGTGTATTTAAAGCCTCGGTCAACAAGATCATCTTAAAAATTAGACAGAAATTTACTTAGTCATTTTGCCTTGAGTGCTGCTGACATTTCTAAACAAGAGGCTGACAATAAACTAATTCAGAATGAGTTCATGCCTTCAGGCTTGTTCCTACCATAGACACGGCAGTCTCCGTTGGAAAAAAAAAAGGCAATGCAGAGGACAGGGTGTGGAAGGCTTTGCTTGAGAGTCAACATTTCTCATGTCAGCAGTGTTTTAGATGTCCTGGTGTAAAGAATCTTTCAACTTCAACAGATATCAGATGCTTTTTTTCTTCATCTTTTTCTTAATCCCAAGTTGCCAACAGCTGTTGTAGAAATAAAAAATTCTGTCTGGTTCTGGGGATGCATGCCTGACTTTTAATTAACCCAGCGAACACATATAGATCAAATTTGCTGTATCCATTCATCTGTACTTGAATTAGGGAGAGGGATGTCTTCAGTGCTGTAATGTAATAAAGTTTCTTTTTAATTAACCTGATTTGCACTTGTAAATGAAAGCCAATTAGTACAGCTCATTCATTGTTTATATCTAGGACCACTGCGAATGGTTTGATTTTTCTACCTACTTCGTTCTGGGCCATAAAAATACATCCACTACCTGCAAATTTCAGGTTTTTCACTGAACTGATGCTAGTATTTGTATGAGTTCATATTATATAGCAACAAAGTTTTCTTAAGGCAGGATCTCTGAAAAGATTTCTGAATCTTTGTCCATTTTAGCTTTTGCAGTATGTAAATCATGGATCTGAGTTTTGCAGAGAGGACCTATTTTTATTCTTCCTAAACAGCTGTGAATTATCCTTAAATAACTTCTCATTTTGATGGGAGAGCATACTGAATCATAGAAAACTGGGGCTTACAGAGCCCATCTCCCTCCTCCTTTCACTCCTGAGTGATATTTAAGTTGCTGCCACACCACTGAGACTTCAGACAGAAGAAAAAACAGTGCATCCTTCCTCTTCCTCTGCCCCTGAAAAAATCCTGTCAAATTTTCCCTGTGGCTTTCAATGTTTAATCTTGGAAAGATTTTCCTAACGTCCGCCTGAATCTTCCTGGAATGCTGCAGACGGTGAATCTTTCAGGAAACAAATGTGCTACAGCAGAATGGCCAGGGAAAGATGTTTGGAGGGAAGATGTATCACTGGAAGTCATATTCCGTGTTGCTGCACAGATACCCAAAGCTAAAAAAATATGTTGCAAGGAAGTTCACTCTGGTTTTCTGGAGGATGAAAGGAGACAAGCCTGGGACAGGATGCATTCTGAGCTTACTGGTTCCCTTAAAGGAATAAACAATGGCAATAAAAATACCTGTTGTATTCTATAGCTGCTGTCAACTGGAGCTGGTTTAAAGGTATTTGCTAGTGGTGCACACAGTTAAGTGTTTTATTTCCTGACAGCTTTTTCTGAAAAAACATTTTAAGCTGGATTTCTCTGCACTAACTAAACTGCTTTAAATGTGATCCAACTGTATTCTTTATGTGTTTTCTTATTACTCCTCAGTGCATAAGCCCTCAAAATCAGCAAATGGCAATATTTCCTTGTAAAATGCAAATGCAACTTCTGTGGGCGCACCTGATTCCCCCTCCTTGTTAGTCTACACTGAAGGAGGTCGATACACAAACCTAGCATGGCACAAAGCAGTCAAGCCATTTTTAGGACTTAAGTATGCCAGAGGAAAAAAAATCAGATTCCAGGACAGGACGAAATGGGAACCTACTGTCTTGTCAGAGCAGTGAGTTGTTGGTGGAACTAAACTTCCTTCACCAGTTATGTTGCTAATGTGAGTGCAGGCTTAAACATGCTCACAGATAGAACTAGGCAGGTTCCTGATGTTGCTGAAACTGTGATAGCTGATGCGTTCTTTTCCTCAGGTGTCACATTCCCTTTCAAACAGGCTCTCCTAAGCATTTATTCCTGCACAGGTTGTACTGCTGAACAGGATTTTAAAAGCACATTTTGTGCTTTAACTAACACAGACAGCCTTTGTCAAGACTATATGGACTCTCATTACGTGTCACACTTATTTTTGTTTCAGATCACTAAATAAAAACAGGGGTAAAATCAGAGCAGTTTTCAATAAAGTAGGAGTTTCTATACATGGATACCTCAGGTTTATTTAATTATTGTTTCAGATTTTTTTTCTGGTGTACAAATGTATAAGTGACTTTATTGAATAAAGTTTGAATAAAAGTTTGTTAAAGGCATCAAAATCTAACCTTTTACTTTTATATCTTAAATGTGAACTTATCATGCCTTTTAATGACTTATCTTGGGAGTAAGGATGTGAAGACTGACCAGCAGAAATTGAACCACACAATAAGCTAAGTGGTTAAATATTTTTAGTTAAGAAACACTGTCTTTGAAGGTTCTCTATGCTTTGATAATCAAGAGTCTTAGTGGTCTGTATGGAATGGACAGCATTATCAAAGATTATGTGGAGACCTGTGCCCAGACAGCCTTTTAGAATGTCAATACATTCCACTTGACAAAACAGAGCCATTGGATACTTCTCTGCAGTGCTGCTGTTATTGGAACAATGACAAACTTTCTTTTATTGATGTTGTCTAAGGGTAAAACAGAAAGGTAAGAGCATATATGACGAGTATATTCTCTTGATTGTTTTATTCGTGCCTCCCCACACCTTTGGTGATTTAGCAGAGTTCTAGTAAGAGGGAGGAAGGTAAGAAAGGAGATTGGAAAAGGACCCTGCCTTTATGAGATGCAAAGGTGTGCTTCAGGAAATCACCTGTCAACAGAGGAAGTTTTTCACTTTGGCAAGTACTGTCTTTGTGCAGTGAAGTTGCCACATTTTGACAATTTGTAATGTCAGTGCTGTCTTTGGGTCCTTTTATTCCACTTTATTTCCCACAGTCTTTAGTGTTCTGTATCAACAGCAGCTTCATAGAGCCATAGAACGGTTTGGGTTGGAAGGAGACCTTGAAGATCATCTTGTTCCAGCCCCTTTGTCATGGGCAAGGACACCTTTCACTAGACCAGGTTGCCTAGAGCCCCATCCAATCTCACCTTCAGGGCAGCATTTTTGATCTATTATCAGCTTCAAGACCTGGTTCTTCATTTGCCGTATAGAATTTTCTCCTTAATTTATTTTTCTGGAACTAGGATTTTTATTTAAGAGTATGGTGTAATTTCTCAGGAATCAAATATGTAAATTCAGAATTCCCAGAATCTGTGGACATAGAGATTCTGCTAGTATAAGCCATATTCAAACCTCTGGAGGTACAGGGGTGTTAAACTGGCTACGTGATGGTCAGTCAAGTCTGATACAAGGGTCTGTTGAACGCACATGAGGGGACTATATAAAAAAAGCCCTCTATCTGTAGCCAGGTCTGAGTAGTGCCTAGTTAAAAATTCTTTGGTTCCGAGTTTCAGATGTGCCAGCACTAAATAAACCATTGCGTGAACTCCAGAGAAATATTCCACCATTCGTCCCCTAAGATAATTCAGCTGCTTTAATTTGTATTGTGATAACTCCTACTGACCCTGCTCAGAAATTAAGATCATTTTTTACCTACCAATTGAAAATTAAGCTCACTGAAGAGAGAGCCCTGGTACCAAGATTCCTGCAGAAATGATGCTAAAACAAAATGGATTTTGAGGCCAGGTTCAAAGTGACTTGATTGGTCAAAATGCCCAAAGCTGAGATGAAGTCTCCTTCTTTTTCAGTCTATGTTGACATTTTATGATAGAAGGAAATACTGTAACTGTTCTGTAAATTTTTGTTTTCAAAACATTAGTTTTAAGAGTGGCACACATTAGATTTAACCTCTAAATACTACTTCCCTAGCTCTGAGTTGAGTATTGAAGGCATTGGTTTTTTATAACCACACACTTGGCTATGAGTCCACAGCTAAGACCATCACCCTGCCTGTGCATGACTTTCTGTTTAGCCACAAGCCAAACTAATTGGCAGTGGTTTGACAGCCACTTTTTTGGTATTGCAGACCTCTCCACTTCTTTTTTAAGCACTTACTGTTTGGATTTCCACAGTGAAGAGACTGACCAGATGTAAAAATTCCCAGAAGGAGCATAACTAACCCAAATAACTAATATTTATGGATTTTCACTCCCCACTGTCTCAAAAAAAATCTTAAAAAATCAAAAAAAAAATAAAAAAAAAATCAGAGAATCGGTGTGACATATGTGACATAAGTACCAAATTCAGGACTCCTTTCAGCAAAGTTCTGTGACAACTCTTCCTTGTAGGGAAGGATGTTTGTAGGATTATTTGAGAGTGTCTCCATCAAAGAGCATGAAACTGTGTAAACCAGGATAGGGCTGTGAGCAGTTTAGCACCATTCTGCTAATTTAGCATGAGTCATGTTGTAGGTAGTGCGTTTCTGTCAAGCTCTGGTTCCTTAATTTCTCAAAATTCATGAAACTAAGGTTGTATTCACATGGGAGATATGTTGTGCTGATATTGAGATACTCATTGAAAAGTTAGGGGAATGAAGGGGAAAAAGTTCATACAGCTGTGGGCTTTTACAAGATGTCTTGTAGCCTTGTCCAGAAGCTTGTATGAGAACTTACAGTTTCCATATGAATTATCGACTAATAAATAAACATAGGGATTCTTTTTTCAGAAGTCTTGAATTCTACCAAGAAGGGAAAAGAGTAAACTGTAAATCTCATGCAATGAATCAGTCATTGTAACTGATCATTTGTGAGCTGTCGGATGTAACTTGTACCAACTGAAATACACAAAGTGTGGTAATTGTACATATAAATTAACTCCATTTTTAATAGTTTCCCTGAAACTCTTAGAAAAGGAAATCAGAACTGAACTGTTACTAGTAATATGCTTCTGACATATAAACCAAACTTGTATCATGTACTCCCAACAGTATATGGATTTATTATTATTGTGTCATTTGTTTATTGCTGTATACTCTGGGGTTTTTAGATGGAGACTTAATAAAAATAATTAAATAGTGCTGTCCATAGCAACAACAATAGTAATAAAATGTCAGGCTAATCCACAGACAGATACTTAGCATACTGAAAAGGAAAACTATCCAAGGAGTAATCATGGTCTTAATACCAAATTAATCCTCTTGAAATAATAAGCTTTTCAGTCTGAGCTGAAAACTCAGTGCCTGAGTGCAGCTTGAGACCTTTCATGAGATCTGAGGAGCACATGCAGGAATTAGAGACTTTGAGAGGGTCAGAGGGCAAATGTCCTGGGGCTGGCCATGGCAGCTGACAGTAAGTGGTGTCAGAGCTGGCCTTCACTTGAGTAACACTGCCTTTCCATGCAAGTTATAAAATAATGATTGCTTTTCCACTGCATGGATGGTGCCAGCAGAAAGGATGTGGTGATATGGAAATATCCTGCTTAACTTCCAGCTCCGGATATTTCTGTGTTTGAAATAACGTCAAAGGTGAATGTGCCTTTAAGAATCTTGTAAAACAGATGCTTGCATCGAACTTTTTGATTAACCCCTCTCAATTTCCCTGTGGAGTCAATTGTACTTTAAAAGACAGGAGGATAGGACCATTCCAAAGAATCACTTGCATTGCACAGTGTACAAGGGACAGAGAGGTGAAGGAATCCATGGTGTGACTGAAACTGTTTCCCTGACTTCCAGTGTTTGGAAATGCTGAGCAACTTGAGTCTCTTGAGCTTGCAGGTCTCTACCAAACATTTTCTGAGAAGAAATCGTACCTCTGATGCTGGAAAATGAAAATCTTGTGTGTTCAGAATGGTAATTGCAGAACTTTATCTGTCCCAAGCTTACATTGAGCTATTAGGACATCTTTTCCTTACTTTAGAATTACAGAATACCCTGAGTTGGAAGGGACCCACAAGGATCACCGAGTCCAACCCCTGGCCCTGCACGGGACACCCTAGGAGTCACACCATGAGCCCAAGAGTGTTGTCCAAATGCTCCTTGAACTCTGTCAGGCTTGGTGCTGTGACCACTTCCCTGGGGAGCCTGTTCCAGTGCCCAGCCACCCTCTGGGAGAAGAACCTTTTCCTGATATCCAACCTAAACCTCCCCTTACTTGGCTTCTTGGACAAAGTAGGACTGGCAGTAGATTAATTGCTGCACTGGCATTTTTTACTCAGTCAAGTAGTTGTAAAAACAACTGCCTTATCTTCTTTGTAGTGCTGGAAAAAGCAACAGTCTGTCTTCTTTCCAGCAGTGGGAATTAGTTTTTACATAGTTAAAGGGCAGAAGGTTTTCAAGGACTTTCTCTGCACCTCAGAAACTGATCAGTACCATAATGCTCTGTTTGACACACAAGTGTTCTGCTTCAACCAGAGCCAGCTGAGAAGTTACCACTTCTTGAGGATCTGCATAAACAGGTTGAAAGTTCATCCGTGGCACTCCTCACGTAGTTTCCTCCTACCCAGCCTATCTAAACCAAAAAGGGAGCAGAGCTTCAAGGGGTAAGAATGCAAAAGGTAGATTTTTCCATATGAGAAATGTAGCTCTTTGGACTTCCTGGCTGACTGCTCTGCATAAAATAATAACCCAAGGTTAATATTATGAGCAAGAATTTTCTCTAAATTAAATGCTTGGAGAACTGCAGTGTTGATCAGGCTGTATTTAAGTCTAGACATTTTATATTAATTATGGCTTCCTGACATTGTCATTACCTTAAGCAAACTGCTTTTGCTGGCAGTGTCCACTCAGCGGCTTATTGTTTTTGCACATTGTAGTTGTTTCACAGGAATCCTCTTTTTCCCTGTTAGACCTTTATGATGAGAAACAACACAGCAGCAGGTACAATTATTTCTACTTTCCTTCATTTGGTTTAATGAAAAATTGGTGGCAAGTAGGACTCTTTCAGGCTTCTGTCACTGTTAATTTTTGTATAGAATTCACAATAGACAAATCAATACATTTTTTGAAAGTATCCCTGGGGATGTTGCTGGAGAAAATTATCATATTTATGCTTGTTGTAGACTTTCTGCACATGTCTTGAACAAACTGTTGTACTGTTTTCTGAATGGACTACAATTTCTCTGTCTTAAATATAAAACAAAATTCCAGTTGATCTCATGTTCAGATTTTATTTTTTGGGGGGGTAACAGGTGTTTAGTGAATAACCTCACACTTTTAAGACTAATTATTTTCTTTATTTTTTTTTCAACATTGTAGTTTTAAATTAACTGAAGCAATTGCCTAGTACATACTTTTCAATTTAAAAAATGACAGGTTAATTACTTGTCCATTTTGCATTGCTGGGAGATAAAAGTTTGTAAAATGGAATTACAATTTCTAGCTAGAGCCAGAAATTAAGGCATTCTACAATGCTTTAAATTAGAAGTGATTGTAGCAACAGCCTGTATTCTTCAAAGGTCAAAATGACTTTAACAACCTTCCTTTTCAGATTGACTTTTGAGGCGTTTTGTCGGGAAAGTGAGGTACTCAGAGTGCCCTAAGTCCCCACCCCTCTTTCTCTTTTGGGGCATAAAGTGCCAAGAGATTAATTCCTGGGAACTTGCTAAATGAGCACTGATGCTGATAGGAAGTGCTGTACTGGAAGATTCGGCAGCTGAGGGTAATTGGCCCATGGCTGCTTCAGCTGCACGCAATCTAACAATGCCATTCAGTCTCTCCAGAGTGTTGTGAACGAGTGTTTTAAGGTCATTTTAAAAATCCATTTACAGTAATCCAGTACAGCTGGAAAGCCCTGTGGCTTGTCAGAACAGGCAGCTGGAAGCCAGGAGGTTCCAAATTCTCTTCAGCTTCTGCTCTCCACTCCGTGTAGGGTGTGGCTCATCACCTTCCAGCCTGAGTTCAGCACCTGCACTGCCTCCCTGACAGAGGGGGATGCCTGTTTAGCTTCCAGCAGGACATTATGAGTATTATCTTGTTAAAGCCTCACTCATTGCCCTCAACACATGCATTGTTATAAAAACGTGTAGTCCAACACAAAATATAGCACAGGAAGCAACTGGGGAACAGAGCTTACAAATAATGGATAAAGAGCATTCTCGAGGCAGTGAAACTTCCTCAAACATTGTACAAAACTGCAAGGAAACCAAAACGTTTGCTCCACCAAAGCTGATACAGGGCAAGAACACAACAGCTGAATTTTTAAAAGCTGCTTAGATAAATATTGGCAAAGCACTGCCTGGTTTGTACCTGCTCACGGTTTTGTTTTTGCTCCTTCTCCTCAAACCACACTGCTTCCTGTGAAGAAATCAGAAGCCTAAATTATGAATGTCTGATGGATGCTGATGAATTGCAGTAATGGAACCTTGCTATTAGACTATAGCAAACATACCACCTTTGAAAAAAGGTATAAAGGATTCAGGAAATAAAAAAGGTAAAAATTCAGGAAGTAGTAGTGGATAGCATAAAATAAAGGTAAAATTTGTACTAACTGCAAAAAGTGTTTCTGTGATGCAAATTACACAGGCATCTGTCTTTATAGTTCAGTATTAATATTGTGAGAAATTAGGAATGTTATTATTAAGGAGTTATTCTTTTTATTGAGGGGGAAGGTACAGAGACAACGCAGAATCATGATCTGAATGGGATTAAAAGTGAGAATGAAGATAAAGGTATTTTCTGTCTCCAGAGTTTCCCTGGATGCTCATCAAATCAAGAGGGAAATGTTATGGAACTAACAATGCAGGGGTGTGTATTCTGCATAAGATCACTACTGCTATACAGAAAATACAAGAAATAACTGCAGGGCCACCACAAAGGGGAAAATCAATTGAGACCTGAAAAGTTTGATGTGATATAATCTTACCTGATAGGATATTATAACTTGGATTTTCCAAGTGGATAGAGAGAAATGTGGGTGAGTTGGAGAATGCAGCACTGGATGAACTAATAAATCTCTATTTATTAGTTCAGCACATTGAACATTATTACAACATATTCAAGTCAGATTGCATAGACATTCTTTTCACTGGTAACAGCAGAGCTGTTCTAGATATTGGGCATTTGTATACTCTCATTTTCTAAAGCAAAATAAATAACTGTATTTTAGCACATTCTCAGGCCTCACTGTGTGAAATCCTTCCACCAGTGAGGAAGTCAGCTTACACTCTCCTCTCTTTCTAGCCTTCTCTTCCAGTTACCAAAGCTGGACAATCCCTAATTATAAGTGGAAGACACATTTAATTGGTTGTGATAATTCTTAGAAAACTAGATTCAACCTGGAGAATAAATCCATGTATTTGGATTACTATACTTACTATAAGTGTCAAGAAGATCAAGTGACTGCAACTAGGAAAATATATAGAATATTGAAATGACTCAGCCAAGAAATAACAGCATGAAAAAGAACTGTGTTGGAACTCAGGGGGCTTGATAAGCTCTGATGGTTCAGCCAACACTGAGATTAAAAAAAGATACCTCTTAACTGTCAAGTGCCGCAGAGAAATTGACAAAATTACAGTATAATAAAACATTGTATTTGATGTCAAAGTGAAGCTTTATGCAGACAGCGCACTAATGATATTACTCTCTGGAGGGGAAGATGATGTATAAAATGAAACAGGCAGGAGAAGGCTCTGGGCAGTGCAGGTGAGAATTCTTGAAAAGATGGCAAGCACCAAGTAGAACATTTTGAAATCAAATGTGGGCGTTAGAAAAAGATTAAGGTTTGAAATGATGGGACAGGAAAAGCTACAGAGAGATTAAGAACAGACCTAGAATAAAAAAGGGCAGGCCAGTCCCAGAGTGACGGCAGAGAGGAGGGCAGGACTCTCTAGGAAGCGTGCCCAGCCTGCTCTGAGGAGTGCAGCAAAGCCCAGCCAAGCCCGAAGGTATGCGCTGCCCCGGCACACTGAGCACACTCCCCCGGCACACTGAGCACACTCCCCCGGTGACAGCCCTCACAGCACAGCCAGCTGAGGGCAAGGGGCCATCCCTGTGCCCTGGAGTCCATCAGCCTCAGGACAAGGCATGGCAGGGGTTTGACTCTTACCTGGCTCAGACCTCTGCTTGCTGGGAGGAAGGTGAAAGACAACTTTCATGTCCTCTAAAATATAAGACGTCATAAATGATAAGTTTATATAAAAGTTATGGATACTCACTATAGCCATTCCTTTTACACTATAGCTCGTGTTATCTAAGAGTATGTTGTCAAACTGAGATGTGACAAAAAATATGCAACAAATACTTTGGTATGCACCTGAATTTGCTTCAATTACATCTGGCAAAGGACAGAATGAGCAATGCAGTTTTGGCAGACAAGCCAAAATTACTGAAATGGTAAGGAAAGTGGTTTTGAAAAAAGGACTGTTTTACAGCTCAGACAATTACACTATTCAGTGTTGCTCTAACTGAGCTGAGACAAAAGAGCATTTCCCGTGTCTAGCCTCCAAAGCTACAAGAAATCTGCAGCAGTACAACATTATCCTTCATTCACAGATGCTCAGCTCACACACCTGGTTTGCTGCTGTGCACACTGTGCCTTGATTTTCTTGCCTCTGTCACTATGTCCTGCCACTGTGGCCCCAGCTCACGTGTTGGGTTGAAATGTTTTGTTCCTATTTGCAAGTTTATGCCAGCCTTTTCTGTGCCAGCATTCCCACTTGACATGACTCTCCTGTTGCTCTTAGAGGGCTTTTAAGGTGAAAGCTCTTTGGGTGGGGCAGACTCCCAGATACTGACATAGTGAATGTGTATAAGTAGCTGGGATAGATTCCAAACACAGGAATGAAAATTTTAAAAATACTACAAAATTTTCACATATAGAGACAAAATGTTTAAGGTATTTTCCGCTTCAATCACTAAATGCCAGCACAAAGTATTCAACATCTATTTCATTCCTTTCATTTTATTTCTGTTCATTTTCTTCTTGAAAATGTGTGTTCTGGAAAGAGATTGGTTTCAGTACGACACATGGCAGAATAAAGTTCAGGCTCTCCAGTGGGATTTGGACTCTGGTAGGTGCTGTAAAGATGTTGGTATTCCATGACAGAAAATCAAGTATGTTGGCTTGGAGGGGAAGCTGGTGGTAATGAATGGATTGATGCTAGCAGACATCCTTTGTGCAGGTTTGAATCTTGCTTCAGTTTGTTATTTGTTCACGTTCACTTATATTGTTCTGAAATCAGGAACTTTAGAAGGGCTCATCCAAACAAAAATGTCCTACATGGATTACTTAAAGCAGCTGATAAAACTGCAGTATTAAACTGTGCAAAAGGATGTGTGGAAATATTTAGTCTTGTTTTTGCTGTGCTTTTTTATGATTTTTTTTTTTTTTTTTTAATACATTGTAGGTAATTACCTCAACATTTGCTTTCAGCACAATGCTCTGGGAAAAGATCGGTTGCCATCCTGGAATGAACACATACAGAATTCTTAGAGAGAAACAGTGCTCAGTTCTGGTTTCTGTACGGAATGGAAATTAATAGAAAAGAAGGGTTTAAACAACGGGCTGCATAGATTAGGCAGAAAACAAGCTATGTGAATTTATAGAATTCCATTTGCATTATTTTTCAATAGATCTGTCAATAAGGCTCTAGAGAGTTTTATTATATGTAGATGTCTTTGAATATGAAGATATGAGATATTTTATAATAAGACAAGGGAGAATGTTGGGGGTTTTAATCCCAGAAGGAGCCTATCAGTATCTTGGGACTGCAGAGTGATGTCTCCACATTGAAATAACGACTGCAATTAAGTGTCATGTGTCAGGACTTCAGTAAGGCGCCTGAGACAATCCTTCCTCTCATGCTAACTTGGTTTCTGGCATTTTTATTTATACTTTTCTTTCTGTGAAACACCCAAGATAACTTAGAGTTGTAGATCACACAGTGAATCCCAAGCAAGGTGGGAGGTGGGACAGAAGCCCCTCTCCACTGCCTTTCATGCCCTGCTAAGATGTTCACAGTGATCTTGAATGCCTGGGCTATGATTTTTTCCTACAGGTCAGAGTGACAGGCACCTTTAAAAATGTTTGAATCCACTTTCCTAAGAAAACAAGGTTCCTATAGGCATGTCCGATTTTGTCCTTCAGTAATCTCAGAAGTTGTTGGCTAATTGTAGTGAAATGGCAGGAAAAATTATACTGTTAAAGGCATCAGTCTTCCATGGGTTTGAGAAAACAGGGTTAGTGCCATTGCAGAAGTTGTATTCAGCAGTGAGAACTTGCTCTGTGACAGACACTGGAGCAGACACTGAGGAATACATACAGCAGATACAAATCTAAAAATCCTTGGAGTATCCAGGGAGCTACTCATTTCTTCTTGGCTTTTATGCAGTAGCTTTACTGATATTATCTTGGCATATCTCAATTAAATTCCTAGTCTTTCATGGCTTTCAGGTCTCATCTTTCCTGGTCTATCAACAGTATGGCTTCTTTTCAAGAACTGACATTCTTGCTTTAGCTGGAAGACTTAGGCAGGCCACTGATCATTTCTGCAATGAGTAGTTCACTGGCACATGAAGGGGTCAGCCCTGATGGTCTGACGTTGTCCTCGAGTTTTATTTAATTCAAAGAAAAATCTCTCCTATGCAGCTTACCCTGGCTCTGCACCACTGGTTACATAATGGAACTTTCTTGTGAAGGTAACGAAGCCAGTTCTTGGACTAATATCCATCTTGTGGTCCTGAAGTACAGTAAACATAAAAATCTATTTTCCCAAAGAAGAATGAGGTCTCGTTTTTGTTTGGGTTTGTTTTGTTTCGTTTTGCTTTTTTTAAATGGCAAATGTTCTATCATGTCTCGAAGGTTGCCACACTTGAAAGGAAAATGTGCTGCACTGAAAAGGCTTGGATCTATTAAGGCAAATTCCCTTATGGGAGCTAAAAACATCACTTAGTACCATGTCTACAACTGAGAGGACAAAATAACTGTGAAAGTCATATAAGGTGCTGCTTTTGATCATCAAATGAAAATTAATCAGCTGAAGAACTGTGGATTTTATGTGCAAAACCAAAGTAAAAGGGAGCAGGTTCAGATAAAATCTTTTTCTTATTCACTGACTGTGTTTCACTAGTTTTTCAATCCAATTTTCAAATTTACTCTGTGGCCCTGTTATATTTTAAACACATTTGTTTAACTCGTTCATCCTTTTTTCTGCAGCCCAATCTATAATGGCAATTTTGGCTGTTCGAATGTTTATTTAAAAATTATTTATTGTGTTAATTGTTCTTTGAATGCTACCGGTTATCTTTCTGGATGAAATTAATTGATTATTATTTCTTACTAGACTGATAAATTTTGAATCTTTCTGTTTTCACAAAACACGCTAAACCGATACAAAAAAACTAATTTTCACTGTCTAGAAAATCTTATTTTCTTTTTATCAAAGAACATGGGTGAGAAAATGTCAGGTAATATGTTCCAGAAGATTATCACTCAACACATTACATCAGATTTTCTCTGAATCCTAGTAAGACCATCAAGTTGTTCAACCTTGGTTCCCTGACAAAACAAATCGTTGACAATTTATTTACACATTATCTTCAAAATTTGTGCAGTGCAATGTCATACCAAACATACCATAAATATTCTCAGGAGAAAATCAATGTCACACATGAGCTGCAAAATCTACTGATGTAATAGAGAAAAAAGGATCACTACAGAAATCTTGGTAACAATTTTTAATGAAATGTATGTGAAAAGTGCTGTATTTCTCCTTACTAATTAATAAGGACTCAAAGTGAAGCAACAGTCTGAAAAAAAGTGTTTTCCTTTCTCAATTGGAGCCTTGGGATTCCATTTTGGTACTAAATCCATATGACAAAATCTGTGTGTTTCTCCAGCACCCACTGATTTTAGAAAGGATTCCATGTAGATGACATAAAAATCCAACTTTCTTTACCTAAAGGAGTAGATAAAGTATTTTTATTTTATGGGTAGCCTCTTTTCCCAGCATGATTTCACCATAGATTTTCAAAAGTAATTATGACCGACCAGTGCTCAAAAATTTCTGCTGGTGGCCCCTTAGAGTAAGACAAAATTGTCTAAATTAGGTTAATGGTGAAGTTTGGAAATCAGTAAAAGGATAACAAAGAAAACGTTCTCCTTTCAATTTGTGATACATGTTTCAGGGATTAGTATGTGTTTTCAGGGTTTGAGTGTTTTCAGCGTTTGAGTGTTTTCAGTTTCATCAGACTTTTTCATGTAGAAACTAGATTACAGAGGAAAGCAGTATTTCAGTGCAGATGTTGAAGGCACTGACAGTTTTGGATTTTCCCCAAGTCTGGTGAATATTCCAAAAATAAATACCCATTCTTGAAAAGCATTAAAGCAAAGAGGGCAGCCCAAATCCCACACCAACGTACAGCCCATGCATGTATGCTACTGCCTCTGACACATGAGAAGCTGACAACTGGAAAAGAAGTGTCACACAAATTACTTCACTGGAAAAGAATAGCCTGCACTAGCATTCCTGTGTGCCTGTCAGAAAGAGAAAAGGTCCACTAAAGATTCAATTTGGTTTTTTGTAGCTGTCGACAGAGGTCTGCTCTTCCCAACGATCTTAAGCACTCCTGATTCTGAAAAGGGATGGCTGAATGAGGTCTTGCCCTACATTCTTTTTCTGTGTAGGTGCCAGCAGGCCATCAAGAAAGGATTTTCGGTGAAGGCAAGCAAAGGTGAATAATAATAATAACTCACACAGAAATTGGTTCCAGTTCTGCACAGTGTGTGCACCTTTTCTCCTGCAAAACATTAACTCCATGTGAAATTGTGACACCAGGAATTCCTTTACAAGAGCTGACATCTCAGGGCATTCAGCTGTGCCCTTATGCTGGCTCCGCAGGTTTTCTATGTAGGTCACCATGGAATGGCTCCATGGACGCCGTCATGTCAGAAAGTGACAATGACTGCTTCAGTTAGAATTTTAATGGGGGAGGTAGCAGGTCAGAAGTTGAGACCGTCCGAAAGAGAAGAGACTTGCCACAAATTATAGGAAGATGGTAGTAGGCTTCTAGCCATATACTGGAGGTAAAGTTTTGCTTAGAACTGGCTCACAGCATGGGACTGTCAGGATGTTGTCAGATTGCTGTTGCAGCTCCATTGCAGTGTTTGCTTAGTTTGCAAATAGAGAGTGAAAAACAAGCAAAGCTTGGTCTTTTCTGGAAGCCTAACATAACCAGCTGTAATATAAATTAATTAGCAGGTGATTCTTATTGAACTTTGGAGGTTTTTTGTAATACAAAAAGTCACAGTGTCAATATCCATTTTATATCTGATATAATGACAGATTGTTAATGTTTCTATTCTTAGATCTCTCTGCCATCTAGGTAGGAAAGCAATCTTGCAGTGCTTCCAATAAGGTCTTCAGGAGACTTGAATTACAGCTCATATCACTGTAATTAAGACTTGGATTTGGGAATTTGCCTTTCACTTTATTCTACCTTTAGCTGGCAAATTAAGCTGTTGCTACGTCTCCTTCCTATGTTTGAGAGAATTTTCTTCAAGTGCAATGAAGGGATCTGAGGTGCAGCTTCAGACTTATCCACCTTCCCATTGTTGGCCACACAACTCTTGAAACAGAGAAATTTTGGAAAAACCCACCATTTGGGGACCCAAGAGGAACAGATACCAGGTATCTTTCAGAAAGGCTGCTCCTTGCCTTCTGAAATTGCAAGGAATAAATGAATATATTTTCTTGCAAGGAGAACTGGAGAGGTGTTCCCAAGTAATCCCCCCGGATAGAATATTGTTGTTATCTTAGGAAAGAATCTGACTGGTGTAGATTAAATATGAGTTCCTTTAAAGAATGACTTAAGCAGGACTTGGACCACTCTACTTGAGAGCTTCTGGGAGTGAAAATCCCAGAGTTTTCATGTCCTCAGCACATGAAGGTTTTTACTTTTGTGAAAAGTAAAGAAAAATGTAGTTTGGAAAATTAGACGAGGTTTCTGATAGGTAGTTCTGATACAGTATCTGTCTTGCTGAGATCTATATACTTGTTATCCTGATTCTATTAATTATGGTCTGAAAATAAGTTTATCTATTTGAAGCAAATGCTGGGACATAATTTTGTGGGGAAAAATGGATATTGTAGAAGATAAAACACAGCAAGACTGAAACTCACAGGAAAGAGTAATTTTGAAAAGAGCGAATGGGGAGGAAAGTGTAAGATTCTCAAGATCTGCACTAAAAAGGTAACAATTAAGATTATTAAGATTATTCTGGAGCATAACACAATGTCCTTTTAGCCTTCCTTTTTAAAGACTCCGTTCACTTTCATGAGAATAGTCCTTTTTTTCACAAGGCAGCTTAAACTTTCAATATTAAATGATTTTTCTATAATATACTACAGAAATACTCTTCAAAGACAATAGTGTCAGAGGTCATTGCATTTAAGTGCAAAATACAAATGAGGAGAAACTGATGTTACTCAAGAAATGTTCCCTATTGCCCTCAGCAATCATATTTGATATGTATTAATTTTTAGAAGACAAGTCCAGGAGAAATATTTTCTTAAAAATAAAATTAGTGCCTAAGCGTGTGACCCTTGTCTTTATTATTGTCTATAGGCTCCTGAGGTTCTCACCAGATGGAAGAGATATTTTTCTATTAGCAGGAACTCAGTTGAACAAAGAAGAAAAAAAATCCATGCCCCAAAAGAATAGCTTCATGGGAAAATATATAAAACAGTGAAATAACCAGGAAAATTAGAGCTAATTTAGACTATGTTTTCAAACATGGCAGAACTGAGTGAACTTTTGAGACAAAAATGTTGTGCTAGATCCTTAGAGGACGTAAATAATCATATCCATTGTCTTTCTCATGAGATAAAATCAATATTTTATTTTTAAAGGCAGTTGAAAGAAACGGGGCTCCAGATTCTCAGAGGCACAAAAGATCAGTGTAAGCAGGATAGAGTGTCTGAGGCTGGATAGGTCTCAATCCTACTTTCTTTATCTTGGAAAGCTGCAAAGGATAAAAATGGCCTACAAATAATTCAGATGATCTTGAGGCCTCTGGTTTCCATGAGGGTTTTTGTCATTCATTCAGAACAGTGAAATTACACTATTCCTGGAATATCAACACTCTTCTACTTGAAAGGCAGCACAGAATCAGCACAGTCTTTGTTAGAAGTAGGGAAAAGATTTGCAGAGTCAATTTATGATCTGTGGCAGTCTGCTGTACAACATCAGACTTCTCTGTAATGTGATATTCTTCCCAACCTCTGAGTCAAAGGACTCAGGGAATTTGAGAACCTTAACCTAGAACACATTGTGGTCCTAAAGACAGTATAAAGGACTGCAGTTCCTGGGAGACGAATGGAGAGTCCTCTAGACCCTGTGTTCTGCTTTCTCCTTACCCCTACAGGCATTTCAAGGAGTTCTGGACGAGAAAGAGATTTGGGTGATATTAGCCACCTGCCAGAAGACAGATTTCCTGCTGTGAGGGTAAGAAAGTGGAAGACTGGTATGCTGGACACATTCTTGATCCTTTCTGGTACTGAGTTTCTAAAGCCGGCATCAGGCTGCAAAGGATTGCCTTTCCTTTGTGTGATTTCATGTAGTCCACGCAAACTGCTTCGTCTGGATATAGTTTAACAGCCCCTCAGGTGGGAGCTACTGCTTCTTCTCTCAGATCTGATACCTGACTAAAAAAACCTGGGCTTGCCATTCACTCCCCTCTCTGACACGGGGGCAAATCTCGTATTTTAGCAGGGATCCGGCGAATGAATTTGATCAGGAGCTCAGTCAAAGAGGCCTGTGGATGCAGGTCTGTGAAGAATTCAGAAATCACATAGCTAGCGTTTCCAGCAGCATTTGGCAGTAACTCAGAGAAGCAATTATTGTCTCATAAAAGAATGCAATATGAATGACCTTTTCCACTAATGTATATATGTTCCTTGCCATTTTCTTAGGGATGGAAGGCTGTGTCTCACTATGTGTTTCATTTCAATACAAATAAGAGGAAGTGCACATTTAATGTAGTTTACAACTCACTTTTTTGGACTGCTGATGTCTTTAGATGCAGTTGCAGGCAGGTAAATACCGTTATCACAAGAGAGACTACCAGTTCTGGGAGAATGGGAGCTAATTCAGGGCCCTCGTGCTCCCATGTTGATGTGGGGATTTTTGTGTTGGGAGGGATTTTTTTTTGAAACTTCATCAGTGAGAATAATTTCTTCGAGACACAGGAATTTGAAAAATAAGAGGAAAGAAAAGTTCCCATTTTTGTTATTAAAAAAATTGTGAGTAGTCTCCATAGAATATAAATGCAGTGCAAAAAAGTTCTGTTATTATCTTATAAATACCAATGAAAACAAGTCAATTTATGTCTAATTGTGCCAAGGGTTGTACTTATAAATTGTAGAATGCATAAAGTACAAAATGAGGATTTCTATTCAGTCACAGCACAACTAAAATTAGGCTATGCTTTGAGTTGTCTATGGCAGAAAACGAAACCTTCAAATGATAAAAATGAAACCCTCTCAGGGTTTTTTTATGCTTGAGCAATTAAAACATCTCATAATTCCACAGTATATGAGATCCAGTGGAAGCCTCATTAAAACAGATTGGAACAGATCCACTACATCTCATTCACGATTTGAGCAACCTAAACATGTTTTGAATTCAATAAAATGCCAAAATACTAAATAACAATCTTGATTTCATTTTAATAAATTTCAGTGATGGATGGTTCTCACATATGTGTGCTTTCAGTTTTCATGCAAAGCATTTGAAGTTCAGTTGTATATTGTGGTTTCATACATTGAAATACCATAAATAAGTTTTAAAAAACAACCCAGAAGACCATATTTTTTCCAAAATATTTTTGGTGAGAAAATAGCAGTGTTAAATGTATTTTTGACAAAATAAGTTTTGTTTGGCAATTTGGACTAGATCTAAAGTTTCAAATGTCAGCTTGAAAACTTCTCAAACTGAGACTACTAGTCTATGAGGCTTCCGTTTGTTCTTGCTCAGTTTATTGGAAAAAATGTTGGAAGAAATTAAGCAATATCAACATGCATTCATTCACATGCGCTTCTTTGTCTGCAGTCATGTTTTAAATGTACTAAAGGATGGACAGTGTCCATGACCTTTCTGCTCTTTTTGTTACAAAGAATGGCAGTAGCCTCTGCTCAGAATCATATTCCAGGCAATGAAAAAAAAAAAGAAGCAACAGCAGTGCTGGAAATAGAGACTTTGTCCCATCAGCTTGAGATCCCAAGTGTTTGGAGGACCAGCCAAACCAACTTTTGAACATAAGTCTCCTGCTGTAGCTGGGTTCTTTAGCTTCTCTCCTTAGAAAAACTGAAGTTGATTTACATTATTTCCTCTTCATTTCAGCTTTTGCATGTTTACTTGTTTGACCAACGACCTAATTATTCATCATAATCTCTTTTTGCTGTGATAAAATCTAATTGCAAAGTTCCCAAGAAGGTACTTTACTGGTCCTTCAACTTTATTCAAAGGGCTGCTTTTCTCCTTAAAATACTTTGCCTCTTTCCACAACAGAAAGAGCATGGGATAAAAGGGATTTGACAGGTACCATTGAGTAAAAAATATCCATTTCTCTCCAATATGAGCTTTCTTACTTTCATAATTAAGAACATCCAATGTGAATATTTTTTGCCTGTTTTGCACGACCCCTCTAGGCGTAGGTCTCCAAGAAAACCAGAGGTAAATTTATGGTCCAGAAGAAGCTTATGGGCTAAATTCAGAGCTGACTTGACATAGGCTGTCTGGTTTGGCGTGAATGTGGCTCCTGATGGGGTTTTCATAAGGTTAAGGATGCTGTTAGGACTGAGATTAGTGTTGACACCAGTAGCTACTGGTAAACACTGGCTGGAGACAGGAGAGGCTAGAAGAATCAAGAGGTTCTGCCTAAACCAGGTGGTGTTAATGATACAATTTTCCAAGTCTGATAAATACATTTGGGCAGATAGTGTTATGAATAAACTTAGGCACTGCAAGGGTCAGAGAGCTAAATTTATGGTAATTAGAAAAAATTTTTTGTTAGATTAAGTGGGTTAATTAATAAGAATAGCTCTTTCACACTGTCCAGTGACTTAAGCATTCTGAAAATAGCAGTGGACTGCTAAGTACACTTTGACCAGATATTTCATTTTTATAATTCCCCTTTTGACATATCCTAGGTGCGTTCTGAGGGCTTTGTGTGTCCTGAGGACTTCGTGTTTGGGAACATTTGAAGAAAGGAGTCATAATGCAATAAGTATTATTGTTTTTGTGTAGTTAGGCATGTCTCTGCATATTTTAGAATTTTATCTGTGACTTTGTTTATGGAAGAAACGGGCTTAATTCCCAATACTTGAAAACATTGCAGTGATTTAGACGTTTGCTGTCTATCCATCTGCACTGCTCCATGTGCAGCACATATACAGACACACTGCTGTATATTATAATGTGGGTGGGTTTATGCACATTGTAATATGTATGTAGTAACACACAGACACAATTAATATGTTTCATAGTCTATTATATTCTTTACAAACTACTAACAAAACCCCAGACCATGACATGGCAAAGGAATTAATTTCTTTTAAAACCTTTTTGGTTTTATTCTGGATTGCAGAAGAGTATTTATTAAGCAAGAATAGTCTTTCAAACATATGCTTTCATTAATTGGTTTGTTTTAGTGACGGAGAAAAAGTAACATTTGTGGTAAAACAACCAACACACCACAAAAATTGCTATATGGTTCCACGCCATTTCATAGGACTTCCAGATAAAACAATTCTATTTTTTTACAAAATTGTCCTTTTAGAATTTGTTTTACAAACTGTAATTAAAACATTTGGCAATGGGGTAGAGAGATGTTGTGGGTTTTCCCTTATATTCCAGTTTAAAATATTTTGGTTTATTTTCTTTTAAAACGTGACTGTGTTGGAAATCATGGTAGCTGTTTGCTTCAGGTGAGAACATTCCGTAAAGAATGAGTATGAGATATTTTGGTAGTTTGATTTTTGCTTTGACTATAGAACTTTCTGACAGCTTGTCTTGCTGAGAAAACTTAGGTTATAACTTAAGTTAAACCATCCTCTAATTTTCTCACACATTGCTTTTTCAAAAGGGATAAAATAAAAATTTTATGTTGAATTTGACCTAGCTGTGTTTGATGACATAAATGAGGGCAGAGGCTAAGCCTGACTGTGAAATTGGGACCTTCTAAAGAATTCAGCTGTGGGCACATGAAAAGCAAAGCAATGCAGCTTATTCACAGCCTCAACGCTCTTTTGAATTTGATGCTTTGATCTGATGATTTGATATCACTAAAATGGTCAAACATATTTTAAAATAAAGAGAGCAATTGAGTTGAGAGATAAAATAGTACAAATTGGAAAGTTTTCATGTTTCACGAACTGCATAGTGACACAGAATGAGACTGGAATATTTTTAATTACCCTGAAATGTGACTAAGCTGTGCGTACGTATCAGAAGCAGGTAAATCAGAGGAAGAAACCTTACTCCTCAGTAAGGATTTGGACCATCTGAGATAAATCAACAGCAGTAGAAAATTAAATCTAATTTAATAATGATGAAATTAATAGAAAATTTTATTTTTAAAAATCTGAAGGTTACTACTTTATTCAGTTCAAGAAGTGAGAAGAGAAATGACAGAGTGAAAGGCTATCATCATGGAGAGAAACACCCTCAGAAAGCAAGCTTTTAATTAAATCATTACAGATGCTGACCTAGGCGTTGAGGGAAATCAGCGCTTCTGGTTTGTACAGCATTTAAGGAGATACAAGCAGATCCAGAGGTGAAGAGTGAAAAAGCACGGGAATTCAGATATGCATTGGCTTTATTCCTCCTGAGATCACTAAGGTCACTGGCAAAGTTCCTGCTGACCATAAAGTCGCACGCTCAGGCCTAGCTGTTGTTGTTTGGTTTTTGTTCATAAAGAAAACAGAGATTTATGAAAGTGGAAAAACAAACATTTCCTTGGGGTAATTGTGAGCATTAAGAAGTTTAACAGTGTTGTAATCTGACTGCAGCTGCAGTATTGGCCATTTTCCTTTACACAGGAGATTGATGAAATTCTCTGTACAAAAAATATCTGACCTTCCTCTATTCGCACTTCAAAAAAACCATGGCCTTTTTTGTACTAGCAGTGCTGCTTATAATACTAGGGATAACAGAAAAAGGATACAAAACTTCTTTTTACAGATATATGTGCATCGCCAGGGCTAGCAGTGTTCCCTTTGGCTTGATTTTGTCTCTTTAGGACAGGGATGCATGGAATGTGCTATTAACTTTTTCTTGTTGGGCCACTTCTGGTCTGCTAAACATGGAAGGCATGCAAGGTAGGTGACGGTGTTAAATAAGTTGTTTTAAGCACAGCTCCCAGGTATTCATCACTGAATGCAGGCCAGAAGATACAGCAATCGTTCTGTATGAGAAACAGCATTTTTACTAATAGATGTTGTCTGAGGCTTAAAGTTTAGGATTTGCTGGGTTATCAAAATTCCTTCCTTTGCATTAGTGATTTGAAATATCTCTTTGTCAAATAAAATCATTTAGGTGGGATATGCAATCATGTATCAGTAAACCCAGAAAGAAAATCACAGTACTGGATATCATTTACTCCTTACTCTTTGTAAATCTTACTGAGACTGTAATCTCCTCAGGGCAGTCACTGTCTGCTATATTGTGTTTGTGCAATGCATAGCAGAAAGTGCCTCTGCTTTTTCTTGCCTTCTGAGTGCTGTCTCAATACAAAATAAGTAACATCATTATGATTCAATTGTGTTTCTTTCTTGTAATCAGGCCTGTCACAATTCAAAAAATAGCACCACCAAGACTCTTAGCTATAATATCAGAACTGACAGCAGTAAGAAGCACTATTCTTTACTCTGAAAGGGAGTCCTCTGATAAAAGTAGAATTTAAGGCCTTTGAAAGACCAACTACAATTTATAATTTGTGTGGCTCTGTGGCAGGTAGTGCAGTCTTTGAATAGAAGAGAGTAATGTCTAACATCTATATCACTTGTGTGAGTTAAATGAGTTGTGGGCATTAGCAGGTAATGAACTGTGAGTTCTACTAATACTAAAGTTTAGAAGATTATAGGGGAAACCTGGACACAGCAATGTTTGAACTTAGCCTATTAGTTCAAAATAGATCATCACCACAAACTGTGTATTTTATATTCATTAATATGCCTCCATAACTGTAGAAGTAAGAGCAGAAATAATTACAATACATAATATGTAATCACTATTAAATAGGAGAACATTTCTTTGTTCAAGTAGTCCTGTTGGTACCGTGGTGAGTAAATTCATAGGAGACTAAGTGGAAATCAAGACTTAGATATTTGTAGGCATTTGGAATTTGACTCCCAAGTTTTAAGATTAGTCTGCACACCACATTCCCATTACTTGTTCTTGTGATTGTGATTTTTGTAATCAATCTCACAAGTGCATAAAGTATATCGCATTTTAAATATTCAAAGTACTGTAGAGTCATTATTGCTAATTTTGTCCCTTTTATCCCCCCACAAAAAGAATAATTTCTTACTCTCACTGTCTTTTTTCCCCTTCAGCAAAATGTTATGTTCAGTGATGTATATCGAGAATTTCCAGGGCCTCTCAAGTTAATGCCTGATTAACTCCTGCTTCAACTTTGATGAGATCTTTCTCTGCCTGTCCTGAAACTCTGCTTGGACAGACTGGGGAATGGCAGATTATGAAGCAGAGCTGTAAGTGCCAGAGACAGGAGGGGAAGACTCAAAATCTGAACAGGTGGGAAACAAGGTCTGAGAGAATTAGGAGCCAACATGTTTTACCTACACATCCTCCTGTGTTTGGGTTGAATCAACTCATTCCCTGGGCAAGAAGACTGACAAACAGGGCACAAACTGAGGGGCAGGTTGGATTCACCCAGAGCTCTCTGCAACCCTGATGAGTATGGCGTCTGTCCATATCTGTCCTAGGTGAACTCTCTAAATTATCGTGTTCTAATAATAACAGCACTTGTATGCACGCTTGACTTCGAGGCCTGAAATGTGATATAGCTGCTCTCAAATTTCCATGCCTCAACAGTCAGCCTCTTCCAAGTTAAAATGAGGACATTTAACAGGATTGCAGGATGCAAACAGCATCTTGTATATACACACAGCTTGCCCAAGCAAGGATGTGTCATACTTTTCTTCAGCGTGAGTCTGTAGGTGCTGCAAACTGCGTGTTTAGCTTGCATCGGAGGTGGCAAAGATGGACTGCCACGGTCTGAACAATCCATCCTTACCCCATCTGCTGCTGCATATGTGAGGATGAGGAAGGGAATGGCAACCCATATAAATAGCCCAAATCCAAAGCAGATGTTGTCCCACCAACACATCTGCCTCAGCTCTGCCAGGAAAAGGTCAGAAATCTTAATTCTCTGAGATCCACAGATGTTTGGGTTCTGCTTCTGGTGCTGCCTTGTCTCCAACACACATTTTCAGGAGTTTCTCTTTGCCCTTCCTTTATTAGGGAAGCTACTGGGAAGAAAAGCAGGTTAATCAGAGGCAGGGAATGGGAGATGGATGTTAAGATGCCTTTGGTGGTGGGGAGGAGGGTGGAGTTCTCTGTCTAGGATGGGTTGTAGGGTATGGGATGAAGAGGGACAGGATGAAGGAAGGGGGGAAATGAAAAATCCCTGTTCCTCATGCTACGTTTCAAAGTGTCTTTCAGAACCAAGTCCTAAGCTTCCAGTTATTTCATGGACAGCTTGCTCCCAGGCCTTCTCAGTTAAACCTGCTCAATACTCTTTTGACTTCTACCAGCCTTTTCCCTCTCCTAGCTCTCCATGCCATCTCTTCCAACCCTCCAAAATACAAACCTTTTTCTGCCTCAGGACAGCAACATTCAATTTTGTTTTCATAGCCAAATAGCTCCTAGTCTTCTGTGCTATAAGGTAGTCCAATAGTGTGGAATCATCTTGTTGTTAATGTGCACAATAGGAAATTATTATAATCTTATTGAAAGTAACTAATTGACTTACTTTTAATGACGAACAAGTTCTAAAAAAGCATCTTGAAAAAATAATGCTGCATAGAGATGCCCATTCCATCAAAATTCTTTAAATCAGACTTCGGGTAAATAGAATACTAGTGAAGGGCGAGGGCTTTTCCTGTTTGCTCAACAAGTCTTTGATGAACAATAAATATATTTCTATTAGAGTGTGACTGGAAAGCAACCCTATGATGAAATGCACTCAAGTATTTTCAATTACTTGTTCAAAGGGAAGTACTTCATAAAAGGGAGCAGTGTTAAGGGTGATCTGAAAGGAAACTCTTCCGAGTGCCTAGATAGAGGAGCATAAGCCAAGGAGAAATATTCCATTATCCGGCATAAAGTGTCAGCTCTTGGTTGGTTGCATTATAGTAATGAATCATCTTAACACTACGGATCAGTGTGTCTGATTTCTGTGCTGTGTTTCAATGCACAGTGAGCTTTTTTCCTGTGCTTTTCCAGTTTGTTTAATTGTCTAGAGTGTTATTAATCACCTAAGAGAGCCAAGGCGGTTTAGCTGAATCTGGAAAGAGCACACTAAGCAATTAAATGCAAAATTTCTAATCTATCCTCACATTTAAAATGTTGATGTTTTCTATGAAAATATTAATCCAGGAGTGATAATTAAAATCTCAAAATTTTTATAACAGCTTTTATTGACCATCAAGCAGATGTGTAATGTAGTTATAATGCATAGAATACAATATGAAAAAAATTAATTATCTTTAAAACCATTTCTTAAGGCTGAGAACACAAATCTTATTTATACACACCCCTGCTATCATGTCCACTGTCATAAGTACTGTTGGCATATTGTTCTTAGTGGGCTAAGTTAAAAGACCACGATGAGTCAGAATGCTGTTTCCAGGATGCTATAGGAATCAGGGCAAATTTTACACTAAGTATAACTAACTAATTGTTTTTATGTCCTTCATGAGGAGATTAATTTCCTGGTGATCAACACAGAACAAAACCATGACACCATCCATGAGCAGCTCTAATTATTATTATCTGTTATTCTACAGTTAAAGAAAACCGATATTCAAAAGTCAGCTGGACATGGCTGTGGCCAATCTCCTCTAGATGACTCTGCTTGACCAGAGTTGGTTGGACCAGATGATCTTTAGATCTCAGCCTCTTTAGATCCTTCAATCTCAAACATCTGCTGATTTCTAAACCAGAGCTTATGAAGCCCTTACCTAAATAGAATTCCAAGACAAGTGTTTGAAATGCCTGGACACTAACAGACAAATGTTTCATGGCATTTCCAAATTCTTTAGTGAAGATTTAAATCTTCTCTGTGCAATCCCATGACAGTTATCCATTTCCTTTGCATACTTTAATAGACAGACAGTATCTTTACGTGCCTCTCTATAGACAAAAAAAAAAATATTCAGGCCTGTGCCTTACTTATAGCTGCAGAACTATAAGGCTTGCATGTTGCTAAAGAACTCTTGCAACTAAATTGCCTGCCCATTACAACTTAAAAAAACACCATCTCGCTTCTATTTTTATTAAATTTAATTAAAATTTGCTATAAAAAATAGAGGTATAAAGTTTTTTATTATTTTAAATGAGTTTTCATTAGAACTTTGATCCAGCAAAGTCTTTCATTTTTCAGTCTTTCATTTACAGCTGTCAGTTCAAGGATAATTTTGATACCTTCGTGGAAATTGTCCATTTGCCCCCAACAGAATATATCCCTCCAAATCTACCTGGCACTCATGAGCTGTCTACTTTGCAAGCTTACCAGAAAAAATATTCTTGAAAGAGAGATTTTTATTACTCATTCCTTCATCCTATTGCTAGGTCAGCAGCCCAGTCATGACTTCCTTTTTGTTTCTGGTTTTGTTACTGCTACTTTCTTTTCTTTTTCTTTTTTTTTTTTTTTTTTAATATACAGATACTCTAACAAGTCTATTATGGATGTCAAAGGTTTAAAGAGAGATACTGTTGTGATTTAGGCTAATGGTTATAATTGATCATCTGCTGTCTTTTCCATGAAAGAAGTCACACAATTGCATGTGTTTCAAGCAGGTTTTTTTAATTAACTTGGTGCCACTTGAACACTTACAAGAAGAGGTTTTATAGTTCGCTGAGCTAGACTGAGATTCTATTTACTGCAACTATTACTGTGACCTATCCCCTTTGATTTCTTAGAAGTTGTTTGGGAAATCCTACAACATGTGAAGGGCCAGAACGCAGCAAATATTTTCCGTCTGGTGTTTTTTTAACTGTTCTAGTGACATACTAAACACTAATGTGCAGCTTAAGCCTCCAATGCTCTTGAGAGCTCAGACTAATCTTTCAGAGTAGGTTTCCTTTTGATGGTCTGAGGACATTCACGGTCAAAACTCATTTGTGTTTTCTTCTGTGGTAGTGTGATGGCTCTGCAGGGAGGAAAGGACTGCACATATTTGTTCATTAACCATGGCTTTGGTAAGAAACCCTCTCTGGGACCACACAGACATAGAAATGCGAGCAAAGGAGAATCCGTATTCAGTTTGTTAACCTGGTTGTAAAGCTTACTAATTACTCCTGGCCACATAGTTTGGAAAGCTGTTACTCAAACGTGTGCTTTGTCTGCATGGAACTGCAGCGTTGCTTGATTGGTACTCCCCTTTTGCATACTTGGTTGAAAAGTTCCGTTTGTCACAGTTAATCTTTAATCCACAGCAACTCCAAAACGTGCTTAGTGCACTGAGTACCCTGAGTAATACACGTTGAGGATGGAATAATAAATTGAGAGGTCATTTGTGTGCAGTGAAGTGTGATTAGGTATCTGTAATTTGCAGGCCTCTGAGCTCAGACATCAAAGGGCAACAGCTCTGTACTGACAGTGCACAGAATAGCTGCTGTGGGTTGACCTCTGGATCAAACTTGTTCCCATCTTTTCAGTCACTCCCTTCCTCAGCAGGAGGACTTCCAAAAGTGTTTACCTGCGAGATAGGTGGGTGGCTGGAGAGCTGGTTAGATATTTTCAGTAGCAGGGGATAAGAGATGCTCAGGGGTTCTTTATTGGTTGAAGGCAAGAACTTGTAGTATGTGCATTGTCTGGTTTCTGCCATTTAACATTGCATCTTATGTCTGTTTACGTGAATCCCTAAGAAAGAGTGTTACACCTTTAGCAACTCAATGTTTAAAGAAGGACTGCTAGGGTAAGTAGAGAAATTACATATTTATGTCAGCAGGCATAGAAAGAAGATTACTAATTTTGACCTTTATAAATATCTTTGAGGTTAAATAGCAAGGGAAAAGGAACTAATTTAATTAGAGAGAGTATTAGTTGTCCCTTCTTTTGATCCTGGAATCAAGAGGCTGGCCATGAGCGAGTTTACCACTTTGCTGTAATTGTGAACATCCTCTTAGCTGAAAGTTGCATCTCAGTCTGAAATGTAACCCTTAGACCATAAGATTTGCTTCCAGTGACTCATCTCAGTTATCTTTCTCCTTTCCTTTCCTTTCCTTTCCTTTCCTTTCCTTTCCTTTCCTTTCCTTTCCTTTCCTTTCCTTTCCTTTCCTTTCCTTTCCTTTCCTTTCCTTTCCTTTCCTTTCCTTTCCTTTCCTTTCCTTTCCTTTCCTTTCCTTTCCTTTCCTTTCCTTTCCTTTCCTTTCCTTTCCTTTCCTTTCCTTTCCTTTCCTTTCCTTTCCTTTCCTTTCCTTTCCTTTCCTTTCCTTTCCTTTCCTTTCCTTTCCTTTCCTTTCCTTTCCTTTCCTTTCCTTTCCTTTCCTTTCCTTTCCTTTCCTTTCCTTTCCTTTCCTTTCCTTTCCTTTCCTTTCCTTTCCTTTCCTTTCCTTTCCTTTCCTTTCCTTTCCTTTCCTTTTTCCTTCCCGAAAACTTCCCTTCCCTTCCCTTTTCTCTTTCATAAAATTCCTTCGAATTCCTGAAAAGAAGGCATTTTAATATAGCACTGATAGCTGTCCACAGCAGAAGAAAGCTGGTGATGCACAGACTTCTGTAAATTCTGCTTCTCATCCCAAGGACTTGTCACCTCACTGCTCCACAATTTCCTTATTCTCAGCAGGATATTGCCATTCTCACAACCCAAATGAAAGGCTCTGTCATGGAGGCATGATCTAACCCTGAAGGGTGCAACCATATGCTTTAAGGGATTTCTTTAAATCCTAATGCCTAACTCAAAGAAATGCTGGAAGGGAGACTATAAAGAAGGTGATAAGACAAAAAAATTAGTAATATACAAAACTAAAATTAAATTATAGTCATTTGACTCATGTTCAAATAATTTATTTTGCTTATCAATTTTTTAAAATTTTCTCTTTATTCTTTATTTAACCCTCTACCCTCAGTGAGGGTGTTGTAGGGCTTCATCCCAGAAATGTATTGAATTTCTAACTCTTGAAATGATTACAGAGAAGTTATAAAAATTCAGACTTATGTTTCACAGTAATGTTCTCCTGTTAGAATATATTCTGAGAAAGTTTTGAGTATTTTTATGTAGAGTAAAAATGGACTTAAATCTCTTTTAATTTAAAAGCACTTGTATATATTTTGGACAACTCAAATCTCTGATTTTAATTAGTGAAAAGCACTTACAGGTCTTTCTTCAAGGAAAAATACAAGAGATTTCAAGCACAAGGTCAGTTTTACCATTATATTTGCAAAACAAGAATGAGTTTGTACAATTCATTGTAGAAGTATTGCCAAAGGTACATATTGGACAGTACTTGAGCAATCTTGGGGAAAAACTACAAGAAATACTTGTATTGAAAGGAGATTGAGTTTCACATTTACACAAGGAATGGAAAAATCTTAATGGCTTTAGATACAGCCAAAATTTTTACTGTTGAGCCAATTTTTCTGGATTGACTGAGAACCATTTTAGAATTACTATAAGTTCCCTTTTTTTGTTTGTTTGAAGATAATGAAAGTTGAAAATTCCGGTAATCCTTTTTGTAGTACAGAATAAAAATCACTGTAAATTTCCCTGAAGTCCTGAGAAAGTTTGGGAATGTAATCTATATACTCTTTATATGTGCTAGTATACCACAAGGTGTTTTCCTAGGAATTGTGAAAAATGCAAACGACTTCACTGCATGATTTTTGACAAATAGTTTTTATTCTCTTTTTACAGTAACATCAGTAGACTTATAATAAAGCTGCAGCTTAAGAAGTTGCTTCAAACACTGTTTCTGAAGATGCAATGTTTCTGGTAGAAAATATTTTCAAGTAAAAAAAAATAATTTGCAACTCTGCTTACAAACCAGGAAATAGCCAACCATGATCTTAAGTATGATTAGATTTCTGAGCTCTTTCAAAATATTTTTGTTGTAGCAACAGCTGTGAGTGAATATTGTTTGAAGTAAACAACTTTTCTTTGCAGAAATGTTGTCCAGCTGCACTGTTCAAGTTAGAAGTTACAACATATGTCCCCGTGTCCTGTTGTGCAAAGTTTTTTCTTTTTAAAGAGAAGAGGGCTGTAGAAGGAAGCACATGCAATGCTTTTTGCCATGAAACAAGAAAGTGGGAAGGGTAAAGGCAGATCTTGTTCTCTATGGTTAATAAACATAAGTATTCCCAGGAGGGGTTGGCACTGTAAACAGTGAAAATGTTACTTAATTCTTTCTCCCTTCTTCTCAGGACCTTGAGATTTGCTAGTCTCAGCATTCATGGGCTTCGTATGCAGCTCAGAAAACAGCTGTGTGTTATTCTTCCTCAGTTTCCCAGAGTCTGGATGATTGTGGCGGTTACAGAGCACTTTAGGTGTTAGAGATTACCATTACTGAGGTGGTTTGCACTTGAAATGCTACTTGTAGCTGGTCAGGGAGAAAGGATGCTCTGGTTTCAACATACAGTACTCCTTGAGCTGGTCATGGTGTGCAGGCTTAGAAGATGCAAGTAACAGCTTAGTGAGAAGAGTCACAGATATCTGAGTGTTAAATTCCAAATGTTGTCAACTTTAATATTTAGTGGTTGGAATAACTTTAAGGACCAGAGTGAAAAAGAATACTTTCTATGCCTTCATCCTTTCCTTGTGACTCCTTATAGCATATTTGTCAGCAACGCTATTATTGTTGTCCTGCTCCTTTATGTCAATGCAGCTTAAAATTACTCCTTGCTTTCTGGGACTAAATGCAGACTCATTAATTCATGCGGCCAAGCCCAAATAGGCTGTGCTGTGCCTGTTGGCCTCCCCACCCTTTCTTTCTATTTGTATAAGCATAGAGGCCTTTGAAGTCCAGAGAACACAACTATGAAATTTTTATTTTAAGGCAGCTTTCCTAGATGAAAATTATCGGTATAAACACCATGTTCCACGATAGTCTCACAGCTACCATCACCACCCTACTTGGGTGGTAATGGGACTTCCAGGAGCTCCACTGCACAGAGACAGAAATTACGGCTTCCTAAGAACTGTTTCCGAAGAACCACTGGCTGCTGGTGATGGTGCCTTTTCCTGTGCATTGAGGAGGACAAGGCGTCGTTTCCATAGCTTGACTTACTGTCAGTCACCAGGTAACTGAGACTCTACACAAGCACACAGCTGTGGAACCTCATGTCCCAGCTCTGACACAATTGATGCCCGCTTTGTGGAAGTTTCTCTGCTTGAGATTCCTTCACCACTGCTGAAGTAAGTCACAGACTATCCAGAATTATCAGTGCTTTCAGAAGATCCCAGAAGGTCATGATGGGAAAAAAGGGGACATAAAACTGACCAGAAAAAACCCTCTAGGTCTTTAAGCCAATGCTTAACATCTGCATCTTATCTGTTATAGTTGGAGAACTTAAAACTTACAAACAACTTCAGAAATTCAATGAATTCTATCTAAGTTGTCCCAGACAGATCTTCATAATTTATCAGTGGTACAAAATACTGGAGGATGAGGTCCTAAAAAGGATTTATGTGAGGTGATAAAACTACAGTACAGCCAAGGGATTTTGGTTAAGTTAACTTATCCAAATGACTGATATCTACTGCTAGGAAGATTGTCTGGGGTAAAATAAAGCCAAGTCACTGTCCTGCAGTAGGAAGTATAAGAGGGAGAAATGTTGTCTGAAGACTTCAGTTAAAACTTTAAAATGTCAAATGGTGCATGAAAGCATGAAGCTTGTTACAGAAAAAAGTTGCAGAAATTATTCATAATGACCTAATTTTCTTTGAATTAGTTGTAGCAAGCTTGCCAAAGGAACAACCAAAGGAAATATAATCTCTCATTTGTTATCTTCAACTAATAAAAGAAAAAGAAGATTCTTGGAAAATATGGTGTAAAAAGCCACAATTAAGGTTAATGAGGAGAAGAAATTCCCAGCTGTCATAATGGATTATGATTAACACCTGCTATTCAGCATCGCTGCCTCAGAGGATTGGGGAGTTCCATGTACTACTGACTGAATAAACTGACCTAAATGCCTTTAGGCTGACCAAAAGTATGGTTTGGCTTCTCAGTACTACAGTGAAAAACAGTAGATTCTATCAATCATAAGAAATATTAGATTTTTTTCTTTTCTCTATTAAGAAAATTTTGGCTCATTGGGAAACTAATGGCTCAAAAGACCTCCAAGCTGAGATTACTAATATGTCCTGTATTACTGCAAGACTATAGATTTCCAGTTAACCGCAGGAAGTATGTGACTCTTAGAAGAGCTGGGAAGAACGATTTCTCAGTTTTATCTGTGGCACAGATACACTGTTTGAATTAATGTTAGCATTGTTTGTGTTATATTCCAATGACATAAGTTTATTTTAAATTTCTCTTAAATTCTCTTTTGTCACTTTGTCGAGGTCTGTCACGTGTGGTAGAGCAGCCATGAAGGTTCTGTAAGGATTACTGGCATTCAGTATTTAATCTCAAAAAGCTGAATACAGTTGCTTCCTGAAAGGCATTAATTAAACAAAGCTGCAAGCTGATGGCTTCTGTTCACCTCACAACAAAATACTATATTTGGGCCTAATAAAGGTTTTGTCAGCAACACTGCCAATGTATTTTAAAATTTGATTTCAAGAAAACATCTTGACATAGAAGTAGTTACTTGCAGTTCTTTGTTTTCCTTTACTAAAACTTGTAAAAACAGTGCATTAGAAACAGTTCTGTATATACTGAAGTGGAAAGCCCTGAGGAGTATTGAGTCGCACTAGGAAAAGAAAACAAGGGGCAAAGTTTGTATGGCTGAGGACTCAGAAGGAAGAGAACCAGCATAAGATACTAATTTGTATGTTAAAGTTAAAATAAGCTTTTTTAGCTTTTGGTATTTCTCAAGAAAATTCCCAGAAAACCCCCTGATTTCTGTTTATTTTCTAACTTCATTCTTTTTTCTCCATATGATTTTAACTTTTAGAGGTAGTGAGCTGCTTATGTCATGGTACAGATAAGTCAGTCATCTAAGCAGATTTTTCACTCTTTATTGTATTGCCTCATCTTTTCCCCCATCTTTACAAAGCAAATTCATTCCTGGTTGGCTTGACTTGGTCAAGAAAATACCACAGCTAGTAAGCATGTAGAAGAGGGTGAGGTTATGAAACATATTTATTTCCTTTTGTCTTTATTTAAGGTGTTGATTATTAGCTTAATTAAGCCTTTTGATAAGAAGAGGTGGGTTCTCCAACATTGTTTGAAGGAAAATAGCTGGAAGGAGACAGTTTCAAGGTACTGATTTGAACTTTTTGTTGAAAAAATGCTTAGCTTGCTCATTTATGGCTTTCTTTTCCTCCCTAAGTGCATGAGAGTAAAATTCCATAGAGTTCATATGAGTTTGTTTCTTCTCTGCCTCTAGAGAAGATATAACCCTTTAAACATTACAGAATGTCCCTTTCAAGTATGGCTCAGTGTCATGTTGATCAGTCTCCTGATGCTGTACAGAAATTCCACCACGTGATGCTGTTCCTATTGCTAGTAAGTTTTGCCTTCATATGTATAAGCTGCAAGAGAAGGCCATTTTGGATAAAAATTAATATTATTTCTATTCTCAAGAACACCAATACTGACTTGATGATACAATGAAATTTGTGTCTCTTGCTTTGATTTGATCCACTTCAGCAAATTCGTTCTCACATTCTTAATCCTCCAGCCAAGATATCCTATCGTGACCTTGGCTCAGAGACTCAGGATGGGAATTTCCAAAGAAAGCTGCCTTTAGTTCCTGTAAAGATGAAGACATGAATGATTTGACTGCAGTTCTGGGAAGTACTCATTGAAACTGACTGTTGAACTTTCCAATGGCAGGCAAATTTCCTTATTTTCATCCAGCCCCTTGCTGAATTCTGCTGCTCAGAAAGATGCGGTGCCGTTGATTCACAGTGAGTTGGAATAATTTTGCTTTCACTGTTATCATTTAAGGTGGCTTTCACTTATTTTCCTTCCTCTTCTTCGCTCTCATTCCTGTAGCGGTGTTTCATATTCCCTGAGTTTCTGATACTGCAAGGAAGGGGTTGGCAGCTCAGTCACCTTTCAGTGTAACTGTGATGAGGGCAAATCTTGTGATATAGGAGTTGTTGATAATTACAGCTAGGCTAATCTTAGATTACTTTATAATTATATTGTCCCTATACATTTGTTCCATATTATTCCTATGAGAAATGCAATTAAATATTAAGAGCTTAATTTTGTTGTGGCGTTGCACACATTAAACTAGAAAAGGATTCAAGTCAGAGAAAGAGAGGCTCTTAGTTTGGGGTTAGTGTTATTAGAACCACAGTAACTATGATGCAGCTGCCTGAACAAATGAGTTGACTAACAATTGTGTGTGTAATTCATGTACTTGGAATGGGTAGTGATGTGATTATCTGGTGCTATGTGTCCTAGGACACACTGTTTTGGTTTCTACAGTAGCTACCCACCTTGGGTGCTATTAAACCTTGAACCTGAACCCTTGGTTGAAGGGTTGAAGCAGCTGAAACACTGCTTTATGCATGGAGAATGCCTGTTGATCTCTATATATGTCTATATATATATATATATATATATGTATCAAATACACTGTTTGCCCTCCTTTGTAAGTGTTACCACTGTACATTGGGCTGGCTGACTCAAATATTCATTGTCTCTCTGAGCTTTTGCCATGTGGAGTTGGACTGGATCTTAAAGTACATTTCTTTACTATTATTTTGCACACATAGCCATATGAACAAGATGGATAATCTGAAATTGTGGTTGATGCCCCAGCTATCTCACTGCAGGCAAAGAATTTCCTCTTTTACATTTTCCTCAAAACAGTGAAGGTCCCAACAAGAAAGGTATCTGCAGTTCAGAATTTAAAAAATCTGTGGAATCATCTGAACAGTACCTGATCAACAGATGCTCAAACATTTGGGAGCCACTAGAGGCAACATTCTATGGATGAACAACTCATATTTATCTTCAGGGTCCAATAAAACATCAAGAAGGCAGAGGGTGTCAGACATCATCTGCACTAGTGCTACTAGCATTATCCTGTTAGGATATAGACAAGAAGTGTAGATACTAAGCACTAGGATTGGAAAGGAAAAGCGTATTTTAAATTATTGCAAAGTGAGGAACACAGAACTACGTAGTCCAAAACCTCTGTGGAAGAGCATTTTTCTTCTCTTCTAGTGTCAAAATGTTCTTTTTTTCGTTCTGTACATAGAAACACTCTGCTATGAGTCACCTTAGTCCCCAAATGGAGTAGGAGTCATTGGAGAAAATACAGTAGTAATCTTTTCCTTAATATTTGCCAACAGCAGTTGGAAAATATTAGCTAGTAAATGCCACAAAAATAACTCAACTTTGTGTAGAAGAAATACCATCTTCAACCTGGGGATGTTTACTTCCAAAGTAGCCATTCTGAATCAGTTTTTACCGTTCTGCTTGCAGGACTAAGAAGTCAGATCAGATGTGTCCATGTTTTAGTCATATTGAAACTTTTCCTCTGGAATACATATGAATTTCCTAACTAAAAAGAAAACAAAAACAAATCCCCAAACAAATAACAAGCTGGCCTTACTTTAGTCCGTCCTTTGTATCAACCAGATAATTTATTACAACCATTGGATTCAGGATGTAGTAAAGCTTTCAGCTGGCTTCTTAGCTCTCAGGAAAAAGTAAGCCCTAGGAGAAATGCTGGAGACCCAGATTAGCAAATGGCCTCTTTTCATCCCAGAATATGCACCTGGACCAGGTGGAGGTAAAATGAAATAAAAGGGATATGGCCAGTGTCCAACAGAAAGTGGCTAACACGGTGAAGTGGAGTGGAGTGGTCACAGACCTAGCAATATTCTTTAGAAAGACAAATTCACAGTATTTAACATGCTTGCCACTAGTAAATTAGTTAATGAAAAACAAAATAAAATCAATCAGGAAATTGATTTTCAAAATGGTCAAGATAAAGAAAACTCTGAGCAAAGCAGCTCTTTGGTTCTCCCATCATGAGTATACTGCTGCTCTCTCAAAGCTAGAAATAAGGAAACTCCCTTTATCTCTTTGACTAAAGACTAAAGTTGTAATTTGGTATTACCTTTCCTGTGCACATGACATCAGGTAAGGGAGAATCATATTCAGTGCATACCACTGAATTAAGGAAAAACTTAAAATGTAGGACCATTTTATTTCATCCAAACTATGCAATAAACACTTCTGATTTTGATGTTTTGCGGTGGCAAGTAATTTATTTCTTTTGTGATATGTCTACCAGTGATTAATGCTGATATCAATGTGCTTATGAATTCACCAACATGTTCGTCTACAAACATGTGGCAGATGACATCCTACATGCTCTCATTTATGTTCTTCCTCTTGCAGTTTACTGGAGATTCATCTCCTCAGAGTGCTAAAGACTGACTGCTGGGAGCGTCCCGACAATAAGAGAGAAGCAGGCAGTGTGTTTGTTGCCATAATGAGATTGACACTTCCTTCCTGGTAAGTGGACAGCTGAACAACTCAGCTATTTACCAGTTGAAGACAGAGAAATGGAGGTGCCTGGAGAAAAGAATTACTTATTATGGATGGCAGCTGGTATGACATGGATATGAATCATGAGGAAAGCAGTTAGTTTAGAAAGAGCCCAAAGAAGACTGGGCAACACCGCAGAAATACCAGAGGACAGGTGGCTGCATTGAGTCTTAGAAAAATAGTTCTTATTTCCAATAATTGGTCAAAAGTGATTCGTGTCTTCAAAGTTCTTTCCCAAAAGGAGACTAAAGTTACAAACCCTACTTCACAGGCAAGATTTCTACCACATGGAATTTTTTTTTTAAGTATGTAAGAGACTTAGTCACCTCTTTTATTCAGAGAATGGAATTAACACTGCTTTGGTTGAAATTTCACTTGAAACCTTTCGTAACTGAAAAAGGAGCTGTAGTCATTACATTAATAAATAAAGTCATGTTAGAGGTAACAAATGAAGGAACAAAACATATTGTTGTTGGACAGTAGAACCAAGCACCAGCTTTACCTTCTGTGGAGATAATTTTTAATGCCCTTATGCTAGCATTGTACAAAAGGGGAAAACGGCGAGGAAGGGTCTTTACACAAATATTCTAATTTTTGACTTTGAGTTCTTGGGTAGAAGAAGTAATTGAGTTTATCTGAAAACCACAATAGAAATAGATATATTAAGAGATTGCCAAGGGAATTGTAAATTATGTTCTTTTTCTGGTTTATTTTTGGTGATAATCTAATTTCTCTGAGGATGTTCATGTAAGAATCTTGTTTCCCAGCTGGTGTCTTTTGGTCAGTGTTTGCAATCCCTCTGTATAACCTTTACAAAATTCTGTACAAATTCTGTAAAATTTTTTTCTTCATATTCTTCACATTCTTTGCATTTTTCTGATTTTGTGGAAGTCAACTGAAAAACAAAACACAATAGTAAAGCAGGATACCGATCCATTGGTTCTGATAGAAAATTAATTTTTTTGCCCTGTTTTTGGGAATATTTCCAATGCAGGTAATGGCTACGGAAAACATTAGTGGAGGCTTCCATGGTAGGAATGGTCTGTGCAGTTCCTGGCTTACTTTTTGAATAGGGTCATCTTCGAGAGGTACATCACTTCAGTGAAAGATGCAAATGACTGTCCCTCTGAAAATTAGGATACTTTTCTGTAGGTGTCTAACATATCTGGCTTCAGGTACTGAAGCTGCAAACTGTCATTTATACATACACATTCTAACACCCTGACATGTGTATGTGTGCACAGAAGTATTTGCTTTGATGGGAACCCTGAAAGTGTTTTTCTAAAAACCACTAATCTCTGATTTTTCATTGTTGCATGTACAGGTTACTGGAATCTCATTAGTTTTCGTCTCTACCATCTCACCATTTATGTAACAAAGGAGGTATTTCTGCTACTGAAGAAACATTTTTGATTTGCATTTTTCCACAGACTGTTGGTGTTACTTACTTTACTTTTCTTGAAGCTTTCATTTCCATTTTTCCATATGTTCCATACATCTTGTGTTTTACTACAATTTTTGATACTACATTCTTGAATAATCACTTCTGTCTCTAAGAAAAAGCACCTCATTACAAGTTCTTGGCATTCTTCCTGAAAAAAAATGCAGTTGCAATAGTTTTATGATTAAAAAAGAAGAAGTAAATGTAGGACATAATTTATTATCTAATTTAAAACACAAGTATGATATGAGTGAAATATAATATAAGATAAAATCAGCCACAAAGTGGCTGATTTTTAATTACTGAGCATCTTTTCTTACTATTCAAATACATTTGAATATCCGCAGACATGGGCTATGAGAGCTAAGAACAAACAGGCCAAGCAGATTGCTAAAATGAGGTGAAACATAGTGTCTTAGTGAAGAACACAGGAAAATAATTAATTAGCACAGGAACCTGGCATATAACTAAACATAGTGGAATTAAATTAATATTATTTTTAAGAGTTTTAGCTCTTTCATTCAGCCATCTGAATTCAGAATGGGTAAGGGAGTAGAGGAAGCAGGAAATGCTCCCTTAAATTACAAATGAATAGCAGCATTATTTTAGCATTTTTTGCTTTGATAAAATAATTTTGAATCACACAATCACAGAATAGTTTGGGTTGGAAGGGACCTTAAAGATCCTGTACTTCCAATCTCTCTGCTATGCGCAGAGACTCCTTTCTACAGGCCAGGTTGCTCAAAGCCACATCCAAGATGGCCTTGATCATCCCTTTTAAATGATTAATTTTAGTAGCAGATTGCTAAATAAAAATAAATAATACCTGCTCGCATAATTTATCATAAGAACTTTGATTAGAAGAACTATTTATTCCAAGGCAAATTTTTTGATTTCAGACAGGTTTATCAAATTAGAACAAGTCTGCTCTAGGAGAAACTTTCTAGTAAGGAAATGAAGCCACCACATTAAACATCAGTTGTGGTCATATGTGAAGTTTACTTACATCTTCATCTGTGTCTGCAGTGTATAAACTGACATCAATATCCTACAAGAAAACAAGAGTTGGAATTATGAACATTAGCTAACAAACACCATCTCTTTCCCTCTCCCTCTCACTCACACTTCTTAGCTCAGTACAGTGCTAAATATTTTATTAAGTCTTTTTCTATAATTATATGAACTGCTGACTGTTTCATGAACTTACTTTGGATGTCTTGATCCTCTCTAAATCTTTCAGAACTTCCGCCCACTTGCAATGACTTGCTTCCGTCTTTGGTACATAAGCACTAGAACAGAAGAAACACAGTGACCATTAAGCTAAAAAGGAGGTATCAACAATGTTTATGCTGAAAAAAGTCAGCATTATAAGATACTACAGATACATTGTTTACATGTAAATACATATGGTAAATGTTTGGGGCAAGCAAGCATATTTGACAAATCATAAAATCACATAGATACATAAAAACTGTATCTCATGTCATGCATTTTATAAACAATGTGGGGTTTTTAAAATGCCAGATTTATAGAATATAATGCAAGACAAAGGTTCAATTACCTGATGTAAGATACCTAAAATTCTTTTAAAGTGTGAAAATAAAATTCCAAATCCACTCTCTAAAGTGACTGGAGAAAAGTAACAGCTGTGATAGTAAAAATAAATAATTTGTAGTTACTGTCTGATTGACATCGACTTTGTAGTTACCATAGGAAGAAGATGATTAGTCCCATCCCATTCTTTAAAAGGCAAAAGCAATGGCTGTTCAGAAGCCGATACAGCTGATACTGCAGACAAACACTTTTCAGGTGTATTTTCTGAAAGACACAACCAAGGTGATATGTTGTCACAATCTGATTGCACAGAATTTTGCTTTAGTACTGACTTGAGTTGACCAGTTTGCCAAGACTTACAAGACTTCCAATAAAGACAAGACCCTGTTGTGTGTAGCTGGAAAGACCAACTTATTTGTAGCTTGGAGAAATACATAATCACTTCACCAAACAGCTGGTAGAAAATCAGATGCTGAAGACACACTGCAAAAACCTGACCTCATCCTGGGCTCCCTATTTATTTATCTGTTCATACTGCAGGCTGCAATTTAATGCAGAGGCAATATTGAAGAACTTTTGTTTTCCACCTCTCCCTCGGCTACCATATTTCACCCAAATTCAATGAATTACCTACAACATTAACTTTCATATTGTGGTTGCATATGTGTGAGACTCTACATTGAATGCATCAAATGCTGTAGACATGTTTATAAATGTTAAATATAATATTTAGATAGAGTATATACTTACATTTCTTTACAATGTATGTGTGTCTAATAGTGGGCAGTGACGCATTTAAGAATTTCCTCAGTGGAGTTTGGCAACTGGAAATAAGGAGAAGCTGTGAGAAGCTGTGCATTGTCCATCAGGAAACATTTCCCTGTGCACAGCCTGGTAACCTTTGTTCCAAAGTCACAAGCCCTTTGATTTAAGCTGATAAAGTTCCCTCACAGGCTTAGGTTAATTATCTGCTGCAGTGCAGTGGCTTTGAGCCAAGATTTTATTCCTTATTGTACATGCAATACTCTATAACTGACTCAAATGACATTTCTTTAGGAGTGGTTTACTTACCTGCAAACTGGCAAGTAAATATTTAAAAATGGACCAGCGAACACAACAAAACAAGAGCTAGCACTGTGCAGTGGTAAAAATATCCAAATGGGAGGTTAATCCATACACTGTCAGGATTGCAGCTCAGTTGCTGAAAGCCACCTTAATAAAGCAGAGCCAGGAGAGTAATGATCACATGTGTGACAGGACTTCTGGAGAGTATTTGTAACAAATATTTGCTACTGTCTTAAACAGAAAATGCTTTAAATACATTGCAATTATTTTGTTTCCAAGCCCCAAAGAAATAGCTGAAATAGCATAATTACCTAATCCTACATAAATTTCTGCATTCAGTAATGGGAAGTGGTGTCAGTCCCTTTTATCCCCTTTGGTTGTCCAAAACCTGTTAAATAAGAGCTATGTAAATAACTGATTCTATGACAATCTAAGTTGCAGTAAGGACGGAGCAAGTAACATCTCCTACATTTTCTGAACAATTTCCATATGAAGGATGCTGTGTTATGGTCGGACAAAGTAGGTCTACAAGCAAGGCTAAACCTGTCACTGCTTCCACAACAAAAGGAAATTGAAAATATGCGAGTACTAAACCCAAAATATCAAGTACTTATACGTGCATATTTTGCAAATGTACAGGAAAACAATGGAAAAGAATTGTTAACTGCTTGGGTATGGTCCAAAGAGCTAAATCATTCTGCTATAATATGACAGAAAGGCTTTAACCTTTTCACAGTTAACATTGATTTGAAATTGCCATGTTATTTCTTTTGGGTTTGGATTTTGTTTGTTTGTTTTTGTTAAATCTGCATACTAACTGTTTTCATTTGATATGCTAATCCTTAGAAAATATCCTATTTTGGTTGGGTTTGGGGTATTTTTATTATTATTATTTAAGTGAAGTTCAGAAGTAGCCTTATGGGGAAACTCCAAGTGCATTTAAATAAATTTTAAACGTGATTGGTGGATACAGCTGAAGAAAACATGTTTTAACCCCAAGTTTTAAGAAAATAATTTAAAGTATACTAGAAATATTTTACAATAGCTAAACATTTTTATCATTCTACAAGCCAGTTTTTATGAAATGAGGTGGCAACAAATTAAAATATTAAAGACTTATAAGCACAAACCAGCTTTGTAATTTATAATTACTGTTATGGGGACCTCAAAAAGCTGATTTGAGAGGGAGTCCCAGTCCAAATGCACTGTCAAATTTATGCTGCAGAACAAAGTGTTCATGGTGAGGAAATAATATATTATAAAATCTAGTGAATAATGGACCAGGGTTATCATAAGTTTGTCATTTGTTTCCCATTTTTAATAATTGTTCACTGTAATGAGACTGAAACACTGTGTTCTTAATGATTAAATGTTGTTGTTTGCACCTCTGGTTTTCTTAAATATTGTAGGTAAGCTTTTTTGTAATAAAATTATAATTGCTAATGTAAAATAAATGCTTAGTTTTTAGAAGTAATAGAAATCTTGTACTGATGAGAAATATGTGAAAAATATACCATATGCATCCTCTAAAGTGTACTTCATTTGTTCATGAAGAGGTTTTAATGCCAACTGCATCCCCCAACACACTGCTTTCATCAATGCAGGGTCATTTTCTGCTTGAATGTCTTAATTCTTTCATCCAAACTATTGTTCAACAATAGAAGCATTGCTAGCTGGCTTAGAACCTTTGACAAATTGTTGTCCTGCCTTGAACGCATAACGTTGTAACATAAAAACTTTCTTTGGATAATGTCTGATTTTGATTTCTTACTCTGTGTAATCATTAACCAATTACTCTCTGTCTTCGTTACATTTCTGATATTTACCGTTGTGAACACTGGACAAGGGAGCGGCTCATATTTATGGACATAGATTTTTTTTGTGTAGCTTGTGTCCTGATTAGTTGCTACTCTAAAGATTAAAGCCTTTCGGATGTGAATATACGCTCTTCCAAAAATCAATTATGATATACAAAATAATGTTTGGGAAAGGAATGCTGTTTTTTAATAATGAATTTAAATTAAGCATTTTAAGAGCAGTTACCTCTGAGTGATATCTATGATACAGTAGTATTGTTTTCTCTTTAAAGAAGCAAATCTATAAGCAAATGAAAAAACTTTTTTTTAACAAAGCAGAAACAGCCAATGATTTTGCTGGTTTCGCTGTCACGGAAACAATAATCTAAGTTAGTCAAAAGAAAATATTTATGGCTTTTTACAGTATTTAAGTTACATGTGATGGAAAATACAGACAGTTAAGATTGCATGTTTCTGCCTAAATACCATATGTCTGAGCTTCTTTATTAATATTTGCTTATAAATTTCTCCTTGAATCTTTGAGATGAGATATTAATAAGTAATAAAGTTTATTTCCTGGCCATGCCATTTGGCACTATTGGCAAAGTTCTTCTCTTTTTTCTCCTTATTTTGAACTGTATTTTTATTCTTTATTTATATCTTTATTCATCATCTGCTTCCTTGTTTTTTGAAAATGAATGACCAGAAGCACACAATGTACTCAGATCTTATGAGCAATTTAGAAACTGGCGATAATATTTTCAGTCTCAGTGGGGAAAAGGGAACTCCCTACTGCTGGTTTTTCTTCATGACTCTGTCACACTGGTGTCTCAGATCTCAGTATGTTCCCCTGCCAGAACTTTATGCCTGCTTCTTTCAAAATCCTGGAATGTCCTGAGAATCTTTCACTATTTGCAGAAAACTCTCAGCGTATAAAAAACCCCAAAGCCCTGAACTCTAACCTTCTTAATTTTTTGTTACTCAAATTTTCTGTAATGACTTCTACCACACAGCTTTTTCCTTGATCAGCCCTTTCCTTTCCTTGTTCTCATAAGCAAATCAGCCTTCTCAAACACCTCTCTCTCGTAACAACCTATTTTTCCATTTCTCATCTTCATTCTGTAGTAAAATAGACTTCTTGCGCATGATTTATCTGGTTTTAGTCAGTCTCTTCTTCTCCCCTGTTCTACAAATACTTGTCCTCAGCGTTTTCTCGTTGGCTTCTTGTGCAGCAAAGTACTTTAAACCTTCTTTTCTCTGTTAATGCTGCAAATTTCCGTCTAAAATCATACCATCACCTCCAGCTCTCTCCAGTCCTTTGACATTTCATTGAGCAACATCTCATGCATAAAGTAGGGGTCTTTTTAGATCCATATTCAAGTACTGTCTACATCATGCAGAGCTGAGTTTTACACCCCTTCATTTGCGCTGTTGCAGCAATTCTTCTTCAGTGTTTCTTTTGCCACAATAATTAGAGCCTCCTTTAGAGAACTCTGCCTCCTCCCCCAACAAAATCTCACCTCGTGGCTCTTATTCTGCTGTCCTCTGCTTGTTGGCTCCACTAATTAATTGTTTTGTCCTCTTGCTCTAGTGCAATTACCTTCAAGGGGGAAAAGCCAAGTAGCTGCACAACTAGAGCGCTGCATCTGTTTAAGGTTGTATATTGTGCATAATATTGGAGCTCCTTCTCTCTGCTCAGAAGCATACAGAATGTCAGAGTCCATAAGACTGGAAAGAAAGTCAGACTTTTTTCCCTAGTTTGTACCAAAAGAACATTCTTTTTAATTTTTTTTTTTCAGGGGAGAAGCTGTAGAGAGTAAAGATTTCATAAACTAATGGAAGTGACTGGAAGAGGAATGGAGCCCATAAAGAAAGCAGTACTTCTGAACTAGATAGATGTTTCCATATTGAGCCCTTAAATAAGTAATTTTTAAATCAAATTTTCATGGATTATGAGTAAGTTTTAGGGGAAAGACATGTTCTTAGTGCCTTGTCATGGAGTAAATGCTGGAAAACACTGAAAGTCAAAGGAGCAGACTTACTGAAGAATCTCTCTGCTTTTTCATTCCTAAGTTCTTTTAGGCTTCTTATAGGAAACAACCAAAGGGAAACAAACAAAAAAATCCCTGAATATTAATTCGTGCCAGAATATAATTATTCAAATTGAATTCAGAGATAAAGACAGAAAACCACATTAATGTTCTCTGAGACAATAAGAAACCCTGGCGCAGATGACAACTCTCAAACACACTTTGAGGGTAATTTAATTTGCATATCAGAATTTTTTTATATCAACAGAAAGAAGTAATATTAGTAATATTTTCTTATGATGGGATCTAGTACCCCGAACTTAAATTCTTTTCCAGTTTCTACAGATTAGTCCCATCTATCAAAGAAACTTACTTTACATCTCTGGTAACTTCTGAATACCATTTGATGCCACAACTATTAAAGAGCTGTTTCTACAATATCATGGTGCTTGAATCCATTGTAGTTCCTCTTCTCCCTTCCTACAAATCTTTGCACAGAAGCCTGGGAAATCTACCCTCAAGCTCCACCAGGTGTTATCAGCAGCTCTCCTCCTCAAGGTGTGAAGGCAAAGAGTGAGCTTTCCATGCTTCTGTCTGGCTATCATCCGGAAAGGATGCCAGTGGAATTACTAGGTCTTAAACTGAATCACATGGCTGAATGCTTGTCTGGCTGAGAGCCAAATCACGCCTTCAGTTTTTAATTCTTTAAGCTTTTATGACAAAAAATACTTTCTTAGAAGTTTTGTATTTAGCTACAGTTAGGCTGGCTAAAGCATTTTTTCTCAGCTGTAAAACTGGGTATTCTTTAAATATGATTCCTATTTGGTTACTTCCCTTTCACCTCCCTCCGCCCTAGAACTACAGCTTTCCTTGGTTTTGTTGTATAATGGTGACTCTCATTGTGGAGTACTATCTTACACGGCCTATTCTGCTTGTATTAGAGAAGTGCTAACCTTCAAAAGAATATTCTCAGTAATCAGCATGGCAGGAGACTCTCTCAGTTTAATCACATTTTCTATTTATATGTTCTTTGTTTGCTTAAGTAGTTGTTGATTTTCTTTGACAGTCCTTCTTTCCCCCCTGTATGCTGCTGCTAATTGGTACTTACACTAGAGAGTAGAGCTTGCAATGCCTGTTTGAAAATTTTGCCAAAAGGTCACAGAGTCATTGCTATTCCACTCAATACCTTAAACATCAGAACTTGAAATGTAAGAAGTTAAATAATTCCTTTGACCATTTTTTTTTGGCAAAGCATGCTTGAGGCCCAGAGCTCAGACCATCGGTTTGTGAAGATGTGTCATGTACTTGGCTATAGACCTTATATTTGACAGACAGAAAAATCCAGTCAGGAAAGAAAGCTAATACACACTTCTTTCTCTTTTCATCCTTCCATGCAATGTCAGTCTTTTCAAGGTATCAGTTACTCCTCAAATTGTGAAAGATCAACGTAATGTTGTCCTGCTGCAAGGATATATGATATTAATTCTTGGTTAGCTTGACAAACATAATGATTGACACAGAGACTCCCCAAGTTTTGCTGGTGGCAAAATTAATTTAGCTCAAATACACAGTAAAGAAAAACCACACAGCAAAAAAACTCATTTGTATGGCACAGATGGTTAGATTTGACCATTTATACCCAAATGACACCCTTCAGGATGTAATATGCAATAATTAGTTAAAAGGCCTTTCAGAATAAGTTCTCACAGATAAATAAGCACTGAGAATAACAGGAGATTCAAAATGTAAAGGGCATTAATAAGATACACAAAATAGAGCCAGAACTAAAGTTTGCTTTGCAAAATGTGTCCTGGTCTATGTATTTGCTGTTAGGCATTCCTTGTAAATATTATTATTTTTATCATAGCACCAAATACCCAACAGGGAATGAGAACACAATTGTGGAAGAAATTTTTGTGCCTTTTGGGGTAGGATGTTAACATCTAAAACAGTATTAAACATGGAAACTTGAACAGCAAAAAATATAATTGATGTCATACTGATGCTTATAATTGGAAACTCTGAGATCATAAATGACAGTCCTTCTTTCCCAACTGTTGTGAACAACAATTATTTGCTGGACAAATAATATCTCATCCTTAGCAAAATACTCAGCTTAAAGACTATGAGTAATACCTTACATTTACAGAGGTCTGCAACACACTTGTAATAGATAAAAGACTAAAAATACTTAATGGAGTTCTCAAAATTGTGAAGCAGGGCGGTATTTTCAGACCTTTTTTAAAAAGAAGAATTATAATCTATGGCCCTCTCTTACGGTTAGAGGGCCATACTTTCATACTTCTCTTACATACTTCTACTGGAATTTGCTGGATCCTGAATTAAAGAGGCAGGATGCAGTTTGAAACACTACTTTTTCTTCTGCTCTTAATCCTCTTAAAAGAGCAGAATGAAATCCCAAAATGTGACAATTGCCATTGCTTTCCTGAAACCAATGAAATTTTAATTTCCGGAGTTGCTGAGAATTTGACCAAAATATTAACCAGGGAAAAAGAGATTCATTGAACAGCTGAAGAAGCAGTGCACAAACCACTGTAAACAGATCGATAGGCAGAAAAAACTAGAATCAGGATTCTAAGAAAGAAGAACAAAATATCTCTACTACAGATTTATTTTATATAGGATAGGCATAGTAAAGGAACAAAAATTTGGAAAACAAGTTATTTCTGCTTTATGTTACTTTAAATCACTTATAAATAGCAATGTAGTAGGACTTACAGCAACAGGATCATCATTCTTAGTCTCTTGTCTTTGGATACAGGAGAAGTGATTATTGGAAAAGCTGTAGTGTGTGTGCTACAGAAACCTCGCCCTTTCATGTAAATTTTGCATTTATTTCTGTGGAATGTAGCCATTGTGAGCTTCCACACTGAACCACTTTTTTCTGTATAACAGGGGCTGAGTGCAATACAGTAGCTGTCAATATTTGAGATTTCTTCAATTTATATGGACGATGGTTTTCCTTTACTTCTTGGCAGCCAAACCCGAAATGAATAGAGAAATGGAAGAGATTGCGTGTTTGCAAAATAATGAGACCTAATGCAACTCTAAATTATGTTAAGCTGGTTTCTGTACTGTAGCTCACAAAAAAGCATAAGTGGTAGTCATAGTTCTTACCAGTGCAGCACAGTACTCATCCAAAAAACTTTAAATTTTCTTTCAGAAGGGATGAGATGACAGTATGAGTGAGAACATTCATTTAAACAAAAGTATGTTTAAAAAGATTGAAAAAAGTACTTCACAAGGGTGTTAAAAGTAGCTGTGTATGAAGTAATTGGTGACACTGAAAAGCACAAATGAATCCCTGGATTCCTTTATATTCTAAAGCTGTGTGGACAAACATTATTGAAACAGGGGAAACTCTGGCTAAAATTACAGGTCTGCACTTTAGGATTGCTTACTTCATTGGTTTAACATGCAAAATGTCAAGCCACAAGCAACTCACTTTATTGAGAGTAATTGAGAGATAATAAATGATTCTGATGTGCTCATACAAGAAGCAAGATAAATCGTAAGAGATGAAATACACATTGTAAGTATAATCCATGACCAGATTGCAAAAAGCCAATCAATTCTATTAGATTTCTATACATATGTATATATATTACTTACAGAATAGTGATTAGTCTCGATAAGTAAAAGAAACATTTTGGGGTATAATGTAATCTGCCATAAAAATTGATACTTCTTACAAACTGCAAAGTGCACATCTTCAGATTAGCATCTATAATAAAAAAGATTCCATTTTGAAATCAGACTACTTTCCATAGCTCCCACTGACATAAACGCCTGATTCAGCTGTAGGTAACTGGTTTAGCGTATGTGCCACATCCACATTGTGGTAAAGGCATAGAGGGGGATAAGTTAAAGAGCAGATTTCTCCATAATATTTTCATTCGAGCAAATTTTTTTATTGCTTTTGAATGGTAAAGCTAGAAATCAGTCTTGTGTCATTCTAAACAAGGGCTGATACAGTGTTTTATCTGCCTCACAGTTGTGGTCTCTATTTAAGAACGAAAAAATTACTGGTGATATTAATAACTGGGTGTTAGACTGTGTGCCTGAACACAACTCAGTTTGCTGAAGGCAATACAACCCTGCTGTCTCATATAGACTTTTCTTTGCTTTCCCAACAGCTTACTGCTTCCCTGCCACCAGAGCAAGGTATCTATTTGTCCTGAATGGAAGCACCACCTTGCAAACTAATTTACTTTTCTGTCTTGCAAAGAACAACTAACAAAGCTGGGTTTTGGCAGATACTTACCCAAACACCATGTAAGGTCCTAATGGTTGGTAATCAAATTTAAAAGTTACCAAGAATGTATGGCCATTCACATACAGCCTGGCACCTTTTGGTCTAAAAGCCAAAACAGGCATCATGAACATAGAGATACGTACCAGAACGCAACTGAAGGCAGTAGGGAAAATTCATGGGAATTGTCACAGAGTCTCAAGCTGCCACCTGGCTATTGAAACTTTCCTGACTATATGCTGGAATATGTTTAGACTTAGCTTTATACCCAATTCTTATGACTGCAGTCTCTATGACACGCTGCTCATAATAAATCTCTGGGCATTTCAGTGTGGGACCTCAAGGGGCCAAGGAGCCAGCTGTCTCTGTTCATGTAAGCATTATTCTTTGAGGTTTTTTCAAAACTTAACTGATAGCATTGGTTGCCTATTTCCAGAAGGGGAACAAAATCAGAACAAAATGTGATTGTGTTGCACCTGTCTCAGGTCAGAGGGAACACATCAGCATATTCTTGCTACTTTGATAGATTACACCAACTGCCAAATGAAAACCAGAGCTGTTGCCAAAGCAAACAAACATTTATTTTAAGGCTCAAGAGAGCACAAACTTTCTTCAATGTTCCTTGTGCCCTCTCCATAGGACATGCAAACTGGGTAATCAGCATAGCAGATAGTATGGCTGAAATGTGCATGCTAAAGAATTTTACACTTTCCTTCCCTAAAACCGGGAACTTCTACGTTTCTAAGCTCACTGATTTTTGTTCCTACTCTCCAGCAGTTGAACTTCTGAACTACTGCTCTAGACTCCTCCTCCTGAGAACACACACCTTGAAGCTTTCCAAGCATTTGCAAGAACAGGTCCAGCAGAATTTCAGATCCAGGAAACAAAATGTTCTTCTTAATCAGTTTTCAAAATTTTACATGCTTGATTTTTCCATTATGCATTCCTGTCACTACTGCATGCTGTCTCAGAGTCTTTCTTGCAAATTGATTAGGCCAGATTTAATGCTATCATTTGTTTTACACTTGGACACCGAGCATGCAAGTTACTGTGTCTGCTCTTGTCCCACTGGGTTTTCTACCTTTTGCTTTCAGAGCCTGAAGGACATTACTGATCTTTATCTTATACCTGTAGAGACAGCCAGCAACAGTTTTGCATCAAGGTGGCCACAGGAGTCATCTTGCTGATGACCTGTTTCATATTAAAACTTCTTTACACAGTTTCTGCACACTCAAAGGCCTGCAGAAAATCCTGCTGGAAGAATTCTGTCCCATATAATGACATTTCATTAGCCTGTTCTGGTCTCCTGTATAAGTATATACCTTACGGGTAATAGGATGAGGTTATATTCCTTACAGGTTAAAACAGGTACATGCTCCTGACATGAATTAGAGAAGCACACAAAATTTAGGAATAGCAGAGCTGACTGCAAGCAAAGGCCTGATGTCTCCAACTGCTGACAGCTGAGAATATCAAGGAAGGAGCGTATTGATACCTCCCTCATATATCCTTGTGTTCCAGCAAACAAGACTGCTTATAGAGCTTGTCAGATTTGGGGCTAGCATATTTATAATTTCTCTAGCTCTTTTCCCTCTGCTGCTTACAGAATAGATAAATATTTGATTTTTAATTAATTTATTAGAATTTTGTGTAAAAATTTCTTCTGTGTAAATATTTTTTCAGCTTACATTTCAATTTTTACAGCCACTGTTGACTTCTAAAAATAAAATATAACAGCAATTAATTTGAAATGTTACATTAAAGAGGCCTCTTCATAATGCAGTTTTCTGAAGAGGACTGGTTTTACAAGCGTGTGTAACCTAAAAGAACATAGCTTTCTTTTTCTAGGTCAGATTGAGTTTTCTAAAAGTCACAATGTCACAATAAATAAGTAATTTAATAAACATACGCATTATTTTTAGACATTGCAATGGAGAAAATGCTGGTGTCTACCCTTTTCCTGAAAACAAGTATTTTATTTCTTTGTGAGTTTGATCTCTTTATTTTTCTTTCCGTTCACCAGGCACTGTGAGAGCATTTTCATCATTTCAAAACTGAGCAATCTAGCAGAGAGAAAACAAATTTCTTCTCTCTTAGTTTTAAACTATGAATTAAAAAAAAAACCATGGGCTTGTGTTTACTAATTCTAAGTACCTGGGACAATGTAGCATACTTTCAAAATTACTTTTTACACCAAGGCAGGAATGTGTAAAATTTTTCAGAGCGTGTAGCAAAGTTGCACCCCACCAACCCAAGTTTGTGGTCAGATGAAGGATGATAAATACCAGTTTATTCTGTTCATTTCAGTAAGAGTGAAGCATTTATACTACTCAAATGCTTAGCATATTTTTTGCAAAGGTACTTCCCTGTCCTTCAGAAAATCTGAGAGACAGGAAGCAAAAAGAATAACTATTTCCTTGAGAATGCTCCTTTTTTCCTTCTATGTCAGAAATAGTTTAGGTAGTCACATTTAACTCACACAAGACAAGATTCAAATATTCTTTGATCATGTTATTTCCAGTCCCATTTCTTCGGTATCCAGGCTGACAAAAATTGTAAGTAAATTACAAAACAAACCAGGAAGCAAAAAGTTGTTGTTTACAATCTTATAGGATGAAACCTTTGTAACAGCTAAGAACCTGAATGTATAACTGAAAAAATTGCTTAAAATATGGCATTATGGTTTCTTTCTGGTTAGAAATGCCAAGTAAGATGCTTAAATAAAGGTTTTTCATTTGCAAAAATTCTGATCGGTTATATGAATTAGAGAAAGTGATCCTTTAGAAAATAAACAGAAACAAAAATAGATTTTCATGACTTAAATGAAGGATATTTTGTTTTCTGATATTTAAGTCAGGACAAAACAGGTGTCATGGGTTGCTTTGAGATAAATCACTCTGTCCCAGTTTTTGGATGCTCCATACTTTTGATATGGTTGGAGCACTGAGCTGTTAGGAAAGATACTGGCAAAACCCCTCAGATCTTAAAGAGGGCAGAGGATCACTTGTAGCCCTTCATCTTACTGGGCCATGTTGTTGTTGAAAAGTCACCTTTACTAAGTGTAATACAGAGTTTGAGTTCACTCTCGACACTGTATCTTGCTCAGACTGTTAGTCAAATGATTATTTTCTTGTTAAAAATTGTCACATGTGCACAGTACATAAATTTGAATTACTGTCAAGTCGTTCATCTTTAGCTAGATGAAAACTACTAGAAAACTACTTTGTCCTCGCTGTGACCCATGTATCCTGAAACTGCACACAGTTTAAAATGAGACCTGAAATATTCATGTTTCATTTAAATTATGCAAAATAATCTACATAAAATCGTATGAATCTGAGAGATATTTTCAGTTGCATGAGGGCAGGAGACGAGTGGGGGTTTTGTCCTTCAAAAAAAAAAAAGAAGAAGAAGAAAAAAGACAGAAAAAAGAAGGAATAGTTTCAAAAATAGAACATGAGAAAAGTTAAATTTAAATGCTATAAAGGAGAGCGACACTTTGCATTCTGATCAGCTAGAGACAATGCAAATGGTTATAGCAGGTACCTATAGCAGAGTTTTCAGCTGGGTTTATGCCCACACTCCTGAATGCCAATGTAGATTTTCAGGTAAACAACCATCCTGCATCTCAGAAGTTACATTAATTTCTGCTCTGTGCTTACACAGTGGAATTGTTCTTGAGAGATTGGCTACTAAACCAAGTACTTTGCACTTAGAACTTCGGTGCTACATACATAATGCTTCTAAGGAACATTCTTCAACATTCTAGGGGAGCTATTTGTCTCATAACACATCTGCAACTGCATATTACAGCTTAATCTCATGTAGTAACAGCATGTGGACTCTTCTCAAAATGGAAAAGGATACGAAAAATAAGAGGAAAGACCTTCCAGGACATCTAAATATTGCCTTTTGCCATTTTGTTCATAAGAGCCTCCAAAGAGGGAGGTGCTGGGCAGAATGGGTAAGTAAAAGATACCACTGAATTTGGATTATGCCTGACCTTGGTTGAATCAGTTGTTTTCTGCAGATTAAACAAAAATTTAGTCATAATTTATTTTACACTTTGAGAATTTTTTTCTTGAAGGCTGATAGCAGGAATGGTCAATCTTAGGATAAAATGTCCTCATATCAGCATAAACTCTACCTAGCAATAACTGAAACCTGAGTGTTATCAACATTATTCTCATCTCAGTTCTAAAACACAGCATTGTACCAGGTACGTGGAAGAAAATTAACTCTATCCTGGTTACAAGGGCATGAAGACAGAAACTTAAGTTTAAAATGCCATAGCATACCTCTCAAAATAAATGGGCAATTTTACTGCAAATCAACAGCAGATAGAATGAGAAATTTTGTAGCTGATTCATATGATTCCAGACCTTAATGTTAATATATTATTTTATCATCTCCCCTTTGCATTAGTATCATGATGCAAAATGAAATTCACATCATTTACTACAAAAACCTTTAAAATCAGACCTCTTTAGTAGCCCAGAGAGTTGTATCTTTGAAGGACTAAATCAACCAAAATATGCTTGAAAATTCTAAGATAAGGCAAATTATGGCACAACTTTTCATTCTGAATAGAAGCAAGGGAACAGAAAAATGGGGTTATTCCCTGACTGTGTGGAACAGGATAGTGAGGTGAGAAACATGTCTTTTGTATGAAACAAAATGAGCATAACTGCAGGTGCAAAGCTGTAGTCCATTAAATAATACTGTGTTTGTCTGGAATTGTAATAAAACAAAATTAAAAAGTAAAATCATGTAGTTATCTGGTTAGTTTCTGTAGGAAATGGGAAGCCACAGGAGCAGTCTCTCTACTTGTATGTAGCTAGGGATTTCTGGGGAACACAAACAACTGGTTAAATGAGAAAAACTGCAGAGCAATTAAGGACAGAGAAGAGAAGAGTACAAATCAGGCAAATCAAGGCTCTCCGCTGAAAAGTTTGCTGGAATGTGAGACAAGGAGTTGTGAAGAAAAGCATACTTAGGATTCGAGAGAGAGGGAAAATACCCACACAAGAATTCAGCCAAGACATAAAGGTCAACAACTCTACTTTGCAAAGAGTATTGTGAGACATAAATCATCTGGTGCATTGTGTTATGTTGCAGGAGAAACAGCTACATTTATAGCAGTCTTTTCTTTATAAGTTTAGTTGGAAGCTGTCTGATAGCATAGAAAAAAGAGTTTCATGACAAATCTCTTTTTAATATAAACTGTACTTGTTTATAACTTAACAGAATTAATCAAAGTAACTGTTGTTTCCGTACCTGTTTTCCTTAAATCAGTACATACAAATGGCACTGTGAGGTCTTTTCCTCTCTCAACTGCTGCCCAACCTCTCCAGGATCTCTGTTAGAAACTACTTGGGGATTGTGATTGTAGTCGGTCCAACAAAATCCCACATTCCCTATGAAAGGACTTAATGAATCACCTGTTTTGAGATAAAGTGAAACTTCTAGATAGTATTTAGAGGGGGAAGTTCCCTTAATTAAAAAAAAAAAAGTGCTAGTACACTGCTACTCAAAGACATTTTCATTTGAAAGTAAGTTGCCATGGTGACATTTTTCTCTCTTTCCTCCAGAAAAAAAAAAAAAAAAGCAAGGAAAAAAACCAAACTTGTCAATAAAATTTTCCTGGAATAACTTCATTCAGAAAAGTATTATTTCTTGGCTTGGGAAACTACCATCGAATGCTGTGAAAGAGCAGTAATTCACAAATCTGTGTTGGACACTGATATGATGTCACTCCACTGCCCAGCCTGTGATTCAGTCACCAGACAAAATTGTTTTTCATAAGTTTTGGAATGGTTGTTTCATGATTTTCCACTTGTTCCCACTACCATCTGGGAAATGTGGAGACAAAACACATTCATCTTTGCAAAAAAGGTCTGATTCCAGCTTAGGCCAGGGATATCAGAGGACTGAAGTCTTTAGAACATCGACAGGAGAAAAATCCTGCTTGCTCTAGTGGCTCTTAAAATCAGTGAAGAAAGGTGAAATATACATCTCCTCACTCTTTTTAAAATTTTGTTCTCATTTTTATGTTAGTTTATTGGTTTATACTAAAGAAACATGTCAAGGGAAAACTTTCATTCAGCAGTCTCCTTAACAATGACCTTCTAGAACCACTGAAGAGCATCACAGCTCACAGACTTGCACTGAACAGGAGCTTCTTCAGTGCCTTGGGTACACTACGGGTAAGGGGTTATTTGTGAGCCTGTAGATTAATATCTTCTTTGACTGCTTCCCTGCGAAGTTCCCAAGGACCAGCTACTTTTTAACTTGCTCATGGCCTCTTTTCTTCAGGTGTATGAAGGTAACTTATAGCAAAATGGCCAACAAACAGAGATTCTATTACTCAGTCGTTTTGGTAATGGGAGGCTCATCTGATTTCTGGGAAACTGTGAGCCTTAGTTCCTAAATTTCTGGTAATGTCGTAACTACCTGTCTGTTGTGCAGAGAGTGATACCTCTTTGAGGTGACCTCTGGAAACAATTCTGAAACCTCTGACATTATCAGAATGTGCTTAAGTTAGTTTTTGTGCGGTAGTTTTTAAGACAATTTTATATAAAAAACCTCTGTTAAAAACAAGTGAAAAGATAGCTCGTCTAGAAAAGCATCATGTAGTTCAAGTTCTTAATGATTATTAAAGACTTAAAGGAAAAAAATCTGTACAAAACCACCATAGAGTGCACAGCAATATATTTATTCTTAGTGATTGGAATCCCCTCAGCTTTTTTCCTAACAGTGGATTATTCTACTATGATTTATATTTTCAATTTATCTGTACTTTTTAATTCTTTTGAGGGGCGCAACATAAATGTTACACCTATATGTTACACCTGTTTTCAGATACTAATTCTTATTGAGAAGGATGTCATCCTTTTGTTTGTACATTCTGTCGTGGGTTGACAGGTTTCTAGGTGAATTTTACCCTGCCAGGTCCTTTGGACGTGACAGGATGTCATGGGCCAATAACATTTAAGCTACGCCCTCTGCAAGATACAGTATTTAAGGAGCTGGACACTTGGAACTTCCTCTTTGGCTTCTGGCATTCCAGCAGGTAACAGGGGATGGAGAAGGTATTTTTTGCCAGGCTAGGCGTCAAAGCCAGCCTGGCTGGCCCTCTCCCCTCTCCTCCGGCTCCCCGAGGGCTGGGCCTGGCCACCTTTTACCATCTGCTGGGCCGACCCCCCGCTTCTCCCCTACTCCCCCCGAGGGCCGGGGCCTGGCT
>VZTF01008200.1:350738-421406 GCA_013397755.1 Cnemophilus loriae | reverse complement strand
GTCAGATGCTGTAACCCCGGGTGGCTGGTTCACTGTGATGCTGAAGCCACGAGAGAACTGTTTTCTTGTGGAGAATCTCCATAGTATGGCTAAGAGAGACTCCGCTAAGTGAATTGAAGAAAAGTTATTCTAGAGGTGGAAAACTGACTGAGAAACATCAGATGTTGTGTCTTTGCATTGGCAGTGGGGAAATATCTGAAAGAGAAGTTTGGGGGGAAGAGAGGTTTTCTGAAGGTTTAATCTAATTTTTTTTTTCTTCTTTTTTTCCTCTTAGTTCTGTTAATAAAACTTTCTTTATGTTCTTTAAAGTTTGAGCCTGCTTTGCTTCTCCTAATCCTTATCTCACAGAGGGAAATGTCCTAAATAATAGGCCCAAATTTAAATTACTGCACTTAAATTGGATTGGCGAACTCAAAACCACTACACTTTAATTGGTGTTTCCACTCGGTTAATATCAAACCACTACACATTCATAGCTGCATCATTCACTGTGTATAAAATATAAGAAACAGCATAAAATTATTAATTTAAGAGATGATAAAGTAATAGCAAAAATACCAGATGACTAAACTTACATATACCTTTAAAAGGGGTAGTGGTACAGCTGTATTTAAAAATGTTCACTGTCTTTGAAAGCAAACAGAATTGCTTCCAGAACACATGAGACTTCCTTTAAGTTATCATGAAGGATGAAGGCATTTAAATAGGTAAGTCATAACAGAAGCAACATTAGTATGACCAGAGGGCAAAACAAGCTTGCTTTCTGATAGTCACACAATCCTGTGTCTGCATCTTGCTACAAGAGTAATGGCTTTTTATATTCTTTTAAGAGCTGTTGAGGAAATCCTGTAGTCAAAACAATACTGGCTGAATTTGTATTTGAAACACTCAGCATAAATAAAGACTTATTTACTTGTCATTCATTTGATTTTTACACCGCCTTGGAAGAGTAAATAACCTTAGTTTGACTCACATGTACTACTGGCAATCATCATGGAAGAACTGGCATGCTCAAGACAGTGGCTCATGACCTGCTCCCAACTTTCCATAGCTTTCATTGGTGACACTTGAGATCCAAATTTTTCTCCAAAATCAGGACATCTATATTTTCTTGTTTTTAATAAAAGCTAAGACTGATGCAATCATTCTGGCACTTTACATGAAATCATACAAAGCTATTGGGTAATCAATAATGAGCTCAAATTTGAGATGATTAATTGGTTCTGTGACTTGTGCAGAGAAACAGCTGGAAAGCCAGCAGAAAAGATGAGAAAAAATGAGCATGGGACTAATTAACATAAGAATCAGCAACCAATAGAATAATTAATATGAATAAAAGAACTATATGACTTGAGCCAATGAACATTAATTTCTTTGTTTGCTAAAATTTTATAAATAGTGAAAAGTTTTGATAGTCATTTTTCTGGCTGTGTGGAGGTGCCATCCAGCCTCCATTTCTGGGCAGAACTGTAAATAAGTCAAATATCTCAACTCTGTGTGTGGATCTGCCTCTTGCACAATCTGTTTTGGGACAACACCAAATGCAAATGACTTTGGGGTTATAAAAAGGTCACCTGGCCACACTGCCTACTGAAAATGCCACTGCTACTGAATCATCTAGGAGTTGTGTGGGGAGCTCTGAAGAGTGCTACAGAGGCTGGACACTTTAAAGGATTTTCCCCCTGTACTAAACACTCTTGAGCATCAAGGGTTTTGGCCTCACATGTTTTGAAATATCAGCCAGACAGAGGGATTAGGTCCAATCAGAAAAGTTGGCTAGAACTTGCTGTGCCACAAATCAACTGAAAAATACGAATGTGAAAAAACCCCAGACCTATTTACGATGTAATTCTGGTACAACTGAACAACAAGGAGTGGAAAAACCAAAGTAAAAACTATAGAGTCTAGGGATTTCCTCTAAAATACTGGAGATGTTTCCAAGCCTTAAATTTGCTCTATTACCTACTTTTCATGTTGGGTTGCAAAATAACATTAAAAGCCTCGCTGAAATTTCAAAAAATGTCATGTTGTTTAAGTGATCCTTACCTGACTCTGCAGCCTGCTCAATGCTCCAGCAGAGTTTTGTGTTGGCCATGCCGTCCCCAGCATCTTGCCTGCTGGACCATTACGCAGAAGAGAAGCACAGCATCTGGATCAGGAAACTAACATTTTGGGACCTACATGTGGGGGAAAAAAATGTAAGTATAAAGCCACAATAGATTTCTGAGTGGCTTTCAGCCCATCCATTAAGATCATTCACTTCTGCAAGTCCCCTGTATGTATTCTAAATCAATGGAAAACACAAGACAGATTTTTTTTAAATTATTTTTATTTAGATAATAGAATCCCATCTTTGAATGCTGCAGGATAAAGGGGGTGCCCCTGGAAAATGCATATTGTCAGCAAAGGATAATTTTTTGTGATTTCTGATGACAATCATGGTAACTGTCTAACCAGCTCATTGTGCTTTTTATTATCTTTCTACAGATGACACAATAAAATACAATTCATGTATTGAATGTTTCACTCCTCTTTTATAATTTTTTTTCCCTAGATTCATGTTCAAATCTTGCAAGTGTTGTGGTTGGAGAAACAAGCAAATTTTTGTTCAAGCAGCTAGTTTTGTACTCATAGCAAGACCTCGAAGAGATACAGCAGAAAATGAAAGCATGTTGACAGAACAGTTTATTCGGACATTAATATTAGTATTTTTTATAAAAGCAGTCCCAACATAAACTGCAAGAAAATAAATTCATGAAGAAGGCTGCCTACAGAAGTTGTAGAAGCTTCGTCCTCAGAGGTATTGAAAAATCAACCAAGCGCAGAGCAACCTGCTGTGATGTCAAAATTAGCCCTGCTCTAGGTGGGCGACTTGAAGAAGGGTCCTGTAGGTGCCTCTTCCAAATGTGAACTATACAACAAAATTAGGCCTTGAAGTAAAAGAAATTTGGTGGAGGATGGAAACATGAAAACGTACACAGACGTGTGATTGCATAAGCACTGTCTTCTTAGAAAATTGAGCATGGAGAATTTCACAGATATGGGCTGAGAACATAGTCTTGTTTCAGTAATATGTAAAGGCACTGTTGCCAGTTTTGCAGCCCTTCAGCAGCTGGGTCTCAAACAATAAGACTCAGTTTCAGTAACCTTTATTTTGGTCACAATGAACTTGTTGGAGCTATAATTTCCTACACTGAATTATTTACTCAGGCTAGTGATTTTCTTTTAAGTCCCCTTAGGAGTAATCTACCCATTTCCAAAAACAAATTAGCAGAAAATATGCATTTCTTTCGTATAAAGAAAATGTTTATAAGTATTTAATTAAAGCTGTGCTTTTTGGTAGTGTTTTCAAGTTTGGCAGCCTAGAATACCTCCATAAACTTGGCCAAGTCTTGAGTGGCTTAATTTATTTACATAATTGCAGAAGAGATTTTTTGGCATTGTGTAGGTGGTCTCCAGCAGTCTCTTTGCTGACATATTCCATCTCAGAGCTTCCAAGGCAAGCAGAACTTTTTTTATGCGTGTATACATATATAAAACAGGCTTTCTACAGGAACAGCATTGTGACGGGTAGGAACAGAAATCAGTGATGTTGCTGGTGCACAGCAGTGGAATTTGAATTGTACAACTGGATGGAGAGCACAGCAAAGAATTAAGATATGGTATATGTGAAAGGAAGGAGAAAGGTGGAGTGTAGCAGAAGTAGAAGGATTTATGAATGCTAAAGCATATTCTACTCAAGAACTTGATACTCAACCGCATGCTCTCTGCCTTCCCATGAATTCATAATTATAAAAAGGTATTAAATCTTTAATCACAGTATTATGTAATGATTTCCTTTTTCTCTTACAGCGTTTGTGAACCAAATGGATTGTTTTCACTGAGTGGAACAAGCTCCTGGAAAAAAACCAAACCATACCAAACCAAACCAAACCAAACCAAACCAAACCAAACCACTGTATAAAAGTCTTTGTTTGAAAGAAAGATGTGTAGAAAAGGAGACACAAGATCACAGAAAGAAAACCTGGGTTCAATGACAAAGGCAGCTGGATGCAGCCCTGAGTCTTGTCCTTGCCTTCATCTCATCATATCCCTGTGATTTGGGCAAGCTCCTTAACACAGATTTTTCACAAGCAACAATAATTTTCTGAATTCCCTCTTACAAGAAATCCTACCTTCTAGTTGTTTTGAATATCTGCCCCTAGGATGGGATGCTTCGTGCTCCCCAAGCAAATGTTTCTAGTTGCTATAGTCAGCTAGCTCAAATGCTAGCTCAGGTTTCTCCAGGGTAGATTTTACAGCTTGAAGAAAAAAGTGCCCTCGCAGAGCTTAGTTCGAAATGCCTGCGCATCCCCACAGCTGCACCAGAACACACTAGGGGCTAAAGTGAACACAGTCAATCCTAGAGAATGCTAAACAATCACTTAAAACAAAAATGAAAATTCATCTCCAGGTATCACATACTGGGCCCAAAATATTTAGGTTCTTCCAATATTTTTGCATTTGTAGAGTGAAATTCCTCTTTTCTTATCCTTCGGAACTTTTGAGAAAAATTAACTAATCTGTGATCAAGAAGAGAATGTATAATATACTTGTAATTGGCATATATATATTCCAGCAGTGTAAAATCACATTTCTTTTGCCCATGTAAGTAATTACTATAAGATAGTGCAGCTATGGCTGTAGACCATTAATTAAATAAAATGAGTGAAAGAAAGCTGTAAGCAGTGAGGCAGCATATGTGAACCCCAGTCTGATGACTCTGGCCATCAGCAGCATCCAGTGTTGGTCGTTGCAGGGCAGGTTTACCCTTGCAGTCCCCAGGCTGAGAACAGGCACCAGTGCAATCCCAGGTGGGCTCCTAACACCGCCCTCCTCCCACTCCCTCTGCTGCCCAGCCTCTCCACTGCACATGACAGCCCTGAGTACAACTAATCATAGTATCAGCATTAATCAAACCTCAGGAATGTGAAACAATTGAGCTATTCACCCTTCCAAGAAGCAGCATAAAGAAAAGCTCTAGGACCTACACTACTCCAAAGTACACTGCCAGGGAAACAACATATACTCTTTGTTTTCCTGCCACAGGTTACAGAAGATGAGCCTTCGAGAGCCACTGTGACTCCCAGTCCTGTGTTCTTATAAGCGCACTACACGCCCTTGGTGCTAACAGGTATGCCTCTTCTGTGTCTGTGATTTTCATGGCATGCAGCCTGAGGTTAATGTGACATTCAGCCTGAGGCTACTTGACTGTAAGGCTTATACTAACGGATAGAATTGGTTACTTTTGAGCAAGTGTGCTCATGTTGATAGCCTTTCCTCTTACAAGTAGGTTGGTGGCAGTAACCAGCTTCAGCTTTCAGAAATCAGGCACACAGATTTCCATAGAGTCCCTCCAAAACCTCTCCCTAGTTCTGGAAGAGCACGTAAGGGTCCCACTTCCCCTTACAGGAAGACAGACCGACAGTTTTGTCACTTGCCAGAATATATGCAGGCCTCACTGGTAGAAGTGCCATAATTCTTGATTAGCCAATGCAGCATCGAAAGAGGCCATAGAGTTCATGCCTAACTTTCTATCATGTTGCTTATCAACCGAAAAGAACCAATGTTAATAGTACATTAACAGCATATTAACAGTTAAAATGAGTTTCAAGATATGTGAAGTAAAACCTTGTCACTGTTGTTATTCTTTTACAAAAAATGGGTCTTCTACTGTACATGGTGTTGACAAGATCTTTAGTTCAACAACTGCATTGTCCAATTTGTACCTTCACAAATACAGCTTGTGGCAGATGGTGACACGACATAGTCAATGAGATCAAGTCCTTTCTCCAACAGAGACAATAAACTGTCCCACAATGTCCTTATTTGTAGCTCAAACTCTAGGGAAGAAAATTACCAACACTTGACATTCACAGGCTTCTGGCAGAGACTGCAGCCAGGGAAAAGTGCAGTGGGAATAATTTCTGACTAGCAGTTTAGAATATGATGATCTGTCTACTCAAAAATAAATTGCAGCAAATAAATTTTCTTCTCTTATATTTTTACTTACAAAAAGACGTCCTACTACATTTGATAAATTTTAGTCATGAGTGGGCTGGATTAGCAACTTTGGTATAAGATTTTTTTAACTATCACAGAGTGCAACCCTTTTAGTCTATATGTATTTTTATAAAACAGGCTTTCAAGCAGTTCCTTGGTGGGCAAAAAAAACCCATCAGCCACTTTTTGGTAAAGAATATTTAAGCACTGACACTAGAGCTAATTGGTGAACTATTAAACTGTTCAGTTGTAATGTATAGCAGCTGTATCAACAATGTCTGAATGATCACCCTATGCTTCCTCTAAGGACATGCCTCATCTCTTATAGCATGAAATACTGTATGATAATTTGTTATGATGCATGTATCTGGTTACCTGCTTATAATAACTTATCAGCATGGACAACAGCTTAATAATATAGTACATCTCCTGCCAGCTTCCAAATATTTCTGCCATTCCTCACTAATTTCTATGGGAAATAATAAATAAATAGGAATCAGTTTCCTTATTTTACAGTAGTACATTAATTCATGAATGGAAGACAGAAAGCTTTTATTAGCGCCAAGGTGACTAAATTCTTTGTGTTCTCATCATGATATAAAAATCTAGCCCCAGCCACCCAAAAATCCTAATGGATGATGGAGAACAGGCCTCACATCAGGATGTGGAGGAAATCCTAGACCAGACTTCTCAGAGAGTTGTGCAGAATATTATCTCAAAGGTGATACTCAGCCCTGGTCAAGTGGGATCTCTGTTTACATTGATATAGTATAGGCAGCTTGGATGAAATGTCTTTCTCTTCTGGTCCTACCTTCAGATTCATTCTGAGCATGGGATCACAGGACCCATCTTGGGAACAGTACTGGACCAGCAAGAGCACAGGAATCTTCAGCGTGCAGGAACGTTCTCTGTTTAGCACAGAGGCAGTGAGAAGGTAAATTGATCTGGGATTAATGATACAAAACCAGAAGTCCTGTCCTCTGTGAAACAATAATCTGTCTGTGTGGGTACCAGGGACCTCCAGCATAGTTCTGTCCTCTTCAACTTTGGCTCAAAAAAGGAGTTCTGAGCATATATTCCCGTGAGGAGCTATTAATAGTGCTTTCCACCAGACTTTGCTCTTTGCAGAGACAAACTCTATCACCTTGTTTGTTAATATGTCAGCATTCATTCTTGGAATGAATTTCTGTCCTATCAAAGGGAATCAGACACCTCAGCTGAGTGAGAAAATGACTTTAAATTTGGGAATTGCTTAAAGAAAATTAGATATTGCTTCATGCACATTTCTCTAAGAAATAAATAGCTGATAATAAGTAACTGACAGTAGGGATTTCCTCCCTCCATTTCTAAGCAATTATTTTTAAAATACTTTTTAAAATTAGAAAAATTTTAGCATGTGTGGAAAGCAAATGGACATGTTTGGGATGTTCTTGTTTTGCCTAACACTATTATTTGGTGTAGAGAATTGGGAATGTATTACAATAAGAAGAATTGGCAGTGAATTACAGTCCTGTAGTTGAAATAACCTTTAAAGTCACTATCTTCCATTATGAGTGTTGAAGTGCACAGAAAAGCTTTATAAAAACCAGGAATGCATGAGTATTCACTCTCTTGGGTTTTAGGTCCTAGCAATGGTGGAGTGTTGAAATAGAGAGCATAGCAACAAGACTGACTCGTGTAAAAAAGCAAGAGGAATAAAATCTCTTCTGCACTTTCGTGCAGATTAACAAGTTTGTTCCAAAAGCTGAGTATGGGCTGCTGTGCTTCCCTGATTCCTGCAAGCAGCAGCACTGTGCTGGCCTGCAGACCGGTGACGCACTCTTCACCACAAACCACACTGTTTGGCTAGAACGGGATGCCTCACAGTCAGCTGTTCCAGACTGCCTTTCTCCCTGCTGTGCTGGCTGCTCGCGCTGAACTCTCTGAGCTCGGACAAGGGAAACATTGTTCTGACAGAACCCTGAACCTGACATTCGCAGGTTTGCGTCAAATGTACCACTGTCCATGCCCTGGAAGACACTGCAAGCTGAGAATGAACTTTTCACTCATAAGAAAAAATCTAGCATTATTGTCCACAATATTATCCGTAGTCCATATTATCCATACTGCCCAACTACTCCACATCAGCCTGTACCTCTGTCCCCTGTGACCCCTCTCTATTTTCATTGAACACTTAGGCAGCCTTAGAATGGATCTGACCATAATCTTATTTTTCCCAGAGAATTCAAACATTCATGGTGACAGCAAGACATAATGCCTTCATAATGACATCATAGAATTGTTTAGGTTGGAAAAGACCTTTAAGATCATTGAGTCCAGCCATTAACCTGAGTATCACTCCTACGTGTCCTTTAAAGATCTTCAGTGTTGGTAACTCTACCACTTCCCTGGACAGCCTATTCCAATGCTTGAGCACTCTTTTAGTGAGGAAATTTTTTATATTATGCAATCTAAACCTTCCCTGGCACAACTTGAGGCTATTTCATCTTGTCTTGTCACTTGTTACTCGGGGAAAAATATCAATCTCCACCTGGCTATGACCTCATTTCAGGGACTTGTAGAGAGCGATACGGTCACATCCGAGCCTCCTTTTCTCCAGACTAAACATCCCCAGGTCTCTCAGCTGGTTCTTACAGGACTTGTGCTCCAGACTCTTCCCCAGCTCCATTGCCTTTCTCTGGACGCCCTCCAGCACCTCAATGTCTCTTGCAGTGAGAGGCCCAGAACTGGACACAGCACTTGAGGGTAGCCTCACCAGTGCTGAGCATAGAGGGACAATCGCTGCCCTGGTCCTGCCAGCCACACAGTTGCTGATCCAGGCCAGGATGCCATCAGCCTTCCTGGCCACCTGGGCACAGGTGGCTCATGCTCAGCTGCTGTCAACCAGCACCCCCAAGTACTTTTCCACCAGGCAGCTTTCCAGCCACTCTGCCCCAAGTCTGTAGCTTTGCATGAGGTTGAACTTTGGCACTTGGCCTTGTTGAAACTCATACAATTGTCATGGGCCCCTCGATCCAGCCTCTCCAGATATCTGCAGAACCTTCCTACTCTCCAGGAGGTCAGCACTCCCCCCCAGCTCTTCATCTGCAAACTGACCAAGGGTGCACTTGACACCTTCATCCAGATCATTGATAAAGATACTGAACAGGGCTGGCCTCAGCACTGAGACCTGGGGAACACCACTTGTGACTGGCTGCCAGCTGGATTTAACTCCATTCACCACCACTCTGGGCTTGGGTAACCAGACAGTTTTTCACCCAGCAAAGAGTTCACCAGTTCAACCCATGACCATCCAGTTTCTCCAAAAGAATGTTTTGGAGGGGAATCAGATAAGACAAGCAGGACTTGCCTTATGCCCTTGCTACTGGGCCTGATCCTCTGGTTGTCCTGTACTTTCCACAGGATAGCACTAAAGATGATCTTCTCCATGACCTTCCCCAGCATCACAGTCAGGTTGACAGGCTTGGTCCCGTTGCAGATGTATTCGCAGAAACATTTTTTGGTGTCTTTTAGGGCAGCGGCCAGATAAAGCTTCAGTTGGGCTTTGGTCCTTCTAATTTTCTTCCTGCTTAACCTCCTGTTTGTTGCTCATGTTGCGTGCATTGGTGTAGAGACACTTCAGTTGAGCTGTTGATTCCACCACCTCCTTGGGGAGAGAAGCTCTAATTCCTACATGACCATTCTCAGATGCTTCCATGGTTTCTAAAACATCACTGACCTTTGTGTCTTTGTTGCCATATAGATCTCCATCCCGTACCTCTAGTGGCAGACAGAAGGAACTCACTAGCACATAGTCACTCAAAAACTGGTGGGCTACCTTCAAGTTTGCCTCTAGTGAGCCTGGTTTTACCCCTCTCCCCGTTTTAGTTTAAAGCCCTGCTTTAAACTAAAACGGGGAGAGGGGTAAAACTCCTGCCTTTTAAAGTTTCAATAAGCCCTGCTAACTTCTGTGAGAAGATCATTTTCCTCCTTTGGGAGAGGTGTACCCCATCCCCTGCCAGCTGGTCTGGTGTTGAGTAGACCAAATCATGATCAAAATCCCTAAATTCTGCGGGTGACACCAGGCTTGGAGCCAGGTATTGGTCTGCTGGACTGTACCATTCCTTCCCTGCAACTGGATGGATAGAGGAGACCAACAGTTGTGCTCCTGAGCCCTTAACAGTCATCCCAAGGCCCTATAGTCTCTTAATTACCCTTGAACTGCTTGTTGCAACTTCATCACTACCTACCTGAAAAAATAGAAAATGGATAATAATCGGAGGGTTGTGCCACAGGACGACACTTGCACTTCTCGTCTTTAACCCAGGCCCCAGGAAGGACACAGGCTTCCTGAAGAAGTGTGCCTGGTCTGCATATGGGGCTTTCTGTTCCCGTCAGAAAGGATCTTCTATGGCATCAACCTATCTTTTTTCTCTTTATGGAAGAAATTTTGACACAGAGCATGGGCTGAATTAACCTCAGTGACACCTCCAAGACAGATGGACCATCCTCCTTGTTATTGCTCCATTCCAGTTGCAGAGCCTCCCACCTCGTGTGCCAGGTCACCTGGGGCACTGAGGCAGTCACAGGTGAGACATGCAGGAGCCTGTCGACATTCCTCCATCCCTTAAGTCACTGTGCTCAGCCAGGCAGAGAGAGGACCAGGAATCCCCTGTGTCATGCAGGGCCTGTCTCGGGGTACAATTCCAGCAGTTTGTCTCTCTCACACCACTGGATAGCCTCGTTCCCGGAGCTCTGGCACAGCATGTAATTCCCGCAGTCTGTGTCTCTCACACCCCCGGATATCCCCATTCCCGGAGCACTGGTCCCTGTACCAGGGGTTGCCCACTGCTGCCCTCTGGTGCGGGTGCAGAGCAGGGCACAGCTAAAAAGTCACACTCTGAAATTAGAACAGCCCAGTAGACTCCCAAATTTAACACCTCTACTGAGCTACAAATATTGTTTGTTTACACTATGTTGATCTATAGTCACCTCCTTCCAAGACCAAATAACCAAGTGATACCTTTCCATTTAACTGGTACATGTCAAATAAATTGGTAACTATAAATAGAAATAAACACAATCCTGAGAGACAAAGGAAGCACTGCACTATTTACTACTTGGAAAGTATAGCCAACATGCTGTGATAATTATCATCAGGAGTTTGTTCTGCGGTATCAGACTCTCTTAAAAGTAAGCTGCCTAAAAATATCTTCTGTACACAGAAGGAATTGCAAGGCAGTGGTTGCACACAGGAAGGAGAATTTCCTATTAGGCTTATACAGATAAGATATATTCTTGCAGGTTTTGATGATTAAATCCGTGACAAGTTTCTGTCCTCCACATCTTTTCCCTCTTTTCCAACCTAAATGAATCTACGTTTCTATGACTAGGTAGATAATGTTATTTTTAACAAGACTCAGTGCATTTGCTTACTCTTGTTTACTACTGATTAAAACCTCCCTATTACACTGCTGTCATCTACAGAAACTCTGTCACTGTTTTCAGTAGGATTTCACTGACTGCAGATTTTCTGTTTTCTTTCTGCATTTAATGCTCCTTCAACCGTATACACTAAGAAGTAAATAACTTTTCTCCCAGTTTTTTGTCTCTGTCCTTGCTACATTTACCAGGCTCAGAGCAGTAGATTTGTTTTCTCCTCATTTTTGCTGTGTGAATTTGTTAGCAAACAGTGACAAATTTTCATGGGCTAGCACCAGTTTTCTCTATTTGCTGATGTTGCTAAAGCAGCAGAAACAGAAATAGATGCCAAGTGCAAGGTTACATACAATACTTAAACTATGTCTTTTACAAGAAATCTTATGAGACAATTTTTAAAAGCATTTAAGAATTTGAAGCTAAGCTCTAAGTTCTCTCACCTTTTTAATACAATGAAGAAAAAAAGAAAAACAAGAGGATGTCAAAAGTTGTGAAATACTCACAAGTCTCGGAGTGCTGAGCAGCAAGCTGACACAGAAGTTAGGATAAGGTTTGCGCAAGTGACAGCAGCAAATGCTCCACCCCCTCCTCCATTCCGTTTTACTTTCAGTTGTTATATAAATAAATTTGTACCTAATGAGGGGGAAATTATTCTCATGACAAAGAGCAGACCGTAGGGATTTTCTGCTGCCATTTCCAAGCAACTTTCAAACTTGGGGAAAAAAAAAAACCTAAACAAAACAACACAAAAAACGACAGTTGGGAAATACATATGCCTACGATATAGAAGGCATGCAAGTGACTGCCAAACACGAAAGGGAGCTGACTGCTTGCTATCCAAAGCACAGACACTCGCCTTTAGCATTCCCTAAAGGGAAGAAGGCTTACGGTTTGCACCCTTGTTGCTGCACTGTGTAGCTGAAGTGTAACCTCCCAGCCAGGGCTCGGTAGAAGTGCTTACCTAGGAAGCGGACACTGTAGCTTTATGCTATGACTCCTCCTCTTTGCAGCCCAGACAATGTTTTTTTACTGTGGCAGCTGCCTTAGGAGGGAAAATGCAGTGGCCTTTTGGAACAACACCAAGAAGCCGTGGAAGAGGGTTGTGAAGACAGAAAAGAGCTTCTCCAAAAGGCTTCTCCATCTGGCTTGCTGTGGAACAACAGGGCAGAGAGGTGACATAGGCCAGCAGAAGAGGATCCTTATAAAGAAGCTGAAAAGAATAATCCGCAATTGCACTGAAATCCAAAGTTGTGGAATTTTAGCTGTTAAGAAAAGTGAGGGTTTAGTGTCTATAATAATCACCAGGAATGGCAGGTGTAATCCTACAGTCCTGCTTATACACCTCATCATAAAAAAACCTTTTCTTCCTTGATATAAACTTGAATGTCTTGAAGAGGAGGCTCAGCAGCCCCCCACAAGTACTGTCAGGTTTCTAGGAACCATCACTTACCTATGTAAGGTTCATGCACTGGAGAGGCAACAGTGAAAACAGTACTTGATTTCTGTGCAATCTTTACATCCTTGTCTGTTCTGTTCTGGGTGCTTGTTGTTATTCTGTGCATGTCACAGTGAGAGGTGGTAAAAATATTCTGCAGCTAAATGACAGGGTTTTAGAAATTACTCTGTCTCCTTACTGAAGAAGAGGTGAGTTTCTGGAGGTGGGCATTTCCTTCTTGTTTCTCAATGAAATAACATTTTTTTCAGGAACACTGCTTATAAAACAATACCAGTTAGTTCACTGTGCTGGCATATTCTATTACAGAGAGATTCCAAAAACCTATTTATGAACATAAATAAGACTTCTGTATCTTCGACAGCTGTCGCACAAGTGAGAGAAACAAGGCCTGGGACTGAATGTTTCCAGAGAGTAGTTACAGGTGGCTGCATGACAAATTCATTGTGTGGGACAGCTCGCTGTCATTTCTTAGCACTCTGGTGTCTTGTGGTCCAACATTTGGGCCCAGCATACATTCTACAGAGAAGGCACCGGAATGAAATGCCGCTACATTAATTGCCTCCTGCATGGGATCAGATTTGCAGTCACTGCCCCTCCAAAGACCCAAAAAATAAAATGCAGAACTCACAATTTCATGCTTGCCAGGGACTCTTGGCTCTCTCACTTGATACCTTATCTGTGCCTCCAGAAAAGCAGCTACTTGCACTCCCTGTACTTTGCCTCAATGCAGGGTGTGAATGTCACTTTTTAAGCTGGTGTACAGACATGAGAGGTGAAATCTGCTTCACCTGGCAGCTGTTAGAAACCTAGGCAGGATTTGAAAGCAAAAATAAAAATACAGACTTTCTACAGCTAGAGACAGATTATGAAAAGAAGTATCAGCATTGCAGGAAAAACATCAGCTTGGATAAATATTTAAACCAAAGGAACATACCCATTTATTAACTGTCTTATGATAGGAGCACTTATTTTCAGACAAAAGTGGTCATAAACATCTGTCTCTTCAGCTCACTCCAGCTCAAAGAGTAAGAGTAAATGATATCAAGCAAACATGTGTGTACACATATGTGCTTGGACTTGGATCCCAACGTGTCTTATATTTGCCACTGTTTAAATCTGAAAGAAAATGGAGTGGTTTCCATTCATTTTTCTCTTTGATGTGCTACTTTTGCTATGCTAAATTTGACAGAATTTTCTAAACTAGGAGAAATTTACAAGCAAACAGACAAAAACAAGCACACAAGGCTCTAGGTATTAAATAATTATGTGAGAATAGGGAAATAATAACTTGGTTACTTTTTTTAAAAAATCACTTTCCCGACAGTTTCCTTTGAACACAGCAAAATGGAATCATTGCATATAGAGTGGATTTTTTTTTAACTATCTCTCTGGGTTTGTTCTTTTTTTTTTGCACTGTGTTTTGCTGGCATTTCTGAAGTTTAAAATATATTTCTAGTTTTATATAAAAACTATTCCTAAAAATTACAGCAGTTGCATATAAGAGTAATGCAAGTGTCAGTATGTATTATATTACAGTAGGGTGGCAATACAATCAGCACTCTCTCAAAATTTAATTCTCATTCATTTTCTTAATGACACAAAAATGTGCTCCCTAATTACACAGGATACATTTTATAATCATCTACTTGCTACTAGCCATATCAAGGTGTTTATTTATAGCATAAATTATTCTCAGATTCTCTTACAAGCAAAATACCCCTTTCTAATTTATGCAGGTTTCGTTTACAATGGACACAGGCTGTTCGGCAAGATATTTGCAATTATTCTCACTAAAGAGCAACTAAATTGTAATTTAGTGTTTTAAGTGCAGTGACAAAGAATGTGAATGCAAACAGTAAAGTTAAAACAGATGCATGATGTTATTTTGGAAGTAAAGCAGGCAAACTGAAAGCTCAAACATGACCATCCTGATTTGAAGCAACATTACCTATATGTTTTGTGCAGCTGCGTGAAACTCAACAACAAGTTTGTGGTTTCTCTACTCATAAAAGTCTGCCCGTGTCCTTGTGGAATTCCTTTGGAATTGGTGTTAGTTCTGTTGCTGAACACCAGGAGAGGAAGTATTGCTACAGGAGGAGGAGTGAAGAAATGGGAAGGAAGAAGGCTTTTCCAGAGCAGTCTATGTGATCTCACGGATATACAAAAACCAGCAGTTCCAGCAAACACAGACCCCTTTAGGACGGCCCCAGCTGACTCAGCCCAAATCCAACTTCCTTTGGTAAATTCCTGAATGCTTAAAGAAGGGAGTGCACTACGCTCTTCTCACGTACTGTCTCAGTATCCGTCATTTTAATAAAAGGTCTTGAAATGGAGACCTTCACTGATAAGTTATCAGCTCTGATAAGACATTATACTCTATAATGATTTTATTTTTCTTTAAATGAATTCCAAAACTTTTGGTGAACCTGAACCCGAATATACAGGCACATGCAGAAGACAATAATTGCAATTTAAAACGTATCTCTTCCCAAGTACATTTTTTTTTTTTGTTATAGTGTTTCTGTTGTCTTTGAATTGTTGCTGCAGGGCTGAACTACTACACCGTCAATTATCAAACTTATGAATTTCTGCATAGGAAAATGAAAGAACTGTTGTTTTCTTCCTCTAGGTGACAGGGTGGACATAAAGAGCTGATGAGGATGTACAACTTTGGCTCCCTCCAGCTTTGCCATTGTGGCAACCAGAGGAGATAGTTTCAGGGGAAACAGCCTTCTGCCTCTGAGAAGTCACATCCCAGCCATCCCAGCAGCCTTCACCATTACTCCATGGCGGTTCAGCAAAGGCCAGCCTCCATTCTAGTGGTAGGGGTTAGCAACAGCAGAGTGCCTTACTACTGAGAAGGACAGGACAGAGGGGAGCTTGTACGATGAGGGACTCACATCAATCTGTCTTTGAGATAAGGTAGGAAGGTGCGTTTCTGGAAATTATCATCATACACATAACTGAATTTGGTGCCTGTTCCGCACCAGTGCTGTAACCACACATACCGATATTCAGGACTGAAATAATTCTGTGGAGGAGTTACTGCTGTAATAGAACATGTACTAAACATGTTACTTGGTGGGAATGTGTACCTTCTGAAAATCTAGGCAACTTCTGCTTCATGGCTTGTAAAGGGCTATAATCTGTCTCTCTTTTTTTCATACTAAATTATAATGTTTCCTAAATTATAGACTCTTCAGATTGATTATTAAAAACTGGCATTGCAAAACTGCTTTTTAATTTCTAGACACATCTGGAGAGACATTATTATTATGCCTTTCAGAAGCATGCACAATATTGCTGGCATGTTATAATTTAGCAACTATTGCCACCAAGAATGAGCTATTCCTATTTAAAGAAACAGTGTTTCCAAGCAAAACCAGATCATTTGCTAAGTCAGCAAAAGCAAAACAAAGGGAAAGGCATTTAATGCATAAAATGTGTAGAAACTTGTTTCTGAATCTGTGAAAAAAGTTAAAACAGAGAAATGTGCAGCTCTTAGTTGGAGTCATGTTAGGAGCATATAATCTTAAGTGTCTGGTGAACAAGTACTACTCTATTTAGACAAAATATTTGCAGTATTATGGCCTATAAGTTTTCCTAAGAGAGTTGCTCTTCAAACTGCATGATAGGAAAATTCTACATATAAAATAGTTATATGAATAAATAAAGCTGCTAACATCCTAAAAGGAATGCCTTCACTACAGAGGTTCTCTCAAATTATACTCATGTTCTTTCTCTCTGTGTTAATCAGCCTTCAGTGGAGTGGCCAGACCACAAAGCTCTTGCAGTTCACACTCTCTGATGCAGGGAACTACATGCCAAATCCACAAAACTGTTGATGACTCTAATCCTTACATTCTAAGATAGTTCCCACAGGAACAGAACTTAAGTGCCTCTTTGAAATTAGGTGCTGTGATACTTGACCTCAAATGACTGAATACCTTCTGCACTGGGTAGCTGGAGCCCAGAGCAGTGTTTTGGGTAAGCAGGTACGTTTCTGTGTTAAGTTGCACATGCTGAACAGAGCAATGTCTAAATTAGCCAAATAGTAGGGCCAGAAAGAGCCTTTTGAGGGTTTAAATGCCCTTGGCTGCACTGGTACTGCATCCAACAAGGATCTGTAGCTCAGGATCTACCCCTGAAAGCAGTACCTTTTTACAGTATAAAGCACAGCATCCAAAACACGTGTCAGTCGATTATTAGGTTTTTTTCTAGACAAGCATTTTCTGAGTGTTTCTCAACAGAAATTCCAGAACAGTGAGTTGAAGAATCAAAATTTTACATTCTAACAATGAAACTGAGTCTCTCGGGAGAGGGAGGGTGGATTCCTTTCCTCTAAGATAACTATTTTTAAAAATATTTTCCCAAGATCTCTCAGTCTCAGTTCATGTAGACACCCTCTCTTAGGTTAGCTGCCTGCTTTGTGGCTCACCTTCCCATTTGTAGTTGAAGCTTTAAGGAACACAGGAAAATTTGATCCTAACCCATATGATGATGCAAGTAAGTCCTACTAGACAGAAATAACGTGAGATGAATAAACTGGAGAGAAGAAAGACGAATGCAACTGAGTAATGATGTGCATTCCATCAAGATCATTTCCCTTTTCTTTCTCTTTAATACAAAAATAAAACAACCATGACATATGTATCAAATTTCTCGTCTTATATTACTGTTTTATGGTTTCTTTATGCTGTAATACAACTGTCTCTTTAATGCTCAGAGCTTTTGTGATGAAAGTATAAAACACTTCTTGAAAACTAATTTCTGTATAAACAGAGAAAACAAAATATTTAGCTACCACATGCATGGAATGTATTCTAAACCCTAAATATCTGAGAGACCCTGCACAACATAGTGTATTTAGCCAAACAGAAGGAAAGGGATTTCTCCAACTAGTTTAAATTAGGAGTCATACCAAATTCAAAGTTGTCTTTAGTTTTGTCACATTGCTTTCAGACTTCTAGGATATATGAATAGACTTTTCATATATTATGACACTTGTAGAATATTGAACTCCCACATTGCCCCACGGTATCACTCCTTTACATGAAAAAAATCGATGTGCTTTCTGTAGGTAAGCACAATATGTGGCACACTATGTACAGAAAGAGTGGATGGTCTGGGAGCTGGCAAAATTTCGACTAGTTGATGAAAAGGTGGTGGTTTGAAATTTACCATCAATAATTGGTCATTTTTCATTTCAGACCTGGGTTTTACAATAGTTTATTGTCCTCAGACCAGTGATTTTCTCCATCTGTTACTTCTTACCTCTCTCCAGAGCACCTGTTATTCAGGAGCAGTAGCTTTCTCTGAATGCTGTGCCTTTGCTTTCACTGAAATATTCAACATGCATAGGAATGGAGATTCCCCATTTTTAACCTTCCCTGCTCACTCTGATCTCTCCCATCCTCTGCCTCGTGATTGTCTAGCCTAGGTGACTGAAATTCATTGTAGGAAATCATGCAGTAGTGTTGCTGTTGAGACAGACTGACACATACAAACTCTCTGCCTCGAGCAAAAGCAAAAAAGCCCTCTTTATTGCTACACAGCTTTTTTTATACAACTTCTTAGCATTCATGCTACATGTTCATTGGCTATTACCTTACTACAATACGATATTATTGGTTGCCTATAGCTCGCACTCATTCTTGCTAAATATCCTCCAGTATCCTTCCTTTTGCGGTCTCTCCATCCTCTTTCTGTTGTTTTGCTTCTCACAGGTACGAACTGATAATACCAAGGTCAATTCCTGGGAAACCTTTGGGCCAGCTGTCGCTTCCGACACAGTAGCAAGAAGTAGGAGAAAGGTACAGCACATTTCCAGTCCTCTCTCTTTCTCTGATGATTTATCTGTACCCCAAAAATAGCCAAAGTTTTTATGGACAGGATTTCCAGTATCAGGCCACTGAACTCTACTTGTCTACTGAGCATCTTCCTTGAACTGTCAGTATGAATGTCCGAAATGGGGCTGGCTTGCAGGTGCAAACAGCATTTCCTAATACTGGTATGTCTAGCTATCCCTGATACATGACTTGATGTTCTTCTTCTCTTCAATGGGCTTTTAAATTTGCTCCAGATTGCTCCAAATAGAGAAAAACCAAAGGCAAACTTCTGGGCTGTGTCCTAGCACAGAGTGTAAAGCAGCAGCAGCCCTTTAAATTGCTGCTGCAACATTGGCCAAACTAGGGAAACACAACAAGCCAAAACCTTTTGCCACTATGGTTGGATCAAAGTTTGTGTGTATTAAAATAATAGATGAAAGATGCTCTAAAGATTATGATATTCTCTGCAGAGTTGAAAATGTGGGAGAAAAAAGGCAGGTTTTTGTAAAAAAACATTATTGAAGAGTGGAGACTCAAAGCCCCCATGGTTGCTTTGTCTTTTTTTGTCTTGTGTACTTGTACAGAACTTTGTCAAATATAACCAAAGAGTAGCATGAAGAAATATTTGAAATATAAATAAAAATCATGTATAGTGAATTTTAATCAATGGAGGCAAAGATGTTTTTTCACTGGAACAAAGTTGAGACTTTAGCACTATGAAAGAGCTAAAGAGACTGTAGAGGACAAATAAGAGTTCAAATACTGATACGTGGCCCTTAGGAAGGAAAGCAAATCAAGGAATTAAATCAAGTTTAAACTCAGGAAAATACATTGCCTCAAAAAGATTTCAGTTTGTGAGAGTCCAACTACATATAGTAATGCTAATCTATAAATCCTGTGTGATGAAGACAGTAAATAGTGAATTTGCAAGACATAGATGAGTGGTCAGTGTAGGCATGCTCCAGAAGAACAGTGGATGTGATGTCCCCTGAGAAATAAATAATAATAAAATCTGTCCAAAATCTCATATATGAAAGACTATGGTATTTCTTGTCACTTCCCAGATACCTTCACTGCTGGCAACATCTTGTCATTTGCTTTTTCTAACCACAGGATTCCTCCTGAAGTGACTCCCACTGTTTACCAGAGAGCATCTATTTTTGTGCAGCTCCCATTGTAGCTAGTTTCCTATCTTTAAAAATCAGTGTTGTGTGGCTTAGGGAAGGGATAGAATTGAATTCCTGCTGATATAACCCTTTCTTGCAAACCCTTCCATGTATTTATACTGGTGGAGACTCTGTGATTTCCAAGATTTACACTACATGGAGCTGGTCCATAAAATTGCATGCTTTACTTGTTTCATTTCTGGGTGACGGTATGAAATCAATTCTTGCCTACTCTCATCCACCTATCGATAGAAGCTTAAACCTAAGTATCTGATAAACACAGCCTTCAGGCATCCCAGAGGAGCACACGATCCATTTCATCTGGCGAGGGGGAAGGACTAAATCTTTGCACTGAATGTATGAAAAAGTGAATTGAAACTGATGAAGGTGTTAGTTTATATTGTCCTAAACTACAGCGACTTGGAGGCCTTTTTCATTGCCAGTCACCCCAATTAGCAAAAGCTATATTCAGCAGCTTTAAGTCAAGTCCTCTGTGCTCTGGCTGAAGTAGGATGTTTAGCTTAAAATGAGGGGTTTGGGCTAATTTGTACATTTCTCAGAAGCAGGGTGAATATATGAAACTGACAAACTTCTCAAGGCTACTTCAGGAATATAAATGGTCACTGTGTGATTCCTGAGGGACAGGTAGTGTAACTTGATGTTTTAAAAGTACTAGAATTATTAATATATTTTATCCGATAATTTTAAAATAACTACTTCCTAACTTGAGAAGGAGAAAAGCTGTTTTTCTTGTCACCATTGTGTGTTCTTCAGTTGTGTGTATAATACAATTTGTGAGCTACCTTTGTTAAAGTAGATCAAAAACTGAGTTGTAAAGGATTTTTGACAATGTCTAGTCCATCCTTCTGCCTTAAAATGTGAGCACATGGGCCTAAACCATACCTAGTGGATATTTTATTGAAGTTCTCTTCAAAATGTCCGGTGTGCTGAAAAGCTTTTCAGGAATGTGGCATAATAGGACATGAAAGGAAGGTGCACAGCAAAGAGAGGATCCCGTGGCAAATGCATGAAAAAATTTTTCTATATTATTTTGTGATCTGCTTTTCTCTTCCAAAACATTTCATTCCTTCTGTTTAGTACTGCCCAAGGTTTTGTGAGCAGAGCTTTCATTTGATAGCTGCATCACAAGTGAAACTGCTTGAACAGTCCTGAGTGACCTACCCATTTTCCCTTCTTTCAATTACATGAGTTCCTCTGTGCACAGCACTCTTGAGTCCACCTCTCCAACAGGTTGTGCCCCCTCATGCTGGCAGATTTCTTGCTTGCTCATATTAATTTTGCAGGACAGGATGTCAAAAATCTTACTAAAGTCAGGATGATGTGACAGCTACTGCTTCTCCTGGATAATTTAGACTTTTTATCCTGTCAGAAAAGGAATAATTTGTCATAATTTGTCCATAATGAAACACGTGGGCTTATTCCTCCTCCAATTTCCATTTTCTCCAAGTGCTTCTACTGGTAGGTTTTCAGGCATGGGAGACTACTTGCCTAGACTGGTGCACTCATTCTTTCTGCCCCCATATCCTGAGGGCAGTCATTCTGAGCCTGTTTTTTATCAGCTTGGACACCAACACATCAGTCAGATCTTCAGGAAGGGAAGGCAATAGGAAGCCCCAGCTGAGTCAAACCAAAGGCCTGTTATCCCAGGATGCAGCCTGCCTGCCATCCACTGGCCAGAAGCACATGGGGAGTGTGAGAGCAAAGCCAGGGCACAGGTACCCTTCTCCAGCCATCCCCTTGTGTGCTCCGGAGGTGCCTCAGACTGCTTGTCTCTCTCAGGCAGCAAAAAGCTCTGAAAGCTGTCACAGTCACTCACATCGGATCTTAAATAGGAGTCCCCCTTTGGTCACAGTGCTATTTGTTCACTATTTGTCCTCTATGTTTCTCCTGCTAAAGAGAATTTACTTCTTATTTTCGGTGACATGATCTGTTCCCTGTCATAAACAAAGTTAAACATTTAAATTGTACACTGAAGATCCAGGTGATTTTCAGCTAGGGTGTCCTGATAAGTGAGATCTATATTGTTTTTAAAATAGTCATGAATATAAAATTTTGGGTAATGCCTCTCTTTGCATCTCATGGTAAGTGTAGTATGTCCCTTGTGCAATACTCCCAAAGGCATGGAAAGTACAACTCCTTAATCATACGAATTTTGGCCCTAACTGAGTGTATACATGGTTCGTGATTTCTAACCTAGATGTATCTGTGCTGCACTTTCAGAATCAATTAAACTTTTCAATGTAAATATTTGGACATTTGGGGCATTAGAATTTCAACACAGTGTAGGACATTGCATAACAAGCTGGTTAATCTAATCCTAGAAACTACTGCAAATAAGTGTCTCTGTTTCATTTACCCTCATGTCTTCAATCACTTGTTCCTATGGTCTGTTGTGAGGGTTAGGGTCAGGGCTAGGGTTAGGGTTAGGCTTAGGCTTAGGTTTAGGTTTAGGCTTAGGCTTAGCCTTAGGTTTAGGCTCAGGCTTAGGTTTAGGCTTAGGGTTAGGTTTAGGCTTAGGTCCATTGGAATGACTTCACTAGGTAGTTGACTTACCAGCTGCGTCAGGAAGTTCTCTCCCACACATTCCAGGGATCTCCTCAACTGTTTTCTCTCTGCTGTATTATATTTCCAGGAGATAGCTGATTATTTGAAGTCCCTTAGGAGTCTGACTCTTCCCAGCTTCTCGTAGTGTATTGCATGTGCTTCTTCACCCTAGCTTGATGGTGTATAACAGACTCCTACCATCACATCTGTCTAGCTGGCCTTTCCCCTAATCGTTACCCATAAACACTCAGCCCCATTGTCACCACCATTAAGCTCTAGATAAGCAAATCCCAACAACTTTTTGAAGAGAAAAGCCCTAATTCCCATTCTCTGGCACTTCCATGGTTTCTAATTCATCAATAATCCCTGTGTCTTTGTTGCCGTGTGGATCTCCATCCTCTGCCCCCACTGAGACAGCAAACTGAAGGAACTCACTAGCACATTGTCCCTCAGACACTGGTGGGCTGACCCCAGGCTTATCTTATTTTTTTATTTACTTTTCTTGCGTTGCTAAATGATGACTACTGCAGCTTCAGTAGATGTTTTTTTTAATTAGGCTTTCAAGAAATTTCCATATGTTTAGTCTCCTAGCATCTAAGCTCTTTTATGTGAGTTAGAGATTTATAATACCTTTTAATGTGCTTTTCAAACAGTGACCTAGGTATTTACAGTGGAAAGTATCCCACAAAACGTCTGATAAGAGGTGAAAAAAAAATCATTTTACTTTGCTGCAACTTTTCACTATTAACATGTTTCCCAGCAACTTGCTGATCTTTAGGGATAAAGGCAGATTTGAACCACATGTCAAGTAAGGAAACATCAGCTGGTATAAATTGGTGTAGCCTGTTATTTGTGATTCCATGATCATTGTCTACCATTATGGAGAATTTAGAAATATTCACTTTTAGGTAAACAACTTTTCTACCTGAAAGAAAATACTGCATGATTTCTTTCTCTGTTTATATAATGACTCATGCTGTTACAACAAATTAAAAAAAGGATTCTAGTTAGTATGTATGGATTAGATGTTTATAGGAAAGGGTAAGTTTCCTAAGATAATTTTTCATTTGGAAAAGGTTCACTTCTGTATTGCTGTCATGCAGAAAGATGAAGGTAATTTTAAAGTGTGAATGTCAAAATTAAAGATGATAATGCAGTGGGTGAAAACATTAACATGGGCTTCTTGAGGAGGATTTATGGAAGATCTTCACATCTAGCAATCACAAGGACAGGAGAAAGTGCTGCCTTTAAAGAACAGACAATTACATAAGGTAAATTAACAACTGGAGTCAGCAGATATGCACATGATATCTTTGAAGCTTTAAAAATATTTGTGTTCCAAAACCACAACCTACTTAATTGGTTTTGTAGAGCCTTTGACCTTGTTCTGTGGGACAGCATGAAATAGTAGACCATTCTAGTAAAATATATGAGCATTATTGCAAAAAGGAAGAGAGGTCTAAAGGAAGTAGAAAAGTAATATTTCCAAGTTGAAAAAAGGGTAAATGTTGAGAGGAGCTTGGTGATTTAATGTTTCAGGATAATTCACTAAATTTTGTAAGTTTTTAGACAAGTTCCAGTTCCGTAAAAGTATCTTAACTTTTCTTAGCCCAATGAAGACATAAAAAGGATTTTTAGGTAAGATGCTTGTTAGGATTTTTAGCTATTTAGATAGCTGTTTATTTCTCCCATCCATTTTTTTTTTCTCCCACCCACCTTAGAAGATAAGCAGATGGAGCAACTTGTTTCTTAACCTTTTGAATGAAAAATTAATTTACAATGGCCATGGAAGACCTGCACCATGAGTCAATTATTCTGTGGTTTGTGAAAAAATCTTGGCTTTGTTAATAATACTTTCTTTTATCCACTTGGAGTTAGCACTGCAAATTCAAGTGTTAGCTTTGTTTTACTTGTAACTGAAAAGTACTATATAAAAGCTAGCAATTACTATTTATTTACTGGATGATATTCATAGCGAGCAGTACGTGAAATTACGTGGTAACGTCTCCTCTTTACATGAGCTGACCTTTATAAGCTTCCTCTTCTCAACTAAATAAATCTTACAATTCAGTTTTCCCTTGCACACATGTAAATGAAACCACTGTCAGACGGGGAATATTAATGAATACTAAATCAAAAAAGTACATAGTTGAAGAATTCACTGCTTGCTCCACTTAAGTCCATACACTGAGGATTCTTTTTCTGCAGTAAGTGGAGATTTATTCTACAGAATTTAACCTTTTTTTGCCCCCATCCTTTAAAGCCCAAAGGTTTGTGTGGAGAACTTTTCATTATTAAATGTAACTTATGGGATGTTGTTTAGCAGCTAAAGTGTCCTGAACAATAAGGAAAAGGATTGTGAATTCTGCTTTTTTATTACTGATTTTTGAAGCCAGTCACCGGTGTGAAGAAAGTGTAAACATTCGCTGTTGTACTGTGGGTCCAGCAGACAGAACTCACTACTGTGTCTGTCTAGCTGCTGACTCATACCGGGGAAAAGTTTCTGGCTGCAGAGCACTGACATAGTCCCTTCTCCATCTCCCCTTCACCCGTCCTACCACGCTTAAAAGCCCAGAGGCATGGAAACAGAAGTTACACAGGGCACTGCCCACCCAGTGACCCTTTGGAAGAGCTCAGTCTCTGGACATAATGCTGTGTTTGTTCCCAAGACAAACACTGCCATCAGTAGTGGGGCATGCTGTGATTTGTAAACCAGCACCACTCTGTTCCTGTGGATATGTGATACAATTCTTATAAACACATGTAGCCAGAAATTTGCTAAGAAGTGCCTTGTCTGCCAGAAAGCCAGCTGGACTCCAGCAACTGCTGCAGCTGAAAACAGTGTGTGCACGTATTTTCTGGACCATACAGAAGGCACCCTCTCACAGACAATGAAAACAATTGGCAGCAGAACAGAAACAGGATTGATTACTTCAAATAAAACCATATCTTGTTTCTATCAATAGCATGATTGTGCTGGTGCTTTACTCAGGGGTAAAGATAGGAAGTATTTTTTTATAGTCTGATGAAACAAACAGTGGTTCTTTTTCCCTGCTGGTTTTGAGGAGCTTCAAGACTCAATAAAAAACCATGGTTCTTTCAGTTATGAGTTCTGCTTTTGCTGCCAGTTTCAGGAAGATTCTCTAAGGCCTTATTTCACACTAGCATGAATGTGGTTTTTTATAATATTTCAATCAACAACCAAAAAGTTTGTTACGTAAGTATGAACATGTCATAACAATATTTGTGTTAACCCATGTAAGAGCTTCTCCACACAGAACAATTTAGAAGAACTCGGGCAGAGCAAAAAGAATAATATATGTAAAGGAACAGTTTTAACATCTGTGTTGTGTTGCCTTCATTTGGGAATAAAGAGACTTTAGCTGATGTCATTTCAATACCAACCTAAAAGTAAAGGTATACCTTTCCCTTCCAAGGGATTACAGGTGAGAAATGTCTATGCCAGCCAAAGATTTTCGTCTTTTGATGCGATGTCATTTTGGTAACTGCTGAAATAATCCACTTCTTATCTTGCAAGATGCAGTCCCTTTCAGGGACTGATGATCAATTTTACTGATGTTTTAAGAGTTTCATTCTGTCCACATAACTGAATATGGCTTAGAGCTTACTGGCTCTGCCAACTACTGTGAAGCAAGGATTACATAAAAATTTGTATTTAAAGGATGTGAATTATTTCAATCTTAGCAAAAGAGCAGTTAATGAAAAATTTTCGTTGGTTCCCAATGTTTACTGTGAAGAAAAGGATCTTGACTTCTAAGGAACTTTAATTTTCGAGTCAAGGGATACAAGATCTTGGGTTTATTTAGACCATCTCTTCCTACAAAATGTCGTTGTGCTTGTTCTTGTCCATCTCCTGCAGATGTTTTTAGCTTTCCGCAAAATAGTTTTGGGATGAATTTGTTCAATGCACTTCATTTTGTTTGGATGCCCCAATTAAGGATGAAATATCTGTTTATCTAGATATACTTAGTTGTAGAGGCCAAGGAAATTGTGTAATGTTTCATGTGTGCATTCAATAGTTTGTTGTTTACGATACTGTTTTATATTCTAGCTTAGAAGCCTGAATCTTCAGATTTGAGGACTTAAAATTCTTTTTAATTACAAAAGTTGAACCTTTCTGACCTGTGAAAATGCTTATAAAGAGAAGTTTGCTAGGTCTTCTAAGAAAATCAGTCTGGTGTAATTGCAGTAAAGTGCTTCTTATCATTTTCTTCCTTCCTTTTTGTACTCACACCTTTAGTCTTGTAGAATATTTTCTCATCTGGCAGTTGCTAGTTAAGTAAAATCTTTCTTTAAAATTCTGCTTTTAAGTTTTTATTCAGCACTCCACTTTTTCTCTCCCAGATTTCCTAAAAACTCCTGCAATTTTGGCATATGTGCCTCCATAACCCAAATCCAGCAATTTCGTTTGTTCTGTGGCCTACTCTGTATTCTTTTCAGGCCTTTATGTTTGTCCTTTTGCAGCCTCTGGGAAGACAACATACACTTATTTGAAGAGGTGAGGCCATTTAAGGTTATATTTGTCTGTCAGATAGCACTTTTTGCTCTGTCCTTCATGTTAACAAATTACACAGAAGACATCTTCGAATGAACATGTTGTAAAATGCCCATACGAATAACAATGTTGCAGAAACTAACCAGAGGCAAAATCTGTCACAAGTCTGCTTAATTACTCTCTTATTCACCAATTCTCTTTGCATTATTGAAAAGCCTATAAAATCTAAGTACTGCCTTCTAGAGCCTGCAGTTCTGACTAAAAGTTATAATAGCAGTTGTTAAGAGTTAGGCTCAGGACAAGCAAGTTCATGCCTAAGCCAGAACTTGCAAATGTGGTTTTAGCGTGCAAAAAATTGTGACACATTCTTCAGCAACAGAATGAAACCTAAACCATGCCCAGTGAGAAGAGCATGCTATATCTAATACTTGTTCAACTATAATATCTTCTAGTGATGCTATCTCAAGCCAGCAAGAATACCAGGATCCTTTCAGCACTGCAAACACAACCAAGATCTTTTGGAACAAGGCATCTTAAACCACCGTCAGGCTCTTCTGTAATTCTTTCACTTTGTCACCTTTTATGTTGTTTATTATAGTGTCCTCCTCACCAAGAGCCCTCATCACTCCTGCCCTGTCCTTGAGGTTTCACTTCAAGAACTGAAATGGTGACAAACTGACAGACAAGGAACAGTCTCCTAGATCTGAACCAGCACTGTTCCATCTGCTGTTTAGCAGGGGTTCATGGAAAAGGAGCCAGCCCAAATGCTCCTGTTAAAGGTGGAAATAATTTCATTTATGCATAGAACCACATTAGCCTTATTTAGAAGAGCCCTTATTCCTCAATATGTAGAGTATTTGTTCAGTGGTGAATCCCAGCAGTGGCTTGCTTTTAGCCTCGGGCCATAGGCTGCATGTAACCATTGGCCTTCTCCTGACTTTGATCATTGCCTTATCAAACAATGCTCCTTCCATGAGCTCTGTGCACAGTTTTAGCATGGCATAATTTCTCAAAACACACATTTTTACAGCTAATCTGTGATAATTATAATTTAATTTGGAGAAGAGGAGGGTGAGAGGGCAAAAGGTTTAATTGATGCTACACGGCTGGAGCTCTGTACCATCATCAGACGAAGTGCTGTATAATTTGTAGAGTTTTACCTTGTAATATCTCTAATGGTGTGATATCCCTAACTAGTTTTCCATGTATGTTTGCAAATTTCATTGTTAATAACAATCTTAATCTGGTATTCATTAGCCTGTTAATTATATTGTCATTTAGAAACCCTTGCTTCCAATTAGCTTTAATGACAACATCAGAATCATTTTTCTGTGCTGCCATTTTTGTGCAACACTTTCCCATTTAAACTGCCTTAATTAAATTTAATAACAGTAGTGGTAGTTTATAGGGGACTTTTTAACCTCATTTAATGTCAGACCATTTATACTACTTTGAAGTAGTCACTGAAAATGTTTGCATTAATCCAATTACTTTTAAAAGAAGCAAAATTCACTTTTCAGATGATTTTAATTAAGGCAAAATCCCCGTGAAAGGTCAAACCCTACCTATGCAAACATGTAGAAACATTAGGGGGTTTTCTAAGTACAATGAAGATATTTTAAAAAATCAACAATATCAAGAAACACTAAAGCACTAATATAAAGAAGGAAGCCATAACTTTTTTTGTTTGTTTTAATAGAGGAGAAAAGTGTCATTAGTGGCTCAGGATTGCTGTTCAGACCAAACTTTAGGTAGGGAATGGCTGCAGCATTTTTTATCTTGGGAAAGCTCCACAGGGCCTGAATAATATGCTTAGCATTATGCAGCACCCTTGAAGGTGCACCATGAGACTAAAATCATGGTTCTCATTAAAAATAATTATCTTTTTAGCCTATGCAAATTTAAAGCCCTTCGGAGAATCTTTCCAGGAGATTACAGAAAATCATAGAAAAGTAGATTGAAAGAGATGCCAGAGGTCACCTAGTCCATCCTCCTCCTCAACCAGTCTGTCTAAACCAATATAATTTCTGAATACAAGTTTGCTAGACCTTACAGTCCTATTGTGATAAGAATTTGTGTGTTTATTACACACCACGAAGGTGTAACAGGCAGCTTCTGCTCAGCTTTACCAGCTTCTCTAAATCTTGCTATTAGGAGCATAAGTCACCATTAGATCTGGACAAGAGTTTCACAGAATCATGGAATCATTTAGGTTGGAAAAATCTTTAAAATGTCGAGTCCAACCATTAATCTAACACTGCCAAATCCACCACTAAACCAAGTCCCTAAGCGCCACATCGACAGATCTTTTAAATACTTACAGGGATGGTGACTTAACCACTTCCCTGGGCAGCCTGTTGTGATGCTTGACCACCTTCTCAGTGAAAAAAAATTTCCTAACACCCAATCTAAATCTTCCCTGGTGCAACTTGAAGCTGTTTCCACTTCTTTTGCTTATTAGTTGGGAGAAGAGACCAACCTCCACCTGGCCACAACCTCCTTTCAGGGAGTTGTAGAGAGTGATAAGGTCTCCCCTGAGCCTCCTTTTGTCCAGACTGAACAAGCCCAGCTCCTTAAGATGTTCCACATCAGACATGTGCTTCAGACCCTTTTTTACAAAAAAGTTCTGTTTCTCTAAATTTACACAACAACAATTCTTGCTTTCCTAATATAAGATGCCAAAAACCCTCTGTCTTACAAGTACTGCCATGTACCTGCCTTCTTCTCAGCTTCATACAATTAATTAATTTCCTTTTTGGTTGAGAACTATGAGCTTAGCCCTGTATTTGTAGCCTGTGTATATCAGCTGTGATGGGTTAAGTTTCTTGCATCTTCTTCTGTTACTGAAAGGACCTTGCTGTTTGCACTCACAGAACTGGAAAGTGCCCTTTGTGCTACTCTGGTTTCACTTAAGCTATGATTTTCTTCAAGAACATGAAGCCTTCCCACTAACAGAAGTAACTAAGTGGCGGTAAGAAATTTTCATCATGCAGGCCTGAATGCAGGATGTATCCTTTCTCTTCACCTGAGATTTCTCCTATCTGGTTTTTCCTAAGTAACTTCTTGAAAATCACAGGAAAATAGGTTACTGCTTTTTGTTTTGTATAAAAGTGAAGCTACAGGAATAACATGTCTGGGCAAATATAGACGTTTGGACTGTGCAGGGCTAGCTGGTATGTGGGAAATCTTAGGAGAGGCTTCCTTATCGTGAAGTAGCAGAACCTTGGCAGGGCCGTGGTCTTTTCTGGCCCAAGTTACAGCATCAAATGGAGAAGGGGCAGGATGCAGGACTGGATCAGGTTACACAGGAGTGACCAGAGGAAAAGACTCCATTCTGTATGCTCCATTTGTCCTTTCAGTGGATATCTCAGTGCACACTCTTCCATCTGTTTTGTCACCAGAAATTCACCTAATGCTGATAGGCAATGATTCCATTATTAGATCACATTATTTTTAAAGTAGGACCTACATCTCTCCTTTTTATAGATTACATATAACAACCAGGATAATTTGGATGACCACCAGAAGAAACTATTTTTTACTATTGAGGTAATATGAATTGAAATAGAAATTTTGTTACCTGAAAGTAAAATGGAATGGGTGGATAATGAGAAGAGCATCTCATAAGTTTGATACCTTTATTCCTAGTATGAAATTATTATGCTTTCCTTTTTATCTGCCTGAAAATAGGGCTGAAAAGGGCTGAAGGAGGAGGGGTGTTCTGGGCAGTAGTGTTCTGGCTGTTGTGCAGAGGGGGTGCCTATTACCTTTGACAGATAGGCAGGGAAGGCTCAGGAATGCGGCCGTGTGGCACCAACGCGGCTCCTGCGCTAAGTGGGCTGATTGACATACCAGACACGATTCTTCCGTAGCTCTCCCTGGGCTCACTTTATCTGTCTGGGAAGCTGGCACAGCTGCATCACTCCTATTAACTTGTGAAGGCAGGCCAAAGTATCATTGCTCCATAGTCTTTTCCGCAGGGAATTATCCTCATAAATTCTGTCTATTCAAACCCAAGATGAGCATTCATCTGTGTCCTTATCCCTCTGCATTCGTATCCCTGCACTACGTAGGAATCTGGCAGTGTGAAAATTATGAGCCAGAGTTACACCTAAGCCAGCTGTCCTGGACTAACAATGTGAATAACCTTTCTGTGCTTGCCTGTGCACCTGCAGCAGGACAAAAGCATTAAAACCCAGACACATTACTGCCCTGCACTTCCAACCCTGCCCTTAAACAGGCTTAGTTCCTTCTACTTACTCTGTGCTTTCTCTTAGTTCTGTAGTAATATCCATTGCAATACACTTTTCTTCACAGACTCTTCGGTTACTAGTTTCTCATCCAATATTTGTTTTAAATATTAATTGTAATTCCATGTTTTCTTTACAAAAAAATTCATCTTACTACAGTGCCTCTTCCCAGTGGATCTTTTGTGTTGCGACACTGAGTGGTTTTTCTTAACTTACAGTAATAAAGAAAATGTGTCTCTGCAGTAGACCCTGTGAGTAGTCATAGAAAAATGTAGCTTGGAAAAGACCTTTAAGATCGCTAACTGCCAAAGGGAGCAAATTTAAGGAAAACTTGCCTAGCAAAGGCTCATGAGGAACAACTTTGTGACTGCAGCAGTTTCTCAGTGTACTTTTAGGTGCTTGTAAGTATCTTGCACAGCTGAGTGCCTTCAAGCGGCAGATGGGATTGCAGAAGCCTTTCCTAGGATCAGGAGACAAGAATGTGCTTTTAGGCACATTGAAGTCAAAATTAGCTGTGAAAGTTAAAGGTAGATAGAAACTAAGATGAGGTTTAAATAATTCTCAGTGCAACTCAGAAGTAAATGAAAAGGACATTTTAGGATTACAAATGAAAGGAAGGAACAAAGGTGAACTGAGGATTGTAAAAAAGCAGGCAGGGAAGAAAATCCTACAACATGATGTCAGTTCAGTATATACCTATCTGTTAAGTTTGCCCGAACTCAATAGCAATAGAATAGTTCAAACCATACTAGTTTTATAAACAAGTTTTATTGCTTAAAACTTCAAAATCAAAATGTGAAGATGGATCACTAACTCTGTCTCGTGTGTTTGGTAAGATGTTTTTTCGTCCAGCCTAGGAAACCTCTGGCATTTCTTACCCAGCTTTCAGAATAATTTTTCAGATAGATTTCTTTTCTTCTATTTCTAAAAAGAAATGAGAATGTGCATGAAGCATAGCTTGACAGTTAAAAGACAGAATCAAAGGACTTGTCACAGTTTGCAGCAAAAAATTGAACATTATCTAGTTGGAGTTCAGTCCACAGAACACTGGAGTGTAAAACAGCTGCAGCCAGGGGATGCAAGTGGACAAAACTGGACAGTAAATGTTTCATGTGGGAAATCCTCCCTGAAGTATGCCTTTGTGAAATTTACTGCAGTGTCCCTTCTCTTTCTGTTTCTTAATGTGGAGTGTGCCCAGAAGCAGCATTATTTAATAGAACATTTAACTGAGGTTTTTAGAGTGTAATTCTGATGTGATACAGATTGTGTGTAGTCTTTCAGACAGACTCATTAAGAGAATTGACACTTTGAAAAACAGGTATTTCAAGGTGTTAAGTACCCTAAGTTCCAATTAATGATGTGACAGCCAAGAACAGCAAGGGCCGTGCAACGCAGCATAATAATGCAGTGCACCTGTATAGACATTATAACAAACTAGGAATCTAAAATTAGAATTCTCTGCATCTCTGTCTCTCATGGGGAACCTCCTTGGTTACCAAGAGAAATACTGAGGACACGGAATTGACTTAAATCTAGGATTTATAAATGAACGTAAGTAAAGACAGGCCTACCTCAACCCTTTCTGTATGCACAGCTTGTATGTGGCCTCATGTGTTCTCTCTTCTGAATGAATGTTGACGTGGAGAAATGTCACTGACCATGAACATGTTTTCTGTAAAAAATTCACGGTCACTGCTACAAAGGCAGCTCTTTCAACACAAGCTAGAGGAGAAGTTTTTTCTGCTCCTTTTGACTTCTAATATAAATAGCAGAATAAAGGATCAGAAACATTCCTCTCCAAAACCTTTTTTAACAGGGATTTTACTAGATGCTACAAGACCTTTCTAACTTGCAGCTGAATGGTTCAAAGAAATTGAAACCATTTGTGAAACTATTTGAAACCAGAATGTGAAAGCACTTGGTTACCCTGTGACTAAGGCATAATTTCTTCTGAACTCCGCTTTTTTTGGGAGCACAGAGCAAGGGTGTCCTCAATGATCTGATGCTGTTTGGTAGTAACGAGTGTACCTAAATTCTGTGCAGATATTCAGTCTTATTCAACTTTCAGCTGATAACTTCTCTTTGAGTCTCAAAGTATAAATAAAGCTGTCCATGTTTGTATAACCTCTGAAAATCAGAGGGGTTTTTTGTATCTATGTCTTTTCCTGGTTTTGGTTTCTTGGGCATAAACATATATTGAGGTACTAACTGGGAATTTTAAGATTCTGGCCTTCTCAATATCTCTGTCTGTTCAAATCCACAGCCCAGAACCCTCCCAAGTTTAATTACATCCTTCCTTTCAATAGAAACCACAGTGTCCCACCTTCCTATTAAAAGTCAGTTGTTCGTCATTCCTGTTAATACTACAACTCCAGATGCAGAGCATGGTGTGAGCCCCCAGTTAAATTCCTGGGCCTCTGAGTTACTGTGCCTAGTGCTTGGGCTTTGGACTGCTTTGGGATCAAGGTGACCCTTTTCCTTGTGAGGCCGTTGCCACTTGATTGTATCCTTCCTAGAAGGTGATATGTATAACCAGGCATAATAGCCCTACTGGAATATTTTTATGGATAAACGAGGTCCAGCATTGTTTGTGACTCTTGCCTGAAGGAGGAAAATGAAATCTGTCTGGAATACAACAGGCTGCTTCCGATCCCATGCCCTTGCTGGGCAGACTGAGGGAAGAGTGTTTGCTTAAATAACCTTTCTGCTACTGGCCAGGAGAAGCACAGCAAAAAAAACCCCTGAGCTTCTCGGAGCTGGGAGGCTCAAATGTACAATTTTAAAAGAATGATGTTAACATAGCATCTTGCAGAGGCCTGTGTTTTGTGGCATAGGAATGTTCTGGGAGAACACCTATTGGATGGAGACTTTCCATCTTGCTCTTGAAATCCCACCCGACTCAGAGAGTGAATTAGGAATGGCAATTTGGTGTATGTCTGGAAATCTAATTGCAGATGCCTGGAGAAATGTAAAGTCGAGTCTAGTCAAGAAAAGAAGGAGGTGTGAAGTTTAGTGTTTAACATACTGGTTAGCAGCAGCATGCCTGCAGGGGGAAAGAGGAGGGGGTGGGAAGTATTAATTACAGCTTTGGGCATAAACACTTACATCACAGTATCATTCTTGTTCATGTTAGCCTCTTTTTTTTGAATCCAGTTTCATAAATGCAGGAGCAGTAGGGAGAAAATTTAGTCAAATTGTTTAAGATGCTATTGCACTGGCAACCAAGCTCAAGGAAAGATGCTGACAATTAATAGGTCAGAGGAAAAACCTAGAGACAAGAGTAGGGGTGCTAAAAAATGCCAAGATTTGTGGGATCTTTTAAAATACAGGTTGGCTTGGTTAGGCTTTTCAAAAAAAAAAAAAAACACAGCTCAAATCCAATAATTTTGGGACTTTCCAGTGCAGAAATAGCAACGTAATTTTCAGATTCAGCAGGAGATACTGTCCAGTAACACTGACTGCAGTGCTTTTATCACTGCATGTACTGCTGTTGTTGTTAGATGTGCAATGGGACTTTTTAATATGAACTTTCTTTCCTATTCCTTTAATTATCTGAGGTTTTTCACAGCACCTATTTCTGCTACCTTTGAAACTGTTGTAAAGCCATATGCTACAAAGCCAGAGCGATAAGACATATGGAGACAACTTCCGGCAATTACAGCCAGCTGGCTGAAAAGATTTTAGGAAATATATCTTCATACTTGAAAAAGAAAGAAAAAAAACCAAAATTGTGAAAAACTCAAAAAGCAAAAGCTTAGCTGCAAGTATATTTGAAAGCTTTTAGAACATCTCTGTAGAAAAAACCAAAATTGTTGCTTATCATACAGTGATAGAATAGTTTGTGTTGGAAGGGACCTTTAAAGGTCATGTAGTCCAACCCCCTTGCCATGGGCAGGGATCTGATCACTCTCTGTGAATTGCAGTTCAGAATTTCCACAATATTTACTCAATGCAGCAATAAAAGATGTGGGTTTGTTTGGATTTTTTTTTTAAGATTAGTTTTTTATTGCTCATAAGTCCTTTTTTTAGGATTGTAGCAATATCTTCATGCACTTTCTGATAACATGTAAAATAAGAAGAACTCTTCTGTCTAAATGCTGACACAGAAACTGTACATCACTGATAAGTTGCTTATCATCCTCTAGCTGCAACAAATACTGTCTTAATTTTTCTTCCCCCTAGTCTTTCCAGATGACTGGTTTTAAATTTCTATGCAATGAAATTCCATGATCAGCTGCTAGACTACTGGTTTGAGACAGGATACTAGTAGCACATATTTCTTAACAATTTTTGACTTCCTTTCCTGCTGTCACCCATATCTAGCTTAATAATTTCTGTGCTTTCAGATATTTATACTTATAGCAAGTATAGAACTGCTAGTGTTGCAGATGAATTCCCCAAGCACTCCTTTGCAGTGCAGCCATCAACTAGGAGTCCCTGGGTGAGGTTTCAACAATGCAAATGAAAGATATTGCTGCTTCAGAATAAGCTTCCTATAGGAAATGTTCCTCCTGCTTTCTCAAAGTGGATGCTCATTTAATGGTTTTGAATGATAGCTGTCAGACACTCACCAAAATCTTGACAATACTTTTCTCTTTCATGATTTCTATGCCATTCCAGCCTGCCTTATGGTATCCCTTTCTGCAGAGAAATTGTTCTACGGGTTTTTCAAAAAATCAGATTTTCAGAAAAGTATGAATACTGGCCTACTTAGCTCTTCTCTTGGAAAATTCTGGAAGATTTTTGCAATTTGTGCTGTTTCACAGGAAATATTTAGTCACTTGAAAACATTTCTCCTGTTTTTCGTCTTAAAAAGAAAATAAGGCTACAGGTGCAAAGTGAAAATATATTTGACAATTTCACTACTTTTGGAAATACTTCCTGAAATCACTACAGAAAAATGGATATACAATCTTGGATATTAGTCAATAAGGTCTAAAGTTTTGATCTATTTTTGACATATTTGTTCAGACAAAATGATGTTTTCCTGTATTTAGGAAGGGTTTTTTTTAATTTACTTGATTAGGTAGAAACTGCCCCTCTGATTTTGTCATCATGATATGTTTAAATAGAATATAACTAGAAACTATATAAAGGGTTTGCTTTCTTAATTGACTAATAGAAGTCTTTGATTTTATTGCATAACTGATTCCAAAAGGCCTCTTTAAAAAGTCTCTATATAAGTTTGCACATATAAATTGTTAATGTTAAATAGTCAATCTATAATAATTTGCTGGGGCTACTGTAGAACATGTCTTGTCTAAGCTGTTTCCCTAGGAGTTCCTGCTTGAAACTTATCACAGAATAAAAGAGGGAAGGTTTGCACAGAGGAGCAGTATTCCTCTTAGATCAGCTGGTAAAATGACGGGGCAAGCTTCCAGGCACTTTCTTCTGAAGCAGAGGCAGCAAACACAATCTAGCAGAGATCACGAACAAGTCCTAGGAGTCAAACAGCTCTACTGGGTTGCCAGAGGAAGTAATTTATGAGAAAAGTGAACTTTGCACTTGCAGAGAACAGTGGGATAATAAAAAGGAGAAAAGGAAGGCAGTGTTAGGCCACCTTGGCTGAAGCAATTCTACTCTTGCTGCCTTTCTTGAATGGAGTCTTGATCCTAAAGCACTTCCATGACTTTCTCAGAAGCAATGAGAACCAGCACACAGAAGAGAGGAATTACTGCATTAAAAATAACACCGAAACACTGCTCTTATCATCAGGTTTCCTTTGTGCACCAAGGTGCCATCCATTGTATCATCTTGGTTCTTTGTGTTGGCCAGAAGCAGCTTTTCAAGAAGATTTCGTGTCACCAAAGTATCCAAAACTAAGAAAGCACAGCAGTGAATGGCCTGGCAGCTGTGTGATGGGACATTAGAGTATTGGTACTGAATTTCCTTTGTCCTGCTGGTAGATTTTCATGATTGCATTAAGTTGGCCGAGATCTGACAAAGCTGAGCAGTGTCTTGCAATCAAGTGACAATGCTTCTGGGAATAGGCTTTGGAATGACTAACATGACATGACATGGCTCTGGCTATTTTATGTTGGTCTCAACAAATGAAACGGAATCCTTTTTGGAAGTTATTTCACTCTTTCACTGTCTCACTCTTCATACATATCTTTAAGAAATCTAAGAGATATTTAGCCCTAGATGGCATTCCCTTGGCAAGACTGGAGATGTGCTAAAATGCCGAGCTGATGCAGCCTGTAGAGTGCTACAGATTGCAAAGTCTGAATCTCAGAACTCTAAGCTTTAGCAGTAATCCAAGTCCTCCAAGGGAGAGGACAGATGGAAATGCTTTCTTAACTGCTTTTCAGTCAACTTGGAGCAGTTTCATGCTGCATGTTTACTACTGCTTTCTTCAGCCCAGTGTCTTGAGAGATGGTGATTCTGCAGTATCATGGCAAGTGTTTTGGGGTATAGGTGGCCTTGCCAATACTTGACAGTATTAGCTGCAGGCCTAAGTGGGTCATGCCGTGTAAACGGTTCTGATTAAAAGGACAATAGATGCTGCTGTATTTGAGAAAAAAACACTTTAATACAAGTACTAGAAATGTGATAGGATAGAATATAATAAGCACTTTTGTACTCGAGTGCAACTGCTGACCAAATGCCTACAAGGAAAGGGTTAGCAGAGTAAATCAGCACAGATTAAATGTCTGTGCTTTCAAAACAGGGCTGAAATATAATATGTTGGATTTTTCCATTTTTTAATGGAAAAGCTAATTCCATTTTCAGGTACCAAGAATGAGAGACAGTTATTACATCTCTAGCTGCTTAAAATTTATGTATTACAAATTCTCAAAGCAGAATAATAAAAAACCTTTTTTTTTTTTTTTTGCTTTTCCAGTGTTGTGCCCTGAGTCTAGAGTTCTACATTTCTACCTTTTCTGATAATCAGTACTAGCAACTACTGTTCCTGTTCTGATAGCGTTTGTGAGAATAAACCAGTAGTTTGTAGCTACTTCTATAAAACTTGCCGAAAACATTTAAAAACTGGCACCAATAGTTTGGAAGTTTCAACATAAGCGCCCTGAAGGAAATCAATAAGTAAAGCTCGGAAACTTGGCTGACGCAATCACCAGCAACAACGACCTAAACCAAATTTGCTACTGGTGACCAGGTCAGCCAAGTTTCCAAGATTTGTTTAAAGGCTAGGAGAGATATTTATGGGCAAAGTTCTTTTACCATGTGCTGCTTTTTCTAGCATAGATTGGAGTTCTTTAAGACTTGCTTATTAAAGTTTCAGTTTAGAGTGGAATATGACAATCAGAGATACAATTTAGTGCCAGTTTATCCCTTTGCCTCATGGTTTCCTTATAGTACACATATGACTTGTTCAAGGGCTCACCCATCCTTCAGAGCAGAGTTCTCTCTGAGCTTTCCTCAGATGGACGACCTGAGCTTTATGAGTGTTTTTCTCAATTAGAGAAAACATGATGACGTGAGGTACCTGGTGCTACTTCCCTGATATTTTTGTGTGCTTTTGATGTTAATTGATATTATGGAACTAGGTGGACTGTTCTGTAGATTTCCTCTTCAGGGGTGGCATCTATAATTTTTCTTTATATTTCCAGCCATTGCAGGATGCCAGTAGCACAGTTACTGTGGTGTTTTATTTGCTTCATTTGCCAGCATATTTTCCTGCACGCATTGGAATTCAGTTAGCATGTGTTTTCACTTCACTGAAGTCATTGTTGAAAGCAGCTATTTTCCTAACAGTGTGTGTTACATCTCATGCTGGCCAGTCTGAACATAAGAATGTCCCAAGATAGCAGGTAATGGACAAATCTAACAGATTAAATTAATGCCTATTGTAGGCTGAACAGCTTCAGCTAGAATTATCTCAAAAATTAACTTGACCCAATATGTGAACAGAACAGTTATTATCAAGAGTACTGGTGATATCTTCCCTTTTACTTCTATTATTAGAACTATAATACAAACTTCAGTCCTTGTGAGAATGAATAAGGAGACATCAGCCCTCACTGAAGTCAAAGTCAGATCTATTCTTCATACATACAGCCAGATCTTTGGCTGGTGTTATCAGCCTGATTCAAATGCATCTGCAAAATCAAACACCATTCTCTAATGTCCTCCAAGAAACATTACAGAAGGTTTGCACAATGCTCTTGGCACATAATTATGGAATTTGATGTGTAATCTGTTAGTTTATTCTGTACAGGCCAGAATGGAGATTAAGTGTCTAGCCTACCTTGCAGATGGTAAAAACTGAGACTAGTTGTGACAATATGCCTCTGAAATTAGTAAAAGTAGCAAAATTGCTTGACTACTGGTTAATAGTTAGATGCCTTCAGTCTGCCTGATTGATCAAATGCCTGCATCTTGTCGCCCCCACCCTTTCTTTCTTGTTTTAATGGGTTTGAGGCAAATTCATTTTAGTAATGAGGAAGTTACTATCATAGCACAAGAGCTTTAACTCTTGCAAATCAAATATATCATGGAGTCTATTGCTACCAGGCTCTTAAAAAATAAATTTTTAAAGAAGTTAAAAAAAAACAACAACAACAAAAAAAACCAACAACAACCAAATCAAAACCAACCCAAACAACTTTTTGGTAGTCTGAAGCAAACAAACTTACCTTTCTGACTTTTCCTGAGCAATGGGTTGCCATCTTGCAACCTTTACTGTGTTGCATTTTCTTGGCAAACTCTGCCACAGGATGAAGTTGGAGGAATTAAGTAAAGTAACAACACACTCTTTTGGCTTATATTTCATCAGGGTGCAAAAATGGAATATTTGGATTTCTTCTTTTCCAAATACTGCAATGTAGCTTGTTTGCTTGCTGTCTGAAGAAAAAGCTAGAGAAGAAAAATTATGATATTTTGGGAAGTTTGCTGCATTCTAAAGATGTTAGTTTAGTACCGATACTTTAATGTTTTTCAAAGATGAATAGAGTAACCACTAACATGGTCTCAAAGACCATGGAAACAGCCTAAGAGGATTTTTTTGCAATTTTTTCCTGCTTAGCAAAATAGCTCTTTTGCTTTCGTAGTTGGTCTAGTATGTCCTCAACCATTTTACAATTTGATAATAATGTAGGGGTTGATGTCTCAGTGAGAAGTCATCCCTAAAAGGCAAAACCATCAAATGAAAAAACAATAGAGAAAAACCCACTTGTAACATTCAACTCATAACAACAGCTTTTGAGCCCTGTGAATTTTAATCTCATTCCAGGGAAAAATTGGTATGGTACCTGGCTTTCAAAATGGGTGTTAAAAGTCTTATACATTAGGACAGCATTTATGTTGCTATTCAGTGGGAAAAAGCACAATGAACTAAATGCTGTATCATTTTCCTGAACTGGGTCATTCTCAGTCTACTGTGTTGCATATTGAATTGTTTTAATAACCTCCTTTACAATGGCATCTCTACTTTCAGATAGCCCTGTCCACTCCAAAGGAGGCCTTGCCATGTGTTTGCTTAAAGCTCTGAAGCATTGGAATGTTTTCCCCCAAAAGGAGTCTTCATTTTAAGATGACCTTCAAAAACCAATAGCAGCCTAAGATGTATAAGAGGAACAGAGACACTGAAGATAACAAGTTCTGACGGTCCCTGAGTCTCTTTTTTGTCCTTTGAAAACTAAGGTTACCAGAGTGGGAGCTTTTTCCCTGAGGCATTTCCTTAATGTTTTCCAAATGTTGCTTCATCAGAGACAAATGGTTAGAGCCACTGAAAAATCCTGTTACAGATGCAGATTTTTTTGTTGTTAGATATGTCTCCATGTTTAGCTGCATTCCTGAAGCTGTAACTGAGATAAAGCATATGCAAAAGCTTTGCTTATAGAGTTCTCCACAGCTCAAACTCAAACAATTTTCCTTCAAGATGCATTCACTTAGAATCAAGATGCTTCCAAGTGTGACAATAGTTGTTTTGCATCATAAGCAGTCAATCTGGTTCATGTAAAATATTCCTTCGTTGGCAAGGAAACACGCTTCCAGCATTCCCTTGCACGAAATTCAGCAGGAGTTCAACAATCTGCAGTTCAGCTGCTGAAGCACAGTCAGCTTAGACTGCTTTGGGTATCTATGTTTCACTTATTCCACTATCCATTTTATTATTTCCTACACTCAACTAAAGCCGAGAAGAAAATGGGGAGAACAGAAGGAAGGGGGAAGTCAATGGCTCTGAAGGACTAGAAGTGATAGGCAGGGCCAGGTATAACAAAAATTGAAATTGTATATACTTGATGCAAATTGAAGCTCATGTGTGTATGTTTTACACAGGCCAAGCTTCCCATTTGATGGTCTCAATCATATCTACAGACGAGCTGACTGAAGATACGAAGTCATGGTGTACTATAGGCCTATTTACAAAGGTGCTTCAGACACAATTTTTAGACATGACTGAGTAGTGTATAATTTCTTGATGGTTTTTTTCTGAACCCTTCCGTTTTCTCTCTCCATTTCCCCTGTCTTTAGAGCTTCTTTGCTGAGAAGTTTGCCTCTCTACAGGATCCTGTCTTTTGTTGCCAGACCATTGAAGCATACATAGGATCATTGTTACACTGGGAAACACGCTACTATTCTTGATGCCATGGTGTAGTTAAGAAAAACTGTTCTTCCGTGACTAGACTGGCAACAGCAGGGACCAGTGGCAAATTTAAATGAGCCATTACTGAAACACAATTTGAGAAATGCAGAAAATCAGTCTAAGCTTTCTGGTCATAATGAGCTGATTCTCTTTTCTTACAGCAACAGATCAGCTGGTAATAGCAGGTGATTCCGTATTAAAGAGAGAAGAGTTGAAACCTCTCCAACCACAAGCTTTGTAATATTAAAGCAAATTTCCTAGAGTGCAATAGGATAATATTTCCAACATGCAAACAGGAGTCGGCTGAATAACATCTTGCTAAACAAAACCAGAAAAACACCAACCAAGGAGATAATTGGGATAAATGCTTGATTTATGAAATGTAGTTATTTCATTATTTTCCTGTTTTGAAGAAACCCACAAACCTGCAGCTATAATGTCCATACACCCCTCTCCAAGTCTATTGTACATGTAGTCAATGTGTACTTAATCACTAGAGTATGCAGAGCATAATGTCTTTCCCACTTGAAATGTTTTAAGCACCAATTCAGCAGCTTTAGGCTTTTTGAAGAGATACTAATATTGCAGCACGTTGTCCCAGGGACTCTTCAAAGATAAGTCTCCAGTTTGGCCATAGATAGTTTGCTCTGATTTAAACTGAAGGACTGCCAAAACTATAAAACCAAAAAAAATTGTCTCTCCTTAACATTCCATTAGGCCCTTTCATTCATCTCTCCTCAACATTACTGCAAAGCTCTCTGTAGAGGATGGGGGAGGCTCCACTCCAGATGTCTCCAGAGTAAAGAGCTGTCCCTTCCTTTTTGGCCTCAGGCACTGATCTTAAATAAGGCTACTATTGCCAGACGGTGATGGAGATTAATATCAAATATAAAACTTCCCTGAGAGGCTATTAAATCAGTGTTGACCTGATATTAATAACATGTAATATTTCCATGGATTGCAAGCAAGTAAACAAGCTTTGAAAAATACCTTGCATAAATGGACTTTGAAACGGAAAAGACTGTTAAAAAGTCAGAACAGATACAGAGACTATTTTCTGAAGGGAAAAAAAAGGGAAATTTTTTGTAGAACAGCACTTCACTGAGTTAGAAACTTCCTGTATCACTAATGTGCAATTTCTTGTCTTGGACAGCTCCACCAGAAGATGCTATTGGGAAAGCTTTCTAAAAACATTAGTGTCATGCCTTGCTGGGATCCACTGGGAAAAATGTACTTCAAAAATCATGTAAGCAACCTGAAAGAACAGAGGAAAGTTTGTCTGGGATTTAGTCCTCTTTTGGATTGCACATGTGCCAACAGCTGCTAAAATTGAGATATTCTGTGTTAATCTTTTGATGATTCTTCATGAGAAATACAGGAGGGAAATGGATCACCTCTTCAGATAAATTAGATTTGGGATAATGTGAACTTCAAAACAACAAAGCTGAAGAACTGGCAGTAGTTCTTCGAGTATATACTTTATAAGTAAATACCTTGCTCCTTTGAGAAGAATTAGTAGTTAGTCTTGAGTCTACTGTTGTTGGTGGCATGCCTAGAAATTGCTGATGTGCCAAGGCGGAAGTAACCAACCTGTAATTTTCTGGATTATACTTTATCCCTTTACTGGAAAATTGGCCTTGCTTAGACAGCTACTTACACCCTAGAGAGCAGTCTGTGTGGCAATTACTCCTGACCACATGGCCAGCCCTGGAGTGTGATTGTCTGCCTCAGCTTTAGCAAGGCTTTCAGCACTGTCTCTCACAGCATCCACATAGACAAAATCAAGGAATGTGGGTCAGATGAGTGGACAGTGAGGTGGATTGAGAATTGGCTGAATGACAGATCCCAGAGGGATGTGATCAGTGGCACGGGGTCTCACTGGAGGCCTGTCACCAGTGGAGTCCCCCAAGGTTCAACACTGGGCCCAGTAATGTTTAACCTGCTCATCAATGGTTGGATGAAGGGGCAGAGGCCTCCCCAGCAAGTTCACCGATGACACAAAGCTGGGAGGAGTGGCTGATACCTCAGAGGGCTGTGCAGCCCTTCGGAAGGACCTGAACAGGCTGGAGAGATGGACAGAGAAGAACCACCTGAAATTCAACCCACTGTGGTCACTTCCAACCTTAAACTATGATTCCTGGGAGTGTTTTGGCTCAGTGAAAGTCCAATGGGGAAATATTGTTGCAGGGCCTTCAGCAGTGCACCCGGATGCAGTCCTTGTCCCTGAAAATGTGCCTGCCACGTGTGTCTGCTGCAGAGATCTGCCCAGTTGCCACTGTGCTCTATCCAGTGCTCTGATGTGAACAGTCTCTGCCTGGTGCACTCGTGATGTTTTGTTGTGAGCAGACTGTGTATCCCTTTAGGCTGCAAAAGAATTGCTCCATGCCCAAGAGCATAGATTATATCTGCGTTCCTACCCATGTGTGTGTCTGGCCATTCGTGTGTGCTATAGACTATTAGATTTAAAATAGTGCTGCTGTTCCTCAGACTCCTGCTGGGACACAGAGCTGTTGCTGCTCATGTTGCAAAGTATGTAGTGTTTGAAAATCAGTGTCTTGCTCATAGCATGTCTTTTTACTTTGTTTTATAAATTCCAGTTCTTGAGTCTATCCTCACCTTTCAGCATTCATTGTGAACCAATTGTTTTAAAAGCTTTACAAGTTGTGAGAGCCTTATGCAGTAGCTGGTCTTGTGTGTATATAAATAATGGTTCTTATTTCTTCAGTGGATATCTCATGTTCATGGCATTTAATTTCTTCTTGGCTGCAGCCTGTAAATATTCAGTCTAATATTCCATTCCCAGCACATTAAACAGTCGTAACACTTCAGCATCTTTTTTTTTTTACCTCTCTTCTTTTCAGGTGGGAATGTTGTGATATTTGAGACAATGAGTCTCTCCGGATCTGATTCAGTTGACACGGGGTCCCTTGGCAGGCAGCTGAGGTTCTGTCTTCCATTAATAATTGTACCTGGCGATGTGGCAAAGGTTTGAATGTCTGATTTGTATCTTCTGTCACAGTAGAAACTCTGCCTGACATCACAGAAGCCACAGGTTTTTAGAGTAGGAGGGCTTGTTTGGCCAGGTTGAGTGGCCAGGCCTCAGTTATTTATAGTACACAGCTCAGTGGCTTTGGGTTGACACCAGCTTTGGAGAAGAAGTTGTGGTGCATTTTCTTTGCAGCTCTGTCTGGCCTTGGCCAGCTTCCGTGTCATGAATCCTGTGCTTGGGCAGGCTGGGATGGACTGGTTGACGGGCACAGAGGGCACTGCTTCTAAACTCAGTCTACTGTCCTGGAAACTCTCTCCTTAAAATTATAGAGGCTCTCGAGAGCGATCCTTTCTGGGAGAAAATGAAGAGTTCCTAATTACTATTCTCTTCCTGCTTGTATTTCAAATGAAATCTGGTACTTAATCCATTATTCAAGCCTGTGGCTTGTCCTGCCCTGCAAGTCAGCCACGATGGACATTCTGTATATTAGCCATAATATGTTCTCAGTGATACATGATTTGCTCTTCTGAGTTCTTTTACTGGCAACTGCACTTGCAGTTTAGCCTTAAAATGAAGCTAATTCTTCCATGCAGGATTAGACTTAGCAAGTCTAATCCTGCTTCTTTCACAGTGAATTTCCCAGTCTCCTGAGACTGAGTGTCAGCTGCAATCAGCTGCCCATTGTTTATCCACCCCGGCTGCAGGAACAGCAGGAGTCTTCTGCATCCTGGCTGCTTGTGAGCCAACTATCTCTGCAAGCATTACTCACACCAGGAGCAATCTCCCCCTCCTATCATCGCTTGGTAACATGGAGCACTCTTTTCTTTTCTTGAGGTAGCTGTGGTAATGGGCTCCAGAACTGCTGTTTCCCATAACTCTTACAAAAATTGCCTCTCAGCTCCGTATTTATCTTCCTATGAGGCACGATGTTTCCGTAGAATATTTCCTGGCCCTTGACACATGCATCCTCAGTTTGAGTTCCTCTTTTCCGCTGGATCTCTTTTAGCTTTAGCCTGTGTACATGTTCCATCTCAGTGGTCCTTGCTGGGAAAAAGAGAAGGTGCATCACAAATTGCATTTAAACAAGCCCAGGGACAGAAGTTAAATGCTATAAGAACAACAGTAATGGATTTAGCCATATGCTCATCCTTTTTCACCCTACTGGGATCCTGTCTACTGCTGAAGCAAGAAGGAGAGGGGCTAGGGAAATTCCATCTGTCATTGAAACATACTTCTCTACTGATGTAGTTAATAGAAGCGTACCAGGTGGCATGCAGTACATTGAGCAGATTAATTTTCAAGAGTTCAGCTGAGGGTATTTATTGATTATATAGTAAATCCAGCTTTCAAACTTCTAAACTGGGATTGGAGAGCTTCTGGTTGCATGAAACACAGCAGCGCTGGATCTACCAATGGAAACTATTACGAAGAACCAGTCTGGGACACAAGCGCCTTTTCTGGCAGAAAGAATCCCTGTAAGATGGGTAAAACCTATATCCCGAGCCCAGTGAAGAGGCTGTTTAATTCTCCCCTGAGCTACTTGCTGATGCTTCATCCTTGCTGCATTCCATGCTGCTAAGAGCAGGGCAGGCCTGGAGCATGCAGCTTTCTTCTAGCAACCTCTAAGCCAGAGCAATTCATTCAGAAAAATTCATTCAATTTTTCAAATTTTCCTTCAGACATCTAATTTCCACTTGTATGTATAATGGAGTTACCCGGTTTGTTTACCAGGCCTGGCCAACAGCTAAGGTGGTAAGTAAAAAATGAGTAGAAGTGATTCAGCTAAAAAGACCAAAATAAGGGAGGAGTTTATCTGAGAGATTATTTAGTTTCCCTTCTCCACCCACCTGCTTTGTGCTTTTTGAGTCAGGGAGGATGTTCAGACAGCCCTCAAGTCTTGATATTCTCCAACATTCTGTCTTGTACAAGGCTGTCACGCACTTTTAATTATCATATCACTTAATACCCTCCTGCATAGCTCCAGGGGACAATTTGGAGGACATGGATGATATCATATTAAGGTATCTGTACTATTAAGATGCCTGTCCTGGGCAACAGGCAAAATCAGAGAGCAGGAACAAATATTGGTCAGAAGGGCTCCACTTAAGCAACTTGTGTTACTACTGGGTTTGTGCAGCTAATTTTCTTTTGCTGCTGTCTGCCTTTTGGCCTTTTCAAGAATTAAACAATAAAGAGGGGTACAGTGCAGACGTGTGTTATATCATCCTGCACTGAAACACTGCCCCAGTGGTAGCTGTGTTTTAAAATGGAGCCCTGTCTCCAGCTCATCTGGTTAAAAAAAATAAAAATTAAAAAAAAGACAAGAACTCTAATTGTGAGAAAGAAATGCCAAGGAATGTTAGTTGATGCAGTCTTTAAAGGAAACAGATAAAAGTGGGGTTAATTTTCACTGATGCTGAAGTCCTCAGTCTGCATCATGCAGCGGAGGGAATTCTGGAGGTCTTTTCCAGGCGGCTTGAAAAGATGACTGTCGTGGTTCAACATTGGCTAAGTGCCAGGCACCCACAAAAAAAAACATTTACTCATTTGCCTCTGCTATAGTTGAGCCAAGGAGGGGGAAAGATTAACTAAAGGGCTCATGAGTTGAGATAAGGATTGGGAAGAAACATTCTAAGGGCAAAATAGGCTGGACATAGCAGAAGTTTAGAGCAGCTTCTCTCTCAGAAGCTGCCTCTGTGGCTCCCCCCACCCACCAAAAAAACCACCAAACTGTTTTAAACTAACACAGTGACAAAAGATGGTCTTTAGCCCAGTGACTCCTTAATTTTGTCCCATCTATGGTGCCTTATTTTATGTGGAACACTTAAGCAGCACAGCTACAAACTCTGTTCTAGTGAGACACAGAGGAGTAAGTGTACGTGCTCAGCAGAGCCCAACACACAAAGCCTGCCTGGGAACCGAGGGGTGCACCCAAGCGCTGCCCCTCGACCTGTCCTGGGAAACATAAATGGTTCTGAAAAGTGATTCCACTGACTGCAGCCCAGGTGTTCAGCCATGTCTTGTCAGGTGCCCAGTGTTTATGGACATAAGGAGAAGACTCCATTTTTCCTTAAGAAATTACATTAAATATCCTTCAATAAAGTCTTTTGAAAAATTACATGCAATATTTTGTTCGTCTTTGACAGCAAGACAAAAGAGAGATCTTCAGAAGTTCTAACTAAACGTGAAAGGTAAAACTGCGTGGAAAAAGAGGATGGAGGAAAGGAGATTTTCACAACAAAATCTTTTTCCAAATACTGTGTATTTGTGGTATTTGCACCAATTCCAGGAAGTAACATAATACTGTTTTGATTAGTATTTGGATCATTGAAAGCAACTGATTTGTGTGAAATGGCAGCTCTGGGTAGATGCTGGTAAAGAGGGAAACTCCTTAGTGGTTTAATATAGATGTTACCAAATTCACTGCTATAGAGGTATGCTTAGAATCCATGTTTTCTAAGCATGTCATGTCATAAGGTCCTTGTGCTTCCTCAGTATTTACAAATATATCCTTGCAATTTTTTTTGCTTATCAGCTTTCTCATAGTTACTTTCTCTGTGACTACTTTCTATTAAACCTTTATTTGTATTATTTACAGGCACCTCCGTGTTATTCCCAAGGAGTTTTTCATGTTGACTTCTTTATTTGTAGTAGTTTATATTTTTCTTTCATGGCTGGCTATAGGTTTTCCTGAAATGACATTCCAATTTTAACATTGTCATATAACGTCAGTGTTAAAATGTTCGTAAGCAAGAAATACACTGTGATAATTTAAGCCTCAGAAAACAAAGAGGAGGCTGTTATAAAGGAAGAGGCTCCTCGGAGAGGAGGCTCCTCCGAGGCTCCTGGGCAGAATTCAACATAGCAAGAGCTTGCTTCTGCCACCTTCAGTCACCTTGAGCAGCCTGTGATTTCTGAGGGGCCACACTCTTTCAGATCACTTGGGCTTCTTGCCCAGTGAAAATCTGTCCAACGAGGACAAGGGGAGATGAATCTAAGAGTTTCCTGCCTAGAAGCTTTCTGAAAAGATTAATTACTCCGTGAAAGAGTCAAGTAATGAGAAATGACACTGCTTTTGTCGTAGGCCATTGGGTCCCTGGATGGTCGTTCCCATTTTCCAAGGCTAATCTCTAAAGTAAATAATTTTCTTTTTGTTGACTGTCAGTGGTGTGTCACTGTGCAGTGACCTGCATGTGTGAGTGCTCTGGACTAAGATCTTGTGGCCTCTGTCACGTCTGTACCGGGTGTATCTCCTGCTCCCCAATGCCCCCTGCCATCAGTTCCTTTCAGTCTGAAAGGAAGGAGATTGAGCAATTTGTCACCGCTTGTTGAGAAGTGGCCTTTGCTGCTTGATGTCCAAGTCCTTTCTTGTTGGCCTTTCTTCTCTTGCTTTTGAACCTCTTTTTAATTTCTGAAGTGATGCTTTGCTGCATTCCTCCTCCTGCCTTTTTCTGCTATTTTCTGTTCTCTGCTTAACTCCTTCCTTCTTTACAGGTTATGGCTTTACATGTCCATGCATGCACACACACACACAGAATTTAAGTACATAGAAAAATCTACTTCCAATAGACACCCATAGACCCACCTTTCTCTCTATGATTGCACAGGGTTGTGTGGTCTGCTGTTTGTCCCTGACTAATTAAAATTGTCATGACACCAAAGTAGCACGCACACACTCATCCTATTATTTTTTATTTAGTTGTATGTATTTGTTATTTCCTTTCTAAACAATATGAGAGCACCTTCCAAGGGACTGTTTCTTTGAAAACTGTTGATGTCAGGGCATGATGTATGAGTAGTGTTTTGCTGTGCAGCTGCACTAAGTCTTCCACAAACAGCGAGAATACTTAAATAAAAAATCTTCACAATTTACCTTGGTCACATGAGAACTTTCACCCGGTGACAAATTCAATATTTATATTTATATATATATCTACTGGCAGCCTTTAATATGCACCCCAAAAGACTGAAAACACTGCAAAGTGAGAAGGTGAAGCTACCCAGAAATCCAGTCATTTGTATCCCACAAAAGTAATTTCTTTGTTCCTGCTGTCACACTCCATAGCACGGCTGTCTTCCTTGGTGACAAGATTGAGGACTGCAGTTTGGCTTTGGGAAGAAAACCAGGTGCACACACCTGTATTCTGTGTACAGCTATGCAACTATTTATTTTCCACATGGTTGCCCTGTGACGATTCATGAATAAAAAGGTGCAGTGAAGAGATTCTCACTGTGATGAACCCTGCAGTGCTGCAGCTGACGACAGAAGACAGTCGAAGGGAACCAAACCTTAGGCATATCAGCCTAATCAAGTGGATTGTAATGCAGCACTGCCACGTTTTGTCCCTGGTCCTTTTAAGTACTTTATTTTTTTCTCATAGAATGAGCCAAAGGATATCAAAGAGTGAGCATGCAGAAGGCATCGCAGTGATCATTCCCACCTCCCCCAGGCAGCTGGCCAGGAAGCATACGACTTTATCTCAGCTGAAGGGGAAAACCGGGGATGTTTTCAAAACTAAATACAGGCTCATCAGTCTCTGGGACACATGAGGAAGCCGGATTTCAGCCATGTATGTCCCAGGCTTTACATAAGTTGAGATCTCGTGCACACACCTCTGAAAAGCTTAAACTGCTCATCTGGTAATGGAGTGTCTGAAGCTGTAGGAAACAAAGCCCTGCCCTCACCTCACATATCTTGTGAGTGATAAGAAAATGAGCAGATGTAAAACCAAAGGTAGCATCCAGCTGAGCTTGAGAGTTTGGAATAAGCATTAAGGGAAGTAACCACAACACAGGGGCAATGAGTCACTGTCAGCTGTTAGGTTTATCAGAAGGTATCAGTAAGTCTTAAGCAGAAATGTGAAGTGACTGTAGATTCTCTTTACAGGAAGTTTCTCATTTCCAAAAGGAATGTGATAAAAGAGGAAGAAGCAGTAGTGCAGTTCTGGAGAGCACCAGCAGCTGGGGAGTCACCTCTTATCTTCTTGGTCAGCTGCAAGCAAGCACTGAGCAATGTGTGCTTTGATAGAAGAGGGTAATAGCGTGGGACATATTTGATCCAATGGAGGTAGATGAGGGATGAGTAGTAGGAAAATACTATAGATGTCATAAGTCAGCAAGATACATTTTTCTGCAATGTGTTAAACAGTTTTCCAGGGAGAGAAAGTAGATGTGTTGAAATCAGGAAGAGGAATCTTCTGAGTAGACATAGTAGTAGAGAGGTGAGACAATGAAAACCTGAACCAGAGCTTTACCAAAGGAAAAGGGGCTGAATTTTTAAGGCAGTTCACATGTAGAATGAACATGATTTGTGTTGAACAGGTTGCCTCTTCTCTTGCCAGCTGTGTGCATTAAAGAGAATGCTTTTGCCATTCACAGGTTACTCCTTTTACAAAATTACTGAAAATTTCCATGCCTATCATTATTTAGAAAGAGTTGCAATTAAGGAAATCCAATTATTTCAGTTCCCTCTGTTTTGGTTCCTCTTACTGTTGAAAGTAGTTCTTCTGCTAGAATCTGTGGGAAGAGAAGAATCTGCAAGCTTTTACAACTTCTGTTTTACTTGTTATTCCCGATGTAACCATTAAGTCAGCATAAAAATCCTCCCAGCTTGCACAATGCTTTTCTGTAGTTCTGAAATCATGTGAGAAGATTTTTGTTCAGGAACCTAAAACTTTAAGGCTATCCAAACTGTGTTTCTGAATTTTTATCTTCTTTTTTTATGTCACTAGTAAAAGCAAAAGCTCACAAAACTCTAGGGCGTTCTTTAATTAACCCTCATCTAACTCCCACTCATGTTCACAGAAATACTTCCTTTCATGTCAGTGAACCTGATCTGAGTAAAGTTAAAGCCTTGATAATACCAATCTTACTTCAGGAATATTAAGGAATGTTGTAATATGAGCAAAGATCAATACTCAGGAAGTTTCCTGGTGATGCAAAACTGAGGGGAGTGGCTGATACAGCTGAAAGTTCTGCTGCCATTCTGTGGAACCTTGATAAGCTGGAGAGTTGCATGGAGAGAAACTTAATGAGGCTTAACAAAGGTAAAAGCAGGGTCCTGCATGTGGGGAGGAATAACCCCAAGTCCCAGCACAGTTTGGGGAGTTACCTGCTGGAAAGCAGCTCTGTGGAGCAGCACCTGGGAGTCTTGGTGGGTGACAAGCTGACCATGAGCCAGCAGTGTGTCCTTGTGGCCAGGAGGGCCAATGGTACCCTGGGATGCATCAGGAAGAGAGTGGTGAGGAGGTTGAGGGAGGTGATCCTGCCCCTCTACTCAGCCCTGGTGAGGCCCCACCTGCNCAGGGTCCTGCATGTGGGGAGGAATAACCCCAAGTCCCAGCACAGTTTGGGGAGTTACCTGCTGGAAAGCAGCTCTGTGGAGCAGCACCTGGGAGTCTTGGTGGGTGACAAGCTGACCATGAGCCAGCAGTGTGTCCTTGTGGCCAGGAGGGCCAATGGTACCCTGGGATGCATCAGGAAGAGTGTGGTGAGGAGGTGGAGGGAGGTGATCCTGCCCCTCTACTCAGCCCTGGTGAGGCCCCACCTGCAGTACTGTGTTCAGTTCTGGGCTCTTTAGGACAGAAATGACAAGGAGCTACTGAAGAAGGTCCAGTGAAGGGANGGTGGGTGACAAGCTGACCATGAGCCAGCAGTGTGTCCTTGTGGCCAGGAGGGCCAATGGTACCCTGGGATGCATCAGGAAGAGTGTGGTGAGGAGGTTGAGGGAGGTGATCCTGCCCCTCTACTCAGCCCTGGTGAGGCCCCACCTGCAGTACTGTGTTCAGTTCTGGGCTCTTTAGGACAGAAATGACAAGGAGCTACTGAAGAAGGTCCAGTGAAGGGACACAGAGGTGATGAGGGGTCTGGAGCATCTCTCTTACGAAGAGAGACTGTGGGAGCTGGGCCTGTTCAGTCTGGAGAAGACTGAGAGAGGATGTCATTAATGCACATGAATATCTCAAAACTGGTGCCAAGAGAATGCACCAGACTCTTTTCAGTGGTCCCCAGCAACAGAGCAAGGAGTAAAGGCCATAAACTAAAACATGAAAAGTTCCACCTCAACATAAAGTAAAACTTCTTTACACGGAGGGTGGCACAGTAGTGGAACAGGCTGCCCAGGGAGGTTGTGGAGTCTCCCTCTCTGGAGACATTCCAACCCCACCTGGGTGTGTTCCTGTGTCACCTCCTGTAGGCGCCTTTGCCTCGGCAGGGGGGTTGGACTGGATGACCTCCAGGGGTCCCTTCCAACCCTACCTGTTCTGTGATTCTGTGAATGCCTATTTCAATATACTGCACAGAAGTAATGTTTTCCTATACAGCAGACGTTACTGAGGATTTTCCAAGTATAGTTTTCCAATCTCTATTTAGCATAAACTGTAGATGTGCTAGATTCATGCTTGTGATATGTAAGCTACGATGAAATAAACAACCCCTCTGGTTTGAAAGGACAGGGGAGGTGATAGCACATGCCATGCCAGAGGGAGATGATTAGCCAGAGGAATTGTAAACACCTGGAGCCAGTTGTCTCTTCTGGAGGAGTCAGTGCCAAGAGGAGTCAACACTCAAGTTGTCCTAGGGAAGAAAGGTAAGATGCCTTTGGCTTCTATTTGTTTTAGTGGTTTGTTTCCTTAACAAGATGAGAACAGAAGTCAACTTAGAGCCATGAATGGGGGGGAAAAAAAAAAAAAAGAGGAATATTTTGTATTGTTTTTCACTCTCGGGCAGAAAGGAAATTGTTCAGGTTGTGCTGATACTTTTGTTGGTGGAAAGCATAGGTGTGGAAACCCAGTGGCTACCAGGTTGACCTGGGGGAGGGGCAAGGTAGTACAAAACAACCTTGCTGCTCTTATTGTTATAGGCTCTTGAGATTGAGGATCCAAATTATGATGTTATGACAGTATTTATAAAAATATACAATATTTTCCATCAATCTGACATGTGGGGTATGGAGATGAAGGTGATGTAGGAGGGCATGCCTTCAAGCCATTGGCTAAAGTTTCTCTTTTGTCTTCACCAACAGTACAATGGGGAAGGTGAGTAAAGCTGAGGCTGTGATTCTGCAGTCTCTGCACTGACACAAGCACAGGCTGCTGCCAAAGACACAGAGCAGCACATTTTGACAACAGGCTGCCCTTATATTTAGAGTCATGGAATTACAGAATACCCTGAGTTGGAAGAGACCCCCAGTGATCATCAGAGTCCAACTCCTGGCCCTGCACAGGACACCCCAAGAATCCCACCATGTGCCTGAGTGTTGTCCAAATGCTCCCTGGACTCTGTCAGGCTTGGTGCTGTGACCACTTCCCTGGGGAGCCTGTTCCAGTGCCCCAGGGTGAAGAACCTTTTCCTGACATCCAGACGAAACCTCCCCTGACACAACTTCAGGCCATTCCCTCAGGTCCTGTCACTGTTACCGTGGAGAAGAGATCAGCCCCTCCCCCTCCTCTTCCCCTCAAGAGGAAGTTGCAGACTGCAATGAGGTCTCTCCCTCATAGTTAATTCTGTTAGTTGAGGCTTACTTGTTGATGGGAAATGGGGTATTACTGTGGCTTGCATATAAAAAGCAGCAAAAGCCACAAAGGCAATGTATAACTCCCTAAGTACATTGGTTAAATTTCTCTTCTAGGTTTACTTTTTTCAAAAGCACTAGGGTGTTTGAGGCAATCTTATCTTACCTGCTACACCAAATTTTTGAATCAATTTTGTGATGAACATCAGTCATCATAACGCCAGAGAGGGTGTTTTGAGAACACCAAGTGCCTGGACATGGTGGTGGAACCACTTGCCTCCATTCCTGCTGTGCTCTGGCAATAGGACCCAGTCAAGCGACAAGTTCCAGCCTTTCTTAATATGAATGCTCTGTCTGCAGGAAATAGGGATGAAGAACTTCAGCTCTGCTCACTGCTGACGGTTCTAAACTGTCCTGTCACTGTGCTAACTCCAAAGGTCACATCTTCATGAGCATGACACCGCCAGCTCAGACAGATGCACAGACTTCAGGAGAGGTCCCTCAGAGAAACTAATTATTCTATAACTAGCAGAGGAGAGGTACTAATCCAGAGAAACCACCTGAAATCATGTCAGATTGCTTTTATGTACTGCCTTGAATGAGTTTTTCGTTCACTTGTAGGTAATTCAGTAAATTTAAATCAAACTGAGGAAAGTATTTGTTCTTCTGATCCCTGCTTGCAGTTTCTTTTCTTTCTTGAAACAGTCACTTTCAGAGAGTTTCAGACAACTGTTTTCCTTCTAATCATCTACACATCTCGCACTTGCCCTTTCACTTTTCATGGTGATGTCCAGACCTCTTTGATGGTAGTCGCTTGACCTGCTTCTTCAGGCAATGCCCGAAGTGAAGTCTCCAGTTGATGTGCTTTTTTGGGAACAGCCTCTCAACATACAAAACATCCAGAGACTGTGAAGGACGGATGTAGGTGTGCACCCTATTGCTAACTATCCAAAATTTTTTCCGTCTATAAAAGAGAATAAAATGGTTTTGACCCCCTTTAAACATTTTGTTTAGTGATGATGCCTGAAGGAGCACTGATAGTATGCAACATCCCATGGTACTGCCCATCTCTGCTGCCTCTTGTTCTCACCCTCTGTTGATTTGTGTTTTATGAAAGGTGTGAAGCAGAGATTAAATGTGTGTGGAACTCAGCAGAGTACAGTTTTGATCTCTGACCAGCTCTTATTATCAAACTCATCAATAATAACATGGAGTTCCTGGAGGACAGTTTTTCGTTCAATACTATCCACAGGGAGAAATAGCACACAATTTCTCCAGTGTCTGAAGAAAGATGATGCTCAGGTGGTGCACAGATAGCATTCTTCTCTTCTTCCTGCCTACCTACTTCCATGAAACATGGAGAAAGATAACATACAAGAGACCTTGTGTGTGAATTGCAGCTGGCCAGAGGTTCAGAATAATGAAGGCAGGAACTGAGAAATACCAGAGCCATGACTTATGTTTTACTTCCAGATCTTCTAAGCTGAAAATGGGCTGCTTCATTTCCAGTTAAGGAAAAACAAAACTGGGATGATACCATTGCAAGCGGTGTGCAAAGTGTAAAGCGGGCCACAGAGCAAAAGTAAGGCTGCCTTACTAGGCTGCAGACAGTAATACATCATTCTGCTAACAGGGGGCAATTTAGAAAAGCAAATGTGTGTACCAAGCCTGTTCTTCCCTAAGTGTGAATTCAAGACATTTTTTCTTTGCTTCTTCATGTTAAGTCAGATCCATGTTTCTGGAAATACAGTGCTTCATATAAAATCTGAAAATATCTATAGCTAAGACTGTGATGAGGATACCCCAAATAACCATCCTCATGAAAACCTACTTCAGTCTATAATAAGTCACTCTCCTCCTCCTGAGCTTTCTTGAAAGGAAAATCTAGAGGAAGTAAAAAGGGATCTTGCTGACCCCACTTTTACCCCAGATTCTCAGAAATAATTCCATTAGAAGGCAATCATTGCAGCAATTTAAAACCTACATTTAGAGGATGCTGAAGGATGTATTTTTCTCCATGAGAATGTGCTTCAGGTTTCATATGCAGAAATGGGAGAAAAAGGTCACTCTGGCTCATAGTCTGCAATGCTAATCAAGAAAATGCTGGGGAAACAGGCCAGTGTTTTGTGGTTTTTGGCTGCTTAACTGGCAAGGGAATAATCAGTCAAGTAAATAATAATAGAATCTTTTTGTCTTTCTTAGACAGATTTGGGTCTGGTAGAGACTACACAGGAAACATCTGAGAATAACCTTTCCTTGAGTTCTTGGCAGCCAGTGATGTTCATGTTCTGTGCCATGGATGGGAAAAAATTCCCCATTTGTCATCTCCACTGCAGCACTTCCATGGATAGAGCAGCTGCATCTCTCGCCCCTCTACAGCACTTGCACTGTGTGCAACAACAGCAGCCAGCAGCACTGTAACATAAATGTGTCCAAAATCATACTTCAATTTAATTACCTATAAAACCATATTCTATAAAAGAGGAGAAAGAAAATGCCATTACTTTCCTTAAATAGATCAAATTTCAGTAATAATCCTGAAAATTCCTTTACCTCTGATTTAACAAATGCAGGAAGGGCCTGGGTAGTCACTAAATCAGCTGTGCACTGGTAGAAGGAACTTGGTACCAGAGCAGAGATTCAGTGCTCTGATTAAAAAGTCTCAGGCTATTGGAATTTTCCATTATGAGAACAGAATGTTTGTCTGCCTCACAATTATGATGCTATCTTGACTTGTCTCATGTATTGCAGATATGTGGAAATTAATTTTGGGAGGAATTTAGAATGAGTTCTTTATGGCACTCTCTTTTAGGAATGTTGGAAAAAATGTGCTGTCCATTTAAAGGTCCTAAAATTTGTTTCCAGTGCTTTTATATTGCATTCTGATACCTGACCTTTTCTTTTTATTATTTTCCCATCATAAAAAAAAAAAAAAAAAGAAAAAAAAATCTGGGTTTCTTATCTTCTTAGTGCTGCAATTCTGTAGGAGCTTTTATAACTTTTCTTATGCCACAAATTCTTCCAGTTTTCTAGGTGTAGGGCATTGTACCACTGCCTGTAATTTTTCTGAGCAACCTATTCCAGGTTAGTTTCCATTTCAAAGAACCTACTCCATTTGAAAGCACAGTTTCTTTTGCTCCTTTCTAAATATTTCATGGAGGTCATGTTTCTAAATTATTCAGGAAAGACTCCACAAAAAAAGAAAAAAGTAGATTCTACCAGGAATCAAAGCCATGGAAATGGTATTGTCTGCTAAGTGGTATCTGGGCATGTTCCTATTTATAATATAAAGGAAAGGAGGTAATGCAGTCTTAAGTATTTAGGAAATCCTGGGGAGAACAACAGCAGAACTGAAAATAGAGAGCCTATTTGATGACTGTGTTTTCAGCTGCAATCACAGCACAAAACTCTCTTGCCGCATGTCTTCTTTTGGAGGTCTATTATAGATATATATAGTGTGTACGTATATAGAAATATGCAGGGTATTGGGCTAGGCAGTAATTGGTACAGGGTGACTGGCAGTGATGAACAGTATGCATGTTGAAACAAACTCTGAAAACAAACACTCCTGAAGCAGACACTTCTTTTTGTAAAGCTTATTTCACAGTTCACTTCACCTGAAATCACCTTTTTCGTATCTCCTCTGTGGCTGTTACAGAACAAGGCTGTATCTGAATGGCAGCACTTGGCTATGGTCCTGTGCTCACAGGACGTGTGCACATCCAGTCCCACCCTGCCTTGTATCAGCCTAGAGGATGTGGAGTTACTGTTTAGTTCTTGGTGCAGGATTTGTGGCCAGGTTATGATTTGAGAATAAATCTGCTAATACTTTCAGTTTGAAATAACTTTATCTGCATTTGTAAGTTCACAAGGAAATAATAAATATTTTACCATTAAATGTGAATATTTAATATTAATGTTAATATTTCCCTGCATTGGTTTTGGTTTGTTTTTTTGTTTCTTTGGGTTTTTTTCTTTTTTGTTAAATATATGCAATTTCTTTTTTATCTGTTCTGAATTTTCTGTTTGGAAGAAAGAACTTCCACTTGCTGCCACTGAATTGTCATTGGGCTCATTACCTCCAATGAGATGAGCAGTGGCATGGAATAATTAGACTTACTTTCTGCTGGTAAGTGGGGAATATTTCCACCCTATTCCTTTTGATTTGACCTTTGGCTAAACATATTCCTCTTTGCTACATGGATGGTATTTCTTCCCCTGGATGCAGTACGTTGCTTTATCCTGGATGAGACAGTGATTTCGACAGCACTGTGTTCAAAATTGTGTTTGCAAGAAAGAAAATGTCATCTTTTATACTGCTGAAAGATGACAAATTTTTGTCTGCACAAATCCCTATTAGATGGCAATAAAATCTGATTTTTATGCCTACGAGAATTAATTTCCATAATGAAATTTCATTATTAATATTTTAAATGAAGTTGTGTTACTCTGTTTATATAATGTAGTGTTTAACCACATAAGAATCTAAATCAGCTTTCTGGTGTAACCCACTACGTAAAAATAGCTCTTGGGAGATTTCACAAAGAATCAGGAGTTAATTCATAATGAAATGAAGAGGAATAATGCTTTTATTATAAGTTTTTCCTTAGTTAGTAGTAAAAAACATCCAGGATCATTAAAAAAGAAAAAAAAATCCAATAAACTCCCAAAGTGAAAAATAAAAAAGCTGCCTGTCAAAGTGAAATGTGGCCTAGTTACAGTGTGGCATGGGTTTTGATTAACTGGAATCCAGACATTGTCTGTGGGTAACTGGAATTTTCTTTAAGAAATTTTTGCTTCTTTTATTTTTAGGTCATTTGAATGCTTATGAATCTGGGCACCCTCTGGACCAAAATGTGTGAAAAATGCTGCATGAGAACCAGCAGCACAGGCTTACTCACACCATCCTCACAACATTGTCCACCTGGATTTGATCAGAAGGAAAAACAAGGGAAATGTTGTCCCTCATCCTGCCAGAGGTAAATTTCTGGGAACCTCTTGTTCCTTCTCCCTGTTTAAATTTTGCAGTTAGTTTTATATTAGTAAAAACAGTCTTAGTATAGTAACTCCCTAACCCTAGGAAATAAAGTAATTTTCCTTTTCTTGATTTCTCACTCTCACCTCTCTCACTCTGTTTAATTTTTCTTGGTTTTCAGTGGAAAAACTTGTCTGTCAGGGATTACAGAATGTGTGGGTTCAAGTCCCTTTGCAGCAGAGAAGGGACCATTAAACAAGTCTCCCTCACTTTTTCTTTACCTCTCTGTCCTGTTGGTGTCACCAAGCCCCATGCAGCTGACACTTTACAGGGTCTAGTTTTCTCACCTGCTGGGAAATCACTGTCAGACCATGATGATAAATGGCGTGTTTAATCTCGAGAAAGTTAATTTCTGCAGCTAGACTTTGTTACCAACGTCCTTCCCTATTACCGCAGGTCAGAACAAATGTCCTCAAAATTCTTGGAAGTTTCTAGAGAAAGACTGTGCACGTCTCTAGCTTCAGTGTAGATGTGAGAATAGGCAAGAAAACAATCAAGGGCAGAGCTGTGAAAGTTCCAACTCAACAACTAGAGTATCATCTGCTCACTTATTTAATCAGAGGCTGGGGCATAGTTTAGTAAATCAAAGTTCTACTTTGCTTAAAAGAAACCTTAATTTTCTGCTTTTGCTACTTTCACTCTCCTTGAGCAGCGCAGGATTTGAGAGACTGTGCTATTTCAGATGACTCAGGCTACTCATAATTTCTGCAATAAATAGATTTTCATATTGAAAATCCAATACTGAAAATCAATTTATACTGGAAACCAATGTTTTCATATTGGTTTTCAGTTCAGAAAAAGGGACTATACACTCTTTAAATAGTTCTGTGTCTTTTCTTAAGATGAGTGTAAGTGAACAAATAGGAAAACATCTTAGTAAGAAGTGGTTTAAACAGACCTCTGGTTCCATGTTGTATCAAATCTCTCTTATAAAATGACAGCTGCTACAGCTGGTGAAAATGCAAAAGTTATGGTACAGAAAAAAGGTCAAAAGTTACCTTATACCTATACAATAGTTAAGTACTGGCCAAGAACAACTGTCTGCCACTGAGGGGTTTAAGTGCATCGCCAACACGATCATTTGTGCCTTTGTGCACTCAAAGCAAATAACTCCATTTAATTTTCAGAGAAATAATGCATAAATTTATACCTGTTTTAAAATGAATTGTTTTATATAAAAAAAAACAGCAAATCTATTGTTCCTCTGGATACAACATCATTTTCCCTATTAGTACAAGATGAATACAAAGAAGGGAATGGCACATGTGAGCTGCTAATGCATCACTTAGTTTCCAGCAGAGCCTTAAATGATAAGGATTTAGTCTTGCAAGACACTGTAAAACTGGGTAAAAAGTTTCAGTGAAAAAGAGGGAAAGAGAGGAATCTGTGACATAAATAATTCCAGTGTTGGACAAATTCATAATGTGAGGATTCCTTTCAGGCACAATATGACCTAAATTTTCCACACAGGAAATTTAAATGTGTCAGGGCCTCATGAGAATACAGTTAGAAACTCTTTTCCAAACCCAAGTAAGGAAAGGCAGACCTACTGGGGTAGGAGAATCCTGCTTTGAATAATACCTCAATAACTCTGCTTGCTGATGAGGTGTGCATTTATTGGCAGTTATTGTTGCTGTGCTGCTTCTCCCCATTCCTAACCTCACCTTACCAGATCTTCTTTGTACTTCCCATTTTTTTCTTTAATTAGTTCTCTTCTTTGGTCCTAACACATAGGTGAGCTAAACAAGGCTTTCCAGCCTGCTAGCAAGATCAAAATCTGTAAAATGAAATGGAAGATGGAAACAAAACTCGGTTTGAACAACAAAAAAAGAAAAATAATTTTGATGAATATCATGATAATGAGTCCTCAATTACCACAGCAGTCTGGCCACAAAACTATAAAAACATATGGGGGGCTGGGGGAGGGAGTCCACCCTAGTATCTCTCATTTTATTAAAATGCTGTCATTTTTAAGTGCTGCCATAAATTTAACCACCAGATCTATAAATCCAGACTTTGTGCCCAAGTCTAATTGCAGATCATGAGGTGCTATGTCCACACAGGTTTTCATGGATTCACTTCAGAATAACTGATGTATGAAGGGACTTTTTTCTCTTGTGTAGACCAAGCCAAAGATAATACAAAGAAACCAGCAGTAAAAGAAAGCAGCTGCAGAACAACAGAGTATCAGTGAGCTTGGATTTCGTGTGCTACAATTAAACTTTTTCACTTTAATGTGTTATTCTTTAGCATGTCTGTGGTGATGTTTAGTTGGTTGATAGGAGGAGGTGTGCAGATATGAGTAATTTGTGCAGCTCACTGGAACTCGGATGCGTTAGGAGCTCCCAAGCTCTTCTGCCTGGAGCCCAAGAAAGGCTATTTGTAATATAAGTCAGGAAATATTAGGAAAAATATACAGTAAAAATTGATGCAAGTTATCCTGCTGTGATTTTTTCTTCTTTTATTGAAAAGTTTTGAATTTAGAAAGAGGAAAGTCTCCAGGAAAGTAAAGCTGATAAAGTCATTCCTTTAAGTGTTTATGGTGCCCTCTGAGAGAAACATGTCCTATTGGTGTCCTTTTTTTAATTTACTGAGTCTCCACAGCACATGGAAAGACTGAGCTGTAGGAAGTCAACTTTGGCCACCCCTGAAATGGAACTTCACTGGACTGCTCAAATAATCTCTCTGTACTCCTCCCAGGCTATTTATCCTTGTTTCAACCACCAAACCCTTCTTTGAAATCCTGCTATGGCTAGCTATTATTTACAAGAGGATTTTAGAAGTTCTTTTTGTTGTACTTTGGGTGGGGATTTTTAAATTAAAATCACTGCAAATAGAAGACCAGTGAGCCTTGCTTCAATGTAAAGGAAGTTAGATAAAATGATAATGAAATGTACTTTTAAATAATGCAAGCCTGAGCTAGAATGGGTTTTTTAATGGAAAATAAAATTAAAGGAACCTCAAAAGGTCAGGAGTTAAAAATATAAGAGAAAATAATTATACAAGGATCACAAAACACACAATCGACCTCTGACAGACATTCAGTATTCAGAAAGATACAGATTACCTTAATTTACTAAACACTTAAAAGGGATATAAATCCTCATGCTTCAGAGTTAAGTCAAATTTCAAATGAATGAAACAAAAAAAAGCAACTTTCACTATATAAATCTTCATTGTCCATAAGGTAATTTCTTGGGATTTTTCTCCAGTGCTAACTTCTGTCAGGAGCAGGTTGCTGAGGCTGATTCTGGCTGGTGGGTCAAGTTATATTCCTGCAGTGCAAGTGACCACAAGGTGAAGTAGATACATGGTGTGATTTCCCCCTCGAAGAAACTGCTTACAGCACCAGCACATCTTTTAGGAAATCTTTGGATCCCTCCTAAGATGCCCTAGTTCAGCTACTGGAAAGATGACACATCCCAAGTGACCCGTTAGCAAAGAGAGGAATTGGGAAGCACATGCAGAAGAAAAGAGGACCCCACAGGCCCTTTTATGCTTTATTGTGTTTTGTGCAGGATTCTCATCAAAGGTAGTTCTGCTTTTAAGATGAGTTTCTTGTTTCAATTCAGTCATTGTGGTGAGAATGCTAATAATCTTTCCATAGCAAGAAAATGGGGTTTTTTTAAGCTTTGCCAATGATCCAATTTTTTCCAGCTCCATTCCAACAAAGTCTTCTGAAGTCCCAAGTGCACAAACAAGATAGATTCTAGTAAACTCTCTAACAGCAGATTCTCATTTCAGTGGAGTCACAAGCAATACATTTTTATCCATATACAGCAGCAAAAGGCTCTCATGTGGTAATTTTCACCTCCTTTACTTCCTTTTCTCCTCCTTCCTTTGTATTCACCTCGATGTATTTAAATCTAGAGACACGTGGCTGTGTATCTGCATTCATAACCCAGAGCTAGAAGGCCCTGTGCTACACCCACCAGAGAAAATCGGAGTCTAGGGCTGGCTTGGGATATTCTGAGGCTGGTCTCTTTTATCAGGAACAGCAGCTGGGACGCGAACTGGTCCAGAGAGGACCAGACAGGCTGCTCTCGGCAGGGTGTTTTGCTGAATTGGGTTTTCTGTTACTGCTGTTTTTTTAATTGCTTACCTGCTGTATAAAAGGCACTCATAGCTATGATGGACCCTTTGTAATCAGTTGAATAAGTGCACGTTCTAACGTGGTTCCTTTCACAGCTTTCAATTTTTCTGTCAACTCAGAATTGATATTTTGGTAATGCTTTCACATACTCTCTTCCAGGGGCTCATACCCATTTATTTTTTCAAAAGATGCTGAGTCATATTAAAATTTTAATAGAACTTTGCTTCCCAGATACCTAAGTCGCTCTTGAAAAGCTTTTCAAGCTTTTTAAGCTGTAATTTGTTGCATTACAAAAAAAAAAGAAAAAAAGCAAAGTAAGTTTATATATGCAATTTTATCAAAAAAAAGAAGGTACTGAAAATTTTGATATTCATCCTGCTCAGAGAAGCATATTTAAAACACAAATGGGCCTAATGTCTTTGTAAGCCTTGCAAACAGAACAGGGAACTCTTTGTAATTCAATCACAGCTACAGTGCAGAAGAATTCATGGCAAGAATAGGAATCTTGAAAAATGTATTTTAGTTTTCTAATACCTCCTGTAATACAGAAGCAGCCCCGGAATGCACATTCAAGACTGCATAATCTGGGAATTAGCTAAAGAGACAATGGCAGTAAAGATTTTTTAATTCAAAAAGCTGAGTGCTCAAACGACACAAAACTCACTAAAAAAGTACTACAAAAGATGATGCGAACAAACTGCCAGCCACATAATTATTCTCCCACCAGGCTCATGAGACAATTCCCAGCATGCCCTCCTGCCTCTTCTGGGAATGTTTTGATTAAATCTAACAAAATAATGGCTGCAGTCACCTCCTTTTAAAGTCACTTGGGATACAAATTGGCTGCAGTGTCAATTCCTTGAAGGAACGGATGGTTCTCACCAGCAGTATCTGACTGTCAGATGCAAAACACTTGGCAGACACACAGACATTTTGAAAGCCATTGGAAAAAACATCCTTTTTTTTCTAGACTGAGAAATTCTCAGAGAAGAAGCATGCTGAAATATGCACTTTGGATATGCTTCTTTTTAAGAGAAGAGAGGAGCTTTTTCTATCACTTTAGCTTATTTTAGGAAAAAGTACAAATGCTTTAGGGAACTTCACAAGCAAACCATTCCATTCACTCTTCTTTAGCATAGGCATTACCTGTGCCCTCATTAGGAACAAGCAATTTGAGCAAAACTAGCTTCAGAAGCCGCTTCATAGGACTTGTTCATTCATTACATCTTTCATTCCTAGTCAAAAATATTTGTTTAAAGAATTTGCTTCCAAAAATTGAACTAGATCTCAAAGCTTAATATGTTATGAGCTTGTCCATCTTGGGAGGTTCTACTAATGTTGGATAGGCACCAAAATGCATTTCTCCCTCTACAGATGTGGAGCTGAAGTGATACCTGGGGTATAAGTCAAAATGGCCCTGTGGAGATCGGTTTCCTCTGGGAATGAAAACCCCCATGTGAGTACTGCTGTGTGTGCTAACATACTTTTGTGGGGGAGAAAAGTTATGAATCTCATAACTTTTTCTGATTGCTTCACAAATTCCTGTCCTTTAAGGTGAGAAATGGCCATTAGCCTCTCTCTCTCTCCTGGCTGTCTCACATGGGTCACAGTATCTCTTTACCAGTGCACCAAGGCATGTAACTTGTGAGTTACAAATAAGGACAAAACAAATCAGCCAGAATGAAAGCCCTGAGGTGTTCCTTCTGCTGCATCCTCAGAGGACAGTAAGAGATTTGTGACTGCCCATCCAGCACTGGCAATGACTTGGCTGCCCTGTTTTAGGTAGTCCTAGGAAGGGAGGGAGCACTGCTTATAGAAATTTTTGCTTGTGAACAGGTTATGAAGTTGAAAATGTTGTCTTTAAAACCTCTTTAGATCTCTGAATCCTCATAAAGCAGAGCATTTTAATTTTGTTCTGTATTTTTTTTACTTGACTCTACATGGTTTACAAGCTTAGGAGAACTAAAAGATCTTTTCTGCCTTTGGAGAAAGCTGTCTTCAGTGGTGACAATTCAAAATGTTAGACTTATTCAAAAGATGTTATTTTCATGACTAAGTGGATAGATCAGTTTCAATGTGTGAGTGAGAAAGTCTGCTCTCATCTGTCTTTGAGTTTATGGAAGTGCATATCCTTGGACCAGGCTCCTCCTTTTCTTTTAAGGTACAATACCCACAATCTTCACCATCTCAACTTACAGAATCAAAACTGTGTTGAAACAGTTTGTTATGGATTTTAGAGTCTTTAGGGTAATATGTTGGATAATCACAGAATCACAAAATCACAGAATATTCTCAGTTGGAAGGAACCCACAAGGATCATCAAGTCCAACTCTTCAGTGAATGGCCATACAGGGATTATAATGGATGAGTTTCTCCAGATTTCATTGTCAATAAAGTTAACATCATAATCCAGAGTATTCTTCCTTTACAATACCTCAAGAATTGCAAAGAAATATGATCCCCAGTCTTTGTGGAGCTAAATTTCATGTGAGATAGCTGGCAATTTCCTGCATCTTCCAGAAAGATTTTCTCCTTCAGCCCTCAAGAGATCTGTTTCTCCTTTGTCTGGCCTGCTCCACCACTTTTTCCTGGTCACATTTGCTGTGTAAATGCTGCTCCTGTTGCCTCTCATTCTGGATCTCACAGAGCCAGCCCTGAAAACAAATTCATTAACTCGAACATATGGCTGCAATGCTTCCCAGATCCTCTGCCCACAGGAGCACAGGTCCTGCAGGACTTGTCTGCATGTCATGGTCAGAGCCGCCAACTGCACCACAGTTCTGGGCTTTTTGCTATCCCCAAAAAAGGACATTTTACTATTCCCACTGAATTTGGTGGAGCTGGGATTTGGCAGCTGCTCCTTCAGCTGGACAATCTCCTCTGTCAGGTGGCCAGGAGCACAGGTTGAATTGGTGATTAAGGGTGTGAGAGGACAAGTCCTCACCACCTTCCTCTTACTTGTATGGACCCAGCCCCACTCCATCTCTGCCATCTGCTCTGAAGGCAGAGCCAATCCCTCCATCTTCCCAGTCTTACAGGCGTTCCCTCAGGTCCCAAAGGCACTGACCCACTGTTTTATCTGAAAACTTCTAGTTGAAAATGTGGTCTGAGAAAAAAGAGCATTCCTTTTCTTTGGGGTATATATTTCCCCCTGCACATCTCATTGAAGCCTGATCTGTTTAAACATCAAAAGTACTTGTGTAAATATATACAACGAGGCTAAGTGATTAGAATAATCTAATGCAAATTTCAAAGACACTGAGGAGATCTGAGAAATCAACACTGTCATAAGTTTCATTTCCACAGCATGAATGGAAATAATATTAGTAAAATACAGTTTGTACTTCAAAGAAAAGCAGTGTTGAAATGCTAATAAGTGAGAGGATTGCTGGAAGGTGGGGAGGGGAACATGGCAGGTGTGGGATAAGCTCTTTCTCCAGTTGTAAATGCATTTTATTTGTTCATAAATGCCTTAAAAATGTAATAACCTCTCTGTGAGCAATGAGGCATTCTTTTCCATTAACTTTTGCCATATACTATTTTCATGCATCCTCATTTATCTCCTGAGCCTGACATCAACTCCACAGGCCAGCACTACTGGGGCGTGGCCCCAGCCTCTCTTGGCAGGACCAGTGACAGCCACCACAAGGGCTGAAAGTAAGAGCCATATAAAGGCACCCCAGGGAAGGGAAGCCTTCTCAAAGGCAGCACCCAGCCTCAGCCACCCTCTTCCCAGAGGCAAGGATCCCTCTCAGACAAAAGGGAACCTAGCATGAAAGCAAAACATGGTACACAGATGACTCAGGCACGAAAAATCAGTGGAGGTGTAGCCCCTACAGGTGCCACCAGTCTGATATCTGCGATTCTTGTTCACAGTCTGAGCATCTGCTCTGTCTCCATCACATCCTGAAGTGGCACCGTGTCAGCCCTGCTGAACGGCAGCGGAGCAGGGAGTCAAGGTGTGGGGGCACCGTGTCTCCCGTCTGATGGGGACGTGAGAGAGCCTCATCTAAACAACCACTTCAGACTCAAACCCTGTCAAGGCTGCAGAGCTTCGCCTGCCAGCAGCCAGTTCATAAAAGGCTCCTGGGCTCTGGAGCTGCCAGAGCAGGAGCAGCCCATTTCTCGTGACGGGAAGTGGCCCATCTAGGCCCTGAGCCGGGGCTGAGTCTTCCACCTCTTATCCCTCCACTTTATCCACTGAGTCCCAGTGCAGCTCCACCGCCCAAAGTGCTCATTTCCTCCATCACCATCGCTTGCACTGAAAGTGCAGTGAGCAGCTCCTGAGGGAGCTGGTGGAGAGGTGGCACATCAAGGCTAGGAATATGTCTCTTTTTTTCAATTCTGAGGACAGGCATTTTCATGAGGAAAAAAAAAGGTACATTTTTAGATCAGTAAGAGGTGAACAGTTCAAAAATAAAAGCCTTTCCTTCAGAAATGCAAATCATTTGGATTGCTGTAACATCTTCAGGGCTCTAATGATCTAAAGCACTGTCTTTTTTGCTGTCTGCAAAGCAGCCATAGCTTGACCTGTGAAGGACAATTTCATTTCAAGTGACCTGGGGAAGCAATAAAAATGAAAAGACAAAATGGAAAGAAATATTTATTTGAACACTTATGGCACTATTTTTATTTGCATCACAGAAATCATCGACCAGTTCTGTGTGATCTTTCCATTCCCTAGAAACTGCAATGTTCCACTACAGCAAATGTGCTGTTTAAGGTCAATCATAAAGCAGCTACAAGTACAATTCAAGCTTTTGCAATTATGGGCAAAACAAGAGAAAAGGTACTTTGTACTCCATCTGGAATTCTACCCACTCTGTATACAGTGTTAATAAAATACAGCTGCAGCTCAGGCCGCTGGTAATCAAAAGTCATTAACATCAGAATCTGTTCAGTGGCCTGTATGAGTTGTATTTTGTTGGTCTTAGCTCAGTGCCCATTAGACAGACATCTACATTACAGGCAGAGCCATCATGCCATTGGCAAGGACCACTGTGACACATAGTCTCACTGAAGTCCCCTTTCAAAAGTAGGACTGACCATTTTTGGACACTGGGGACCCTACTCCCCAGCACCACTCATGCTCATATCCTCTGTGGTCCCTGAGGGCAGAATGTGCATGTGCAGGGCTTTTGGGTAAGTAATGAAATAGGGGCCAACAGAGAAAGCCATGACTGATGTAGGAGCAACAAGAAGAACCTATCAGGCTGTCTGTCTTACGTGGAGGGAGGTGATACTTCTTCCCATTCTGAACATCCAGAACCAGTCCAACATCTGACTACAGCCAAAGGCATTGCTGCAACGAGAGACACTGTGTGCCTGCAAAACATCTCTCTGAGTGTATGACATCCAGCACAGACAACCAGGGCTTTGCTATCTAACAGATCCCTGAGCAATTAGAAGAAAAAACCGGTAAGTACATCTCTTCTTTGCCCTGCAACATTTCCCTAACCTGCCTGTGTTTTTTCTCCTGTGAGAGTGCTAAATTCAGAGCATAATCCTGAGGCACACCTCCCATACCACCCTTTCTGGTTCGTCCTGCTCTCTCTAAACCAGCACTGCATTTAGCATGGGAGAGACATCATTTTCATCCCTATGTTGCAGGATCACCCTTTCTGAGGCACACAGGGACGCGCTGCCAGCAGAGCATGCTGTAGCCCACCTTTCAAGCCTCACTGGATCCATATGCTTCCAATGATCGGGGTGATTTTTCCCGTTTTCTGCATGGCTATGACTTGTAGCTATGTCATCCATACAACCATGGCCATATGCTCTTGGGTACAAGCTTGAGCAAAAAAGAAAAGATTACAATCTTCAGAGAACTATGTCCATCATTATCCCAGCTGCCACCACAACAGGACAGGGCTAGGGAGCTTCCAGTTCTCCTGTTTAGACTCTCTACTCTTCCGTGTCATGACATTTTGCACTCAGATTTGTCATGCACCTCCCAGGTTGGAAATCATATTTTGAGCCATTAGACCCCCCCAGTCCTATCTCCAGTAATATGTTTCATAGAAAAATGTCTGGAAGGCCTTTTTTGCTGTGAAAATACAGTAATAAATTTGGGTTTTAAGGCTGTAAGGATCTAGAAACATGTATTCATTCATTGAAATGCTTTAAAAAGAGTACAAAGCTAAGCAAGTGAAAATAAAGTAGGTCTGATTTATACAGTAATACACTAAAAGGGCTGTGGAGGAAAAAAAGCAAACAATCATTTTATGTATGTTTATGCACATTAACTTTCTAAGTGATTATACAGTCTCTAACATCTAGATTTTCATGGGGTTTTGTAATGCTTCAAAGGAATATAGCGGCAAATAGAAAAGTATAAGTTGAATTTCTTTCATTTCAGTAACAGCAAATGCATATTTTTGCTTTCAGATGCTGCCTCTTCTGTCAGTAGTATTTATATTTTTGTCTGCTTTTCTGCTGATAAAATTCCACTGATGTCAACTATGGCAAACCTTCATGCTTGCTAAATGTGTGAACAAGAAGGAAATAAGGGCCACACTAAACAAACAAAAGTCAATCATCAAGGAATAAGTGGGGGTTTTAGCCTGTTCAAAGAAAAGGTAAGTGGAAGGGCCTTTATATAACTCTTCCTCCGTGCTCAAAGGTGACATGTCGATGGTGTTATTTAAATAAAAGCTTATTTTTTGCCTTCTTTTTTCCTTGTGTGCTCTCAGAGGAAATTATATTGAAAAGGCTAAAGCCACTGACATTTTGGTGTTGTGAAAGAGTGAGAATGTAAGCTAGAAATTAATGGAAGTGTATCCCTAAGTATATGACCCATTAAGTTGTGTTGCAACCCTGAGAAATGAAGCACAGAGTATTTTCTTAAAATCAGTATCCCACAGGGTTGAAAGCAAGATTAGGATCTTTCGATGCAACAGCCCACTAAGTATCTAGATATACATACAATATACCTCTGGTTTACTTAAAGGGACTGCCCTGAATAAGTACCAGTGCAACTGAGAACAACCCATGGCCTCTAATCTGGGTCTGGATGTCTCCAGGCTGGTGTTCCCAATGCTCTGCACCTGCCTGTGGCAGCTCACTGGAGGGTAAGTACCGCCATGTGGGGTGTTGGTGGAGGAACTGCTGCTTATCCCAAAGGGAACCTTTGGCTAAGGAACCCCTGGCAGTGCTTCTTGGCACCCCTCAAGCCAGCTCTCTCACCAGTGCGGTGGAGACACGCAGCCACTCACACTGAGCCAGCCAGCTCAGGCGTCACTAGAGGCAAA
>VZTF01008200.1:301915-350686 GCA_013397755.1 Cnemophilus loriae | reverse complement strand
AAGGAGGGGATGGAGTGGGGCTGGATTACATCCTCTTAAGGGATGCAAGGGGCGTCTGTCTGTTGGCCAGTCAGACAGACAGAATCTTCATAGGGTCAGTGGGAGAGGCCTTTCTCACTGAGGTAAAAGGGGAGTCTTGCACTTTGGGGCCTGCCCACCAGCGGGCCACCTCTGTACCTGGGCTCTCTGGCCCCCCGGGCACCACAACTGTTGGTTCAGCCAACACAGCAGGTAGGAATAGGACCTCCCATGCCTGGCCTGAGATGGATCTGAACTGATGTTTTCAGGGCTGGTCAGCTGCAGCAGGTTTTCTTTTCAATACGATGAAATAAAGAAAGTAACTATCTGGGGGGCGGGGGAGGGGGTGGGGGCACAGAATTCTTTACATTGCATACCTGAACCTTAAATACAGAGAGAAGGCAGGTGTTAAAAGAGTGCCAACTTCAAAAAGTTGTTGGCACTGACAGACATGACCGATAAATGGTGTTTTGTTGCTACAAGGGAAGCTTTAACTGAAGCTGTTTCCCTTGGTCTGCTGCCAAGGACAGCAGCAGAGGTCTCTGAGGAGCTAAGGAAGGAAGGAAAACGACCCTGGAGGAATTCCTTTGTGGCAGTGACTACAGACCAAGAGAAACCTCTAAGCCATATACATCTTTTATAGCCAAAAGCTTTGTAAACATTAAAAGCAGGCAGTATGCTGCTGAAAAGAAAGTCAACTCAATCCTCAAATACTCTTTTCACAGTATTCTGTCTTCAGGTTCTGTGAGTAGCAGGTGAGATGAAACACATCTGAAGACAGGTGCTTCTCCATCCTTCCCTCTGCAGCTGGCATACTGGGATCTAGAACACAGCCGAATTATGAAGCCGCAATTGCCCAGCATAAGGGCTGTCTCCCCACTGTCAGCTCAAGCAAAGACAGAACCACAGAATCACAGAATGTGTAAGACTGGGAGAGACCACAGCGGGTCATCTGGTCCAACCTCCTTGCTCAAGCAGGGTCATCCCAGAGCACCTGGCACAGGATTGTGTCCAGACGGTTCTTGAATATCTCAAGTGAGGGAGACTCCACACTCTCTCTGGTCAATCTGTTCCAGTGCTCAGTAAAGAAGTTTTTTCTGGTGTTCAGGTAGACCTTCGTGTGCATCAGTTTCTCCCCATTGCCTCTCATTACTTGGCACCATGGAGATAAGGCCTGAGCAGGGGTTTTTCCTTAGTGAGGGGCCTTGTCCAAGCCCAGGAAGCAGTTTATGCAGGTTAGTGTGCCTCAGCCTGGGATTTCCCTGGTGATCCCTGTGCTAGAGCTGTAGCAACTCTGCTGCTTCCAATCCCTGTTGTGCAATGCCCTCCTGGAGCACGTGCATGTGGGTCCTGCACAGCGTGACCGGAGCTCCCAGGGTGCAGCAAGCACACTCTCCCAAGCAGCGAGTGCACGAGTGCCATCTTGCTCAGGCTGCTCTAGGGGGGGGCTTCAGCCTCTGCTGTAGATTGGTCAGGGAGACACAGCATCAGACTTGCAACATCAGGCCAGATGTTAGAGATGACAGGCCCATCTCAGACACACCCAGAGGAGTTTCAACCCACCCAGCTCAGTTGCTGCATCCTGCTGAGGCACCTTGGCTCAGGAAGCTGGGGCTCCTCCACTGCTTTGGGCTGTTTTTTACCACTTCCACAGTGAGATCAGACTTCTTAGCAGAAGTTAAACCCATACATGTGAACCACACACTGACATACTCCAGTTAGTACCTCTTGGGCAGTACAGGGGTTAAGCTGAAATTAGCAGGACTCTAGTATGACCAACAATCATATGCAGGAAGCAGAAGGGTCAGGGTCCCTGTAATGTCACAGACTTAAACTAACTCTGTCTTTCCAGCTCTGTCACACCATTTTTGAAGCAATGATTTTTAATTTTTCTTCTGGAACTAAAACAGATGCTTTTAATAAACAAGCAGAGCCCTTGGGTGCTGCATCTTTTTAACCAGATGACAGTGTGACCAGAAACCATCTCTCAGTGTGATAACTTTTGCCTTATCTCTAAAGTAACACATTTGCCTGATCAATCAAGTATAAAAATACAATTTAAAACAGCTGCATTTTGGGTTTCTGAAATTCATTACATCTTTAGACTGTTACTCTTATCCCCTAAGCTGCGATATAATTTTAGTTAATAACCTCCTCCTTCACCTTACCTTCTCCTTCACTTTACCATACAGTCCCATTTTATCCCTTGCCTTTGAAAGAATTTGATTTGATTTCTTGGCTGCCGGGGAGGCGGGGGATGGGGGACAGGACAAAAGTGAGGAGAAGGAAAAGCTGAGTTTGTAGGGGAAACAGGATTGCTTTCGTGTCTTGCTTTTCTTTCTGCACATATAAAATTTAGGCAATGAGTAAACCTTCCCCATCTGTGACTGTGCAGAAGTAGGTTACACTGCCTAAAGCAATTGCAATAACTCACTTGCCACTTTTATAGAACTCTGCTTTATTAGTTTTATGCTGATAACTTTCCAGGCATATAAAAGGTAGGTAATTGAAATCACAAAGGCAGCTTAATACCTGAGCTATTGTATCATCAGCTAGATGGATCTGAAACCAGATTAATTCTGTATTAGTTCTTTCAACTGGGCAGTGACATAGTTCATGTATCACGTAACTGACTGTTCTCTGTGTAAAATGGACAAGTGACAGAAGGACCTTTTTTCCTCACAGTGCAAGTTCTGTAATATTTAGAAGCACAAATTTAAGACCGTCTGGCCAGAAGCTACTCTTCTACTGATAAAGGCACAATGGGATAAACCTGGAATCCAAATGTTTGGAGTAGTGGCATTAGTAAAAGCAGAGAATTTTACAAACTTTCTGGATCTTCAAAGTGTTATAGAATTCGGGTTTATTTTTATGAAAAACTAGTGCTTTTGTTGCTTACAGGCACAGATGGAGAAACTGCTTTCCCCATTTCAGCCATGATGGAATATTTCATGGTGACTGAAAAAATGCAAAAGTGAAAATAAAGACTTCTCTTTCCATGGCAGAAGTAAGAATGATGACCACAGATTTCTAGTGCAACCAGATCTCAGGATCAACTGAACTGACTGATAGCATGCAATTCCAACACCTCAGAATATATTGCAGTATACAGCAGACCTGGGAATGCCATTTCCTGGCACTTCTACTTCATCTTCCACACCTTCTAAAGGTATTCCTTCAGTCAGTCAAACATAATATTGGTTTCCTCTTCCCTGCAGAGTGTGGCTGTAGCAGCAAACAGTTGATCCAGTGGGCCACAAATTTCCAATTAAGATGGCAACAGACGTCTCAGGATATGTGAAACCTGAGTTTGGAAAAACTGTTTTCAGACTGGGCTCTTAGAAGCAAGAAAAAGTGTTTGAGTGTTCATATAGTAACAATTGGTCTATAGCCGGCTAAACATGAGCCCAGCTGTGCCCAGGTGGCCAAGAAGGCCGATGGCATCCTGGCCTGGATCAGCAATAGTGTGGCCAGCAGGACCAGGGCAGCGATTGTCCCTCTATGCTCAGCACTGGTGAGGCCACACCTCAAGTGCTGTGTCCAGTTCTAGGCCTCTCACTACAAGAAAGACATTGAGGTGCTGGAGGGTGTCCAGAGAAAGGCAATGGAGCTGGGAAGGGTCTGAGGGAGCACAAGTCCTGTGAGTGGCAGCTGAGGAAGCTGGGGATATTCAGTCTGGAGAAAAGGAGGCTCGGGGGGACCTTATCACTCTCTAGAACTCCCTGACAGGAGGTTATGGCCAGGTGGGGGTCAGCCTCTTCTCCCAGTCAACAAGCAACAGGACAAGATGAAATGGCCTCAAGCTGTACCAGGAAAGGTTCAGGTTGGACATCAAGAGGAACTTCTTCACAGAAAGAGTTGTTAAACATTGAAACTGACTACCCAGGGAGGTGGTGCAATCACCATCCCTGGAGGTGCTCACGAAACAACTGGACATAGCACTCAGTGTCATGGTCTGGTTGACATGGCCAAAGGCTGGACTCGATGACATCAGAGGTCTTTTGCAACCTAATTAATTCTGTGGTTCTGTGATTGCAAATGGATACTTGTTACTGGAGCACATTTCTAGCTCTCCCAAGATCAATTTCACAACTTCCGTAATTTAAATGACAGGAAATTATTGTTTGCTGATTTCCTACACTTAACACAGGCAATTTGATCTGAGTCTTCAGTAAGGGTTTTTTTTAACTACAGCCACTAATTCTATATGTGTATTCATTTATTTTGAATCTCAAAAATTGGAGGGTCCTGTTGTCTGCAGAAAACCAAAGCACACAAACAGCTTTCTGCGCTGGTCTCTTTGTTCAGCTTCAGAATGAAATGTTGCGTGCTGTTAGCTTGGGTTTGCATAGTTCTGAGCAGAGGCATTGCTCAAAGGAGCACGGCCTCTGCAAGCAGCTGGAGCTTGTGCTCTTTGCCTTGGTCCTTGATTAGACTTGATTCTTTATGCAGAAATGGCTCGCTGGAAACCAGCAAGTGATGCTGGGCGGAGATTCCTCAGACAAGAATTACCTCCTGCTGTTCCCAGCTGCCGGTTCTGGGTAAATAGAAGTGAGTTGTACTTGGGCTCTTAGACTTGATTCTTTAGGCAGAAATGGCTCCCTGGAAACCAGCGAGTGGTGCTGGGTGGAGAGTTCTGAGACAAGAATTACCTCCTGCTGTTCCCAGCTGCCGGTTCTGGGTAAATAGAAGTGAGTTGTACTTGGGCTCTCCATCACTGACCGTACTGCAAAAGCAAATTCCAAGGCTTCATAGGTTTGATCTCACACACCAAATGGTCAATATTAGTGACAGAAGGCACACTAATATTGAGAAAAGGGCAACACAATGGTGTAGACCCTACCGCAGTTGCAAGTGTCTGAGCAACTCTGAAAGGAGCCAAGCAGTTCCCCCTTAGGTCCCTCAGGCTCAGAACAAGTGGGAGGTTGTCCAAGGACAACCAGTCCACAGTCCACAGGCTTCATTTCACTGGCACCCAGCCCATCCTAACACAGTCATGACTTACTGGACTAGACATCAACTCCTGCAGTTCAGTTGAACCTAAAGGTGAGTGGGCAACAGTGGGGCTTTGGCAGCAGGGAAAAAGGCTGAAATTGTGCTCAGCTAAGGACCACAACCCACAGAGCAGTGTTCAGTACCTGGGAAGCTGAAGGGCTACAAGAGACAAGTACAGGAAAAACAACCCTCAGGTTTATTAGTAATGTAGTTTGGCAATGTTCCATGTATTAGAACAAAATGCAGATGCTAGACTTAGTCCAGTAAAGAACATGACAGATCATTTGGCCTTTGTTCTCACCTTAGGGTATTTCACCAAAGGACCTGAGCTTAGCTGGAAACGAAACACCGTGTCCTGCAACTTCACGGGTCAGATCACTGCTTGGGCTGATGCTAATTCTCTGTCAGCTGCAGCAATGCCTGTCACCCCAGGGCACGCTCTCCTGCTGGGCTGCAGCTTACGACAGCAGCCATGGACCAAGTGGGAAGACCTCTTAACTTTCTCTATAAACCTGGAAGCAAGTTATTATCTGAGAACCAAACATCTCCAAAAGGACAAAGACTTTCAGATATTTTTAAATGGCACTTTAGGGACTCTGGCTCATTTTCAATGTTAATAATCTGATATAGCTGTAATATATATTTTTTAATACCCAAGGAAAAATTACAGCACATAAAAGACCATGAGGTTATATTTTAGTTTTCTAGAAGCTGAGATAGTCATAGTAATATATTATGAAGGCATTGTAACAAGAGTGCTAGGATTTTAATGATAAAACATTCAGGGTCAGCAGAAAATATATATCATCATCTGCAAATTCATTTTAGATATAATAAAATAGCATAACGTAGGAGATCTGTCACATCTTAAATAGGATAAATGTTATTTATACTTTATGCTGCAACATTTTATTTTCTGAAGAAGCAGGAAGGTGCAGCAGGATTCAGTACTTGATCATGCAGCATCTGCAAATGTGCAGAGCGGCCACAGCAGCTCATCCAACAGCAACAGTCCAGAGCTGCAGGAATTGCCATGTGTAGGAATGCTGGAGGCTAGCTGAGGAGAGAAGCCATGCTCACTTGCCCCACACAGAGTCAGATGGGCCCTGCTGAAGGAGTGCAGCTGGGAGAGAGGTTATAACAAGGGGAGCAGGCAGTGAGTGAGCTGCGAGGTGTCAAGGAGCTTTGGCCAGCCTGGAGTCGCTTGACCTGTGGGTGAGTGAGTGACAGCTTGGGTTTCTCTACAAGGGAAATGTGATGGTCAGGTGCAGCTGGTGGCAAGAAGACGAGGGGGAAAGCTTGTGGCAGTGAGTGGTTTCCTTTGGGAGTGAACTCTGGTGATTGCAGAGGTGGCTACACAGGGTACAGCAGTCCTGACAGAGCCCAGGGAATGATGGGAATCCATGCTCCAGCACCAGCAGGATGTTGGGCACAGGTCTGCCCTCGGTTGACTAAAACTTACTGACTTAAACGAAGATCAGAAATGTTGCTTGCAGGAAAGGCTTGTTAAGCTGTTAATTTGCTGATGACTTTGTGAACTGTTGAACAAAAGAGCAGTGTTTTTCTGAAGGTGTGATATGCTTAGATGGAACCTGCTATGTTTTATGTTGGCCCTGTCTGCTCAGGAATGCTTTAGACAGTAGATCACAGCAGTGTTCTTGTGCAGTACTAGCAGGTAAATATCAGGAAGAGATCTCTGAAATGCATGTAACATCAAGAAAGTGGGGAGAATATGGAAGGAATGCAATTTATTATCTAACTTCTGAATTATTCCTAATGTTCCAAATCTGGCAGCAGCAGTTGTATGCACTAAATGCCTGGTAAGGAATTGCACGGTGCTCCACAGGAACCATGAATGCTTTGGCAAACAAAAGCCCCAAGGTTAAGGTCTGCATAATGCTTTCTTGGTCTGCACTGCCAGACTTAAGAGGAGGGTGCTGAAAAAGCCAACTGTGAGCATATGGTGTTGTCCTCTGCATACCCTTCCTTCAAAGCACTTGGTACAGCTTTGTTGTTCAGGTCTAGATAGGGAAACATCTTTATTGAACTTCCTACATCATTTTCCTGCTTAAATCTGTGATCAATAGATTATTATTTTTTAATAAAGTAAAAGTGGTAATAATGAGTTCTGTGCAAGCTTGTGGATACATTCTGTTATTCCTGAGGAAGAAGCAGAGTACCTTCTCACGGGATGCAGCTTTGCAGTAGTTGTTTTTCTAGGCAGGATGCATTTGGGTTTCTGCAGGCTTCCAAAGTAGTCTAGTGAAAGGTCAGGTTTCAGTTGTTACAACCATGAGCTGACACACCCTGTGAATTGGTGTTGACATCCAGTGTGAAGGTCTTTGCACACCTCTCCTGATGGTGGGAAAATCTCAAAGCGGCTCATCCTTTTCTCTGCCATCAAAATAAGGTGCTGAATTTAAATCAGGCTGGAGGCATCCCAAGGGTTTATGTGCCTGACTAGCAGGTATTCACTTTCAAAATAATCAACCTCTTTCTCTATGCCAAAAATAAAACAGTAGGAACAGCAACAGGCAACTATAGCAGTAAAATACTTGTATTACCTGTTAAAGAAATTGTAGGTGTTTAGCATTCTCACACTAATAAAAAATGGTTTTAAAAAACTTAGTGGTTTTGTAATGTGAAATTCTACAACAGATGTGATATAACATCAAGGCAAAGTGAAAACATTACTTGGGCCCTGAGGCACTCAGTATTTCTCATTTCAGAAGGAAACCAAAGTGAATTACAAATTACAGTTAAGTTTGGGGAACACTGTGGGAGAATCGCAGGCTGCAGAAGTGAGGTTTAAAATAACGCAGCAAACACTTTAGCATACTTTAGTGTTAGAAAATAGTAGGAGTAGGGATAGCTGCAAGAGGTTTTCTCATGCTCTGCAGTTGTTTCTCAGCAAACCTGCTTATCTGTAGTAGCTTAATTTGGTGAGACACAATTTATTTTTTCCCCCTTCCATACTGAAATACAGGCTTGTGAACCCACTGTTTGTTTAGCAAAGGGAAACCAGTGGCTTTTCCATGGATTATTCTTCACATCTGTGACATTGTCTTGCTGATTTTTGTCTATCCTGCTTATGGAAGATAAAAACTAGGCCCTGCTTCCAATTTCCCATGTGTGGTAGACAATTGCAGCACACATAATCTTAATAAAGGAGTGTCATTAGTTACAAAATATGTTTAGTCTGGAGCTTCATGGGTAGGAGATGGGGAGTCCAAGCTGCAGAGGGCTGCTGCCAGCTGGACTGTTCAGGCTGTGATTTTGTCAACCACTGTGTTTTCTATTTATGTACCTACGAAGAAGAGATGATAAAATTTGTCTATGTCCTAAGTGCTTTGAGCTTTTAGCACATATTTATTAATTACATGAAGACTTTCTGGAGATGAGTAAGCACATTTCTGCATCTTGTAGAATCTTATCTCTTCCTTCTTTAAGCAGCTTCATCTTTCAGTCTTGAGAGCGCTTTCCAGTGGAACTGTTGAAATTTAGAACAAATATTTTCATGCTAATGGTTAACATATTAGCCTCATGTAAAAGCTTTGCTTCATCTTCCCCACTTCCACATATGCTCATGTTGTGTTCCTTAACACCTCCTGACATTTAAGATGAACTGTAGATACTGAAGATTATTGAATTGTTCCCACTTGGATAAATGGGAACTTTGCCATTGGCTCCTCTGGAAACAGCATCAGGACCTAGACAGATACATGTAATGTCTTGTAAGACACACTAATATCTTTCTGCCTGAACAAACAGGACTCTGAGCACTTCTAAGTTTGTCCTCTAGCTCTCTGTGACATGCCTGCTACTACTTTTTCAGCTGCTCAGTACATTATAATGATCTCCCCATTAATTTTCTGGAAAGAAAACCAGCAATACTGGATTGATCAAAAGACTCCCAGTCACACGTGCTAAATTACACCTGAGTATAAAGGAAAATGCATTAAATCTACAGGAGCACCCAATGAATTCATAATGAGCTGGTGCTGTCACCATAATAAACAAATGCAAGAAAAGAGCTTACAAGAGGTGGCCAGAGCTTTTTTTTTTTTTTTTTAGGTTCTACAAGCACAATAAATGTTGCTGTGATTTTAATTCAACTCCTACTTAAGCTTTGTCATCACAGAGGTGAAAAAACCTAAAGTTAAGTGTAAGACTTTATCAAGGTCTTGGTTTCCTGGAGTACAACATGTAACTCATGGGTATTCCTGGTTAGAACTGTCCTTCTCTCAAATCAGAACTTCCTTTAACCAGGGACAGGATTTTCAAAGGAAATGTACAGCAATGAAGAAAAATGGAGCCAATATGATTTTGTCCCTGACCTGTCTTTCAATGAAGTCAGAATACACGTTCATTTTCTGTTCCACCCCATTCCTGCAATTCACCTTAAGATAACCAAAATGATGCACTTTCTCTGAAAGCAAGCTCTGAGGGCCTATCCCAAACAGAGCACCTGCTTTTAGCTGTACTGAATGAGCAGAGAAAATGCAACACATCACATCCTATCCGGCCTGTGCTGCCACAGATTGACATGTTTGTCTGTTCCAGCCTGAATCCACCAGATTACTTTAAAGCAGCTTAAACTTGCCTGTTTTGACCCCTGGAAGGCCAGGCACTGCAGGGCTAATTCCTGATCCCCATTTCCAGACAGGTTGACAGTAGCACAAAAGAAAAGCAAATAAATGTCCACTGAGTAGTGACCTTGCTAAATTACAGCAGGTACCTCGAGCATCTGCTGCATGCACTGCTGTGGCCCTCACTTCCAATGTGCCATAGGAACATACATCAGCTCTGGAGTATTGATCTAGCAAGGATCAGTGCAAGGGCACTTCAATGAGAAAATGAATAATTCTTTACTCTGATTATGATGATTAATTCTGTTATGTCAGCAGCCTTTGGCACAGCCAGTGACAGCAGCAGATTTCAGAGGAGAAAAACCTAATTCAAGAGCCAAGAACCGTAAAGAGGGGTTTTGTGTGGTTAAGTAATAATATTAATAAATGACACACAAGCAGCTATAATTTTACATATATGCAGAAACAGATGTACTTTCCTCAGTTCTGTACAGGACTTGGTACTGATGTGTAAGTGTTTTGCATTTGAAACATGAGCCAAGATTAAAAAACTGGCATTGTTGGAATTGACCAGCCACAGATGGACACAACATGGAAGTTTTTGGACCACATGAAGCTGAGCTGAAATTCTCTCACAGGTGCCAATTTCACAAATAAATAATCAGTGCTGAACTGGCAGGCATTCCGCTTCCCTCATTTCAAGTTTGGTTACGCAAGAGACTAATCAAGACATCTCTCAGGTACATCATTTAAGATAGGCCTTTGCACATGCTATTGGATGTTTCACTGTTTGAAGGGGATTTGGCTTTCAGACAGTCCATTAACTTGTTTCCTCTCCAGTTCTGAAGGCATGCACTGACCAGCTGTGCCCCTTTCTCCTGCAGAGTTTCTCCCTCAGCTGCCATAACCAAGTTGTGCTCTTTGGCAGTTTGTTTTTGTCCTGGATGGATCCCAGCTCTTGTCTTTCATGCATTTGGTAGGAGATGCCTTTAGGAGGGAAGTATCAAGACCAGGTTTTCCAATCCTGTTTTGCTAGGAAGTGTTCATTTGGCAATCCTAACATCATTAAAAATGATTCTCAATAAGGTATGCTCTGCCAACACATGACCTTTAGCTGTTAAGAAAGAGTAGAGAAACACCACAAAAGCAGGTAATGATATAATCAGTTCAGGTATTTGACAGATAACAAAAAGGGCTCTCTTGCGTTAAAGCATGGCATTTAGAAAGATGGAGCAACGCTTGAGGTGGCTGCCCTTGTATCGTGATCTGTCTGCTGTAAAACATTCCCCTACAGAGAGGAAATAAATGCCATCACTTAGATCTGTAGATGGGTAATTAACATGTTCACTTTCAAATCAGAACCACTGCAAACACTTCTGCAGGTGACACCTTCTCAGCTCAGATGTGCTGATCACTTGCCTTGTACTGGCACACTTGCACAGAACAGTATTTGGACCCAGCATTTTGAACCCCCCATGTCTTCCCACCTTCTCAGTTCATATAGGGTGTTCTTTCTGTTTTGGTTTTTTTTTTTTTTTTTTTACCATATGCAAGGAAAAGAGGTGAAGGCTAGGCACAGAAGAAAACAGTCTCCTTTTGATCTAAAGGGAAATTGCCTTACAGATTTTTGTGGCAGAGAGGATACCACCATTTTATTTCCATAGAAGTTTTGATTATCTGGGGTGCTCTTATAGAGACTATATATAGCCCCACCAATTATTATCTAATAATAAAAATGCTGAAAGGGTGATGCGCAGATATAAAGAGAACTACATTGATCTGCCATACCGACATAAACAAGGAAGTTATTTCAGTGTCAATTTACACTTTGTATAGAACCTGCTTTCCAACTATTCAAGGGAGATCAATATTTATGACAGTTCATTAGAGAATGCAGTTGACTTTTATTGTGCAGACCAAAAAAAATGCAGTCACCAACCCGCCACTGCATTAATGTATGAAATCAGTTAACAAAATTATTGTAAAAAATAACTTAATTTCTGATGGGCAAATGGAAGCAAGTTCTACAGCTTTCTCACATTCTTGTGCTGTAGGAGAAAATGGCATTGAACCATTATACTCAGTAACTCAAGGACAAAACTATTCTGTTTCTCGGGGAATAAAAATATCCTGATTTTCTTTCCCAGTCCCAAACCCAACATCAGTTCATCTACAGGAAAAATGTCCATTGGAGTTACTGCAGAAGTCCCACACTCCTTATTCCCTAACTCTGATATGTAAGTACCTGATAGAGCTATCCTACTGGCATGTACACAACTCAGTGAAGCATTGCTTGGCTCCTTCCAAATGTTTTTAGCTTCCCAGCATACTAAGCTTAATCTTCTGATTCCTCATAATGTGCATACCCACTAGCATAGGTCCTTCCTAAATTCAAATTGCTGAATACATCCGTGGCTTCAGAATCTGAATCTTTCCCTCGCTCATCATTGTCATCTTCATCATCATCTTCTGCTTCATACTCATCATATTCATCCTCACGGTCACCCGCATCCCCAGTCTTGCTGGAGGAAAGGTTTTTCCAGTAGGCATCATAACCAGAAGCTCCATCTGCATCTTCTCCTCCAGTCTGTCGGCCAAACTTCAAAGAGCGCGCTGCAGGCAAAGAAAAATCATCATGTTCCCACCAGTCCAACATTTCATTTCTATCTTTTTTTCACTACTTGAAGAGTAGTTTAAATGGCAATTATTTTTCATTTTTTCCACAACTCAAACTAAACAAAAGCTTTCACTCTCTTGGAATCAATTAATGGTTAAGAATGAAACTGGTCAATTCCAGAACTCAGAAACAGTTTTTCTCAAAACAAATGAAGCAAAGCTGTGCAAAACAATTGAACGTAACCAGACTTCACTCAGTGCTCCTAGGCAGAAAGTAGTCATTAATGGCACTTGTATGGCTTGTTAGCTAGAGAAACTGGCTTACTTGACATGCTCAGATCCTTTGTCTGCTGAGTTTCGTGGCCACATTTAGGGCAAGGAGGTTTTTTTCCTTTTTCCTGCTTGAAAACCTTACTTCGCACATGATCGTCACAAAAACAAGCCTGTGTGTTGAAGGGAGAATACAAAGTCCAAACGTTTTAATCATAGAAACACATTCTTCAGCAAGAAGCAAGCAAAAATGTGTCTAACAGCAGCAGGGTTTTCTGGCTGGGATTAAAATTTAATGAGGTCTCTCTTGCAGTGGAAGTGGGGTCTGTGCCCAGAGGAACTCTGCGCTCATAATGGTTCCAGGGTTTCTGGGGAAGAGGCTGGATAAAAGTACCAATAAACACGCAGAGAAAGTAACATACTCCAGGGCTGGATTGCAGTGCTGCCCACAAGCAGCCTGGTAAACTTGGGTTTGTGCTGACAAGCTTAAATAAACATAATGAGATGTATGCCAGAACATAACTATGCAGGGGCCTGAAGACGAGAATTAGAGATGGGAAGTTCACACGCTGAGCACCAGGGTGCAGTGAAAATACCTGGAAAAAAGGAACAATTTGGAATAGGCCATCGATGCCATGGGAGAGTGCAGGGAAAACATATGGAGGGTAAGAAGAGTAGGCAATGAACCAGCACCTGGAGAAATCTGGGCAATGCTGATGATGAACCAGGTGGAAGTTTTTATACAAAATTACTTCTGAGTGTGTAAAACCATAAGCCTGATGTCAAGAAATTAGCCTGTTCACATGTAAAACTGGATTAGCTGTGGAGATTATTCCTTTGGATGCAGTGATTTCTGGTCAGATCATCACTTGACTGTTTAAAAGAACAACTTTTCTAATTGTTGTAGTTCCACACTGGATCAAAGCATATTCCAAAGCTTTGGATTCTGTTCAAAACCAAGGATTTATTTTGTTGTTTTGTTTTTTTTTAAAGCCCCAACATGGTGCAGGCCCAACTTAAACTAAGAGGGCTGGGCAAAGATCACCTCACACTGTCTTGTGGTTAACAGGCAAGCACACCTTTTCTCCCCCACAGGTCTGACCCCAGGCTACAGAAACTAATACAAAAGTATGAATTTCCTTTTAATCATGGAGAGGAAGACATGACAAGGCCTGATGCCAGCCTTGGAGGCCAAGGAGAACGAGCCTAAAATCAGCTCTTCACAACTGTCTTTACTCTTTACCTTACAACGCAGGCAGGAATGCTGCCCCAGCCTGTTACAGGAGACACCTGTTGGAGAAAAGCAGTATGACAAATTCAGTACTTGGAAACTGCAGACCTGCCATGTTTTTAATACCTTGGAAAAGTAAGCAACACCATAATTGAAGCACTTATTTTTTAATTCCCTGACACAACTGCACTCTGGCAATGTGAATCAGTCATTTTACCTCACAGTACCATTTTACTAGATTTTCTTCAACTCCAAACTTTATTTTGACACAAAAAATGAAATTTCAAAAGGGGAAAAACATTTAACTATTTCTTGAGCTTCCAAACTTAAAACCTGAAGTTTCAGAACTAATTTGGTATTAAGGTTTCATCTTGCTTTTCCTTTTCTCACAACATTCAAAAGAAGGAGTGCTAGAAATGTAAGAACACTTAAAGCTTGCAAACTTCCAAACCTAGAAAAGTTGTTACATTCTGTATTTTCTGTCACATCCTTGACTGCACAAAACTTCATAAGAGAGTCTATCTGTGTTAAAGAACTGGAGCTGGCACACTAGCTGTAAAGAGCAGAATCAGTGCCCAAAATCTAACTCGTCTTGAGCTTCAAATTGTTTTCATTATTCCACTAGAGGGAGTACAATAAAGGCAAATACTCAGGAATTGGCAGCAACATAAAGTTTGGTGAGTAGTTACTCCTCAAGAAACAGTAATATGTACTTTACCAGATTCTGTGCAAGTACTCATTCCTTTCCTACTTGCCTAACTCCTGTGACAGCAAAGTTTTTGAATCTGATGTAATAAATATCACGAGTTCTCCACATGAGCAGGACAGACATGGGATTTAAAGCTGTGATGCGTTTAAAGATGGAACTGGAAATGCTAATGCATATATATTCATCATTTTTTGAGTACTTGTACTTCAAAAAACCTCTCTCAGATAGTGATGTAAAGTAATAGTACCTTTTGCATAGCTAGAATGGATTTAGACTACAATTGCATGACCACATTTAAAGTTCATGTATTCTGTAAAAGTACAGGTTTTATAATCTTGTTACCTCACACTGACAAAACTCTTGTCTCTACCAAATCTGCTCTGTGCCACAAAACACCAAACACAGCAAAAACCCTCAAAAAAACTCTCTCTCTATTCAGGGTGTGATATCACATCTGTGAATTGAGCGCTTCCAACAATCATTGAAAAAACATTCTTGTGGAACAGCTGTTGCTGCTTCAATATTGCTACGCAGGAAGATATTCTGGCAGAATACATCAAGGGAAGCTACGCAAGGCTTAAAAAATAGCTGGCTGGGAAGAAAAGTATGGGAGATGAAAAGGACATAAGAGAGGTCTAAAGACACTGATTATAACACTGAAATCACAAATATTCTGGACCAGGAGAAATCAATTAGGACAAGAGATTAGTCAGTTCAAAGGAAAACAGCCTTATGATAAAGAGCACCTTGAATTTCTACAATAAGGATTGAAAATGTTCTAATAGTCAAAATATGTGCATACAAGTTTTGGGTAGGACAAACAAATGCTTGTCTTGTGATAAACCAAATGGTAGTTAATGGCGGGTTGGCAAGAAATACTGCTAGAAAAATTTAGTTATTCCAAATATGCATAGTCTTGGCTTGTTTTGTTTTTGGTTGTTTTTTTTTTAACTTCCCTTGAAGTTTCCCTGTTTCAGCCAGAGATGAGTAGCGGGTGAGCGAAGTCGGGCATGGCCATCACGTCCTCTTACAAATACCAGTCTCAGTTTTGTCCACGCAATTAATCAAAGTTCAAAAGGACATAAAGTCTTCTGCTACCTGTTCTTTACTCAGAAAGAGTGAACATGTATCAGCATTTGATACAATACTGACACACATGTCCACAATCTGCTGGTCAGTGAGGAAATGAACACTGAAATCATGCTCTGGACTATTTTTGTCACTTCCTTCTGTGCTCACCCTGTCTCACTGAGTCAGATGATGACTGCTGAGTCACAGCCTTCCTCAGGACTTGAGCAGCTGCTAACCTTTCACCAGCACACCGGCCTTCCACAGCAACCTGGGAAAGTTTAGCCAGACTAAGACAGGTGGCATTGTTTAGGGCAGCTGTTTTCCAGGAGGAACAGGTATCTAGAACTAGCTTGTCATTGGGTCAGAAGAGTGGAAGACAGCTTCTTCTGCCTGCAGAGCTTTGTGGAGTGAAAAAGCAGCATCAGCAGTTCCAGCTGTTTTGATGCAGTCCTGGCCACTGCCAACACTGCAGCTTTGGAGAATGCCGGCTCCTGCAAGGGCAGCTTCCCATGGGAGGCCTGTAAGAGTCTGGCAGGAAAACAACTGCCATGTATGCTCTGGCATGGAGGAAGGTCCATGAAAGAAAAAAGAGTTCTAGTCTGGGTAATTGGATACCAAAAGCCAGTAAACAGGCCCTTCCCTCCAGCAGTGGCAAAATCTGCTTGGGAAAGGTGATGGAGAGTATTCTGGAGGACAGATGAAGCAAGTAGAGAGTCTGCCTGGCTGTGGTGAAAGGGATTATGAATAACTAACTTACATTTAAATGTCTCTGCTTCCAGAACTTGGCAGCTGGCTTGATGTTCAAACTGATCATCTTCACAGAGGAAATCATGGCAAAAAGAGCAGGCGAATATTCTGCCTCCTGAAAGATTTATCAAGGCAAAATAATCAGCAATGGGCACAAGTATCTAGTCCTGCTCTGCAAACAATTTAGGCGGTAGTTTTGACTGAAGACCAGTTCTCCCTTCTGTCACAAATGCTTCAAAGTCCTAAATTAGACACTGCCATCCATTTTTACACTGAAAAATACCTCCTATCCTACAATATAAGACAGCATAACTATAAAGCAAGTATTACTTCTAGTACTTTTCTTCATTTTAATTTGACTGTAGCATTAAGTATTTTTCTTAAATCAGAAAAAATTCTCATCCAGTCTTCTCCTCTGAGATACACTTGAAATACTCACCTCTGATACACACTTGAAATAAACACTTTAAAGGATTCCACAAATGGAGACCAGTATGGTCTCCTAAATGATTGGGAATCCACATACCTGTGCTAGTGCAGAAGAATGGAGTGAGAATGGTAGAAAACTGTGTTGGCAATTTGATGCAGTGCTTAATTACGTGAATAATTAAACTGATAGAACCATTATCATTTAGATTACATAATCATCTCTGAATTCAGCACTGTATGTTCTTGAGCAGGTCATTTACTTTCCCTACTGTATAATGTCTATTTTTAAAATGGGTAGAATCCTTGCTTTGAACAAATATACTGCAAGGACTAATCGGTGAAGACTAAAAAGGCTATGTTAAGAATACAGCAATGCAAGGAAAGAAGTGTAATTTTTATTTTCTTATTTTTAAATGTGAGCAACCTACCATGGTCCCAGACACTTCTTTCACACTCAACGCATTCTGCGTCTGCCAGAGGGCACATACACGCGTGGGTGCTGAGACACTTCCTCCCGTGACACACCCAGGCTTCACAGAAATCACAGATTGCACCCTGCAATCACAGCAAGATATCATCTCAGGACTTCTGCAATACCGAGAGGGAGACTTATCCCATTATCCTCGATGTATCCTAGTATCCATTCTCTCAGTGGGCTCGTTTTGGTTGAGAGAGTATTGAACCAAACCTGTGTTTCGATCAAGTTGCTTCACAATTCATGTTTGTTACTCATTTCTGAAGGACTAAGTATGATGCAAAGTAATTTGGTTATCTATCCCAATTCTGGTTTTTTACATTTCTTATCACACATTTTGCACATGGAAAATTATGTCCTCCAGTTGAAATCCAAGATCCATAAACGATAACAATGTTCTGGCAAAAATGAAATTTCAAAGAAGACCTGAAAAATGCCTCTAGACTCTTACAGCTGGAATCAGTCATGTGGATTTTAAACTCTGCTATATTAGAGCACAAGCTCTGCAGAGAGCAAAGACCAAATAACTCATTAGAAGAAAGTTAGACTGTTTAACTTTTATTTTGATTAAATTACAAGACAGCTCCATGTCAGCTATGCTTAACTGTAGCATTTAAGAAGCCTTCTCAACCCATAGGTAACTAATTACCATGTGCATTACACGTACACAAAGCCAAGAAAACAATGATGAATCCAAATTTAACTGCTGATGTATTCACTCTTGCATCAGTGAATGCATAGGCTGAGTTCAGGAACGCCAGCATCTGAAGGCTGGCTGTGTTACTGAGAACAGCTGATGGCCAGCTGCAGGCAGAAATACGAGGTTTAGTCCATTTAATCCAGAGGCTGTGACATGTCACACCTTGCTTTCCAGAATGCAGACACTAATGTGTCCTTCTAAGAACAAAATTTCAAAGGCCTGAAGCTATGATTATCTCTAATTAAGAGCCCAGATTAGGGGGTTTGTTCATTAAAATTCCCCCCTAATGGAACAGATTCCTCTCTGTGATACTGATGATCTCTGCACTACTAAGACAACAGCAACAAAAGTCCGCAGGTTGCTGCAGAATAATCCTACATTTTAATGAAGGCTGAGAACTGTCTATGGGGCATGTAAGGGTCCAGTGCTGTTCATGCATGTGCTTAGGGCCTGCCACCAACACAGATTCATTAGCATCCAGGACATGTGCTGGAGTTTGCAGGAGCTGAATCTAAAAATGAAAAATTTGGGGGTTTCAGTATAAGGGAAAAATCTGTTTGTTACAGAAAAACGAGGAAAAAACCAAACTTGGCATGGTACATGCTACCATTCCATAAATCTGTTTTATCTTTTTTTCCAGGAAGATTTGCACAGAATATCCTCATAGTGCAAAAAACGCTGTAATTTTGTATACATACCACCATAGCTAGTCCAGTACTGTACACACCAGCATGTTTTATAACACAGTCCGAAGACTTCATCATGCATTTGGTTTTTCCTGTTTAAAATAAAAAGGCAAGCAATCATAAGAAAACGATGTAAAAATTGAAAAAAAAAAAGTAGAATGCATGTTCAAGTAAGAACAGCACTTCAACTAAATGCCTGTGCTTAACCGTAAATCTAGGTAAAAATAACGCAAACAAAGATGTCTGCATTATTGCTGCATTCTGCAACCCACCTTCACACCTCCCTTAGGTTAAATTAGTTATTGTCTGTTTTCAACCAAATCTCTTGCCCCCGTACTGAGATAATAAGACAACGTGTTGGTCTTGTTCTGTATTTTGAGGCACTGGCAAAAATTTCAAATGTCAAAACAAAGAACAAATCTAAGGTCAAAGTCCAGCAATGACATGTTAAAGAGCTGTGTTTAAAACTGCTGCTAGTTCTGTCCCACCCTAAAAGCAGCTGAGCTGAGCAGTGAGAGGTGGTGGGGGCATTACTGGGTGCGGAGCACTGGAACAGAGTGTTCTCTTCCTCCCATCCCTCACGGGCTCCTCTAAGAAAGACACAGTTGGTTTATAGTCCCCAGTGCTTGATTAAGCATCAAACAGCTCTAACGGCCTTTGTTGGGAAAACCCTGGGTCTCAATATAGTATGGTTGTTGATAGGAATGTTTTTCCTCTAGAAACGTAACTCCAGATTAAGATAAATTCAACACACAGATATGAACCATAAGATGGAGAGCATGTTTTCAGTACTTCACTGCATGGTGACAGAAGGGAGACTTACGAGGGGTGACACACTGCCACTGCACACTAACAGCGTGGCTTCCAGAAATGCTCAGTATCTGCGGGTCACTACAAAGGCACTGGAAGCTGCACGTCAGCAGCTCTGAGAGTCAAACTCCAGAACAGCCAAATTGCTTAATGACAAATTGAAAATCTGCAGCGATGTGTTGAAACAGTGGAACAACAAAATTCACCTCAGTATGAAATGAATATCAACATCTCCTGCAAGCAAGCAGCTGTTTAAAAACACAGGGCATTTTAGCCTGATTCAAAGCAGTTCTGTCACTAAGAGTCCTTCTCTTCTAATTTCAAAGCATCAGCCCTCTAGCCCTCGTAAATAACAAGAGCTGCATATTACATTACAACCCCATGCAAGGTGAATAATATATTGTCGCTTTAATTGATATTGAATTGATCAGAAATTATATAATCCCTACAAAAGCAGCATTTGTTGGTGCCTTGCTAGCAGTCAAAGCATTTTTAGTTTTGCTGCTGTTACGAAACAATGCTCCACATGGTCAGTCTACGGAAACAGTCAGATTTCTCAAACTTAAAAGGAAGCAAGACAAATTTTTCCAAAGAAACAAGCCATGATCCAGGCTTGCAAACCTCTGCTGGTTAGAGGCACATATACTGATCAAACAAGATCACTTCTCAAGGAGGACAGTCACAGCAGATTCAAAAGAACCTGCTCCACACCACAAAGGTACTTTAAGATAAAGCTACTGTAACACAGGTACTGAGAGTTTAACACCACAAACAGGACTGAGGACAGCTTGTTTTCATTCATTATTTCTACTCACCACATTGTGCACAAATGGGCAATTTCTGAACAGAATTACAGAAGTAACAAAAAGCTCTATTCTTCTGTCGTCTAGGCACATGGAAGGGAAAAAAACAAAAATAAAGTATTAAGCTTTAAAAGAAAGCTTAAAAATTAAAATTAAATTTAAAAAAGACCTGTAAAATGTCTGAAACAAGTATTAAACTACTGCTTTTAGAAAGATAAAAATTCTTACCTTTGGCACTTATCACATTCCTAAAGAGAAGAAATAAAACACTGGTAATTATTTTCATTCTAGGTAAAATACGTAAAATTTACAGACCTCCACAGGGAGTTACAATTACAATCCAAACCTTTTAATCAATATTCTGTCTGGTGCAAACATAACCTTAAACATAAAGGAAGGATAGCAGGAAGAATGACATTCCAGTGGCATTAAATGCAGTCAAGGTATGATCACTGGGTTTATATAATTGAAAATTAGGTATTTTAATATAGAATACTTTAGGTTAATTTACCATTGAAGCATTACAAGGATGTTTGGCCAAGTCTATGTTGGCTCTTGAAGCCCTTATCTGCTTCTCACGTTCCCGACGGTTCTCAGCCTTCTTACGAGCACCGGTCTTTTTTTTAGGCATATTTCACTATCTGTGGGGGGGAAAAAATGGAATGGAATGAATGCACACAAAACTATGTATGTAACTACATGGATACATACGACACATCCAGCACTAAACCCGGATCTTAGAGTTCCTACATTAACTGTGCTTCATCTCCATTCACTTCCTTGTCTGAAAGCTTCTTTTGAAATGTAGAATAAAGGGACAATCCATGAGGAAGAGCCATGTGATGAACCAGAAAGAATCTTGTGATCTGGAAAACTTTGCTGTCCTGAACTTGGTGTTTCACTATCTTTGAAGTGCTTTGCCTTAAAAAAAATGAAACTATTACATCTGTAGGTTTGTTTGTGATGGACCTCTGGTTTTGGTTTGCCTTGCCTGTTTAATAAGCATCTGTAAGAACAGTTGCAGCATCAACAGGCAGTCAATTCTAGCAGCTTCAACTTGGAAGAAAAATTAGTATCTTCATTCAAAAGGTCTTATAAACCAAAGAATCCTGAACACAGAAATATATTGTCCTGACCAGATACTAAAATTTGCTTTTGATAGCACACATAAATCAGCTTTCTTACACTGTAGCATTTCGCACTGTGTTTAAATCGTATTAGTGTCATATTTTGTAGTCAAAATTTTATTGCTGTGCTGCCTGCTGGCAACTGTCATTATTCTAGAGTGTGACATTTCTGACACTGGGAATCCAACAAGAGGCTCCACACTAGTTTTCAAACCACTCAAATGCTGATTTAACAACAGATTCTAATGGTTACTATTTATACCTTGACTTCTTCACATTCCCTCATAATGCAAAGCGCGAAAATGACAAACTGTTGTCATGAAAAGCACTGCCCCAGTGCCTACTGAGGACACAGATTACGAGAAATTTTAGATGGCAGTTTTCAGAAAGTCGCACTAAACTCAGTAACAACAGAACTGCAATGTCAGGTCCTTTTAGCAAAGCTGTTCAGTGAATCCACGCTTTCAAACACAACCCAATAACAACAACATCCTACAGATCAATATTCTTATCAGTCTTTCCCTCTGAGTTTTCATTTAAGTTGTTTGTTGTCTTCATCCCGAGTTCAAATTTTTTAAGAAATTTACCATCTTTTTGATTTTTGGACTAGACCTTAACAATGTTATTCTTCCAGAAATTATGACAGCATAAACCCTGTCTACCTTCAATTCCTTTCAAACCAGAATATCACCTCTTTTGAAACCACTAATTAATATTCAAATGCCTCTGCAGTGTGTTCTACCTCCACTTTTGGCACACTGTTACCAAATGCTCAGGCAGGAAAGACCCAGTGGAATCTGTCTGCAGTCCAGCTCCCCTGAAGGGTGTGTGGGAGACAAAAGTGCATCTGGAGGATCTAAAATAAGAGGTTGTAGGTCCATGCCTGGTTCCCTTCTCAGCCTCAGAGGGTACAACTGTGCTGCCCTACAGAGCACTGGAGCTCCTGAACTGGGAGCATTCTGCATGAGGGTTGTTTCCCCATTTGAAGTTTCCTACTCAGGAGTGAAATGCTGCAGAGTGCCTGGGTCACAGCAGCAGCTGCAGGAGTGAGCGTGGCTCTCCAGCTTAATGGCTGATGCTATGGCACAAGGAAGCAGAGTTCAGACATCGGGAGGCTGTGAAGGAATGAGGTGAACACTAGTTCAAAAGAAAAGCCCTAAAACGTGTTATGTGAGTATTGGGTCCCCAGCACTGCGTTCCATTCTGTAAATTTTCACCTCCTGTTCCTCTCCTGCTGCATTATTTGCTAAGGCAACCATGGACAAAGACCATGGATTTCCCACCACCGCTCCAAAGACTGCTGGTGGATTTTAACTGGTGGTCGTGCTGTGTGAGGTGCATTAACAATGCCTGGCATCTAACTTCTGCTGAAGTCACGGCTTCTTTTCCTTGGTGAGGTCCCAAATACACACCCCGACTGCACCAGCAGGTTTCTGGATCTTCTGTGCTGAGCAGGACAGTGCCTTGCCTCATTATCTGGTGGTACACTGCCCACCCTGCTGTCACAGACATTGTGAACAGCTGGAACCAGCTATTCACTGGGGGGCAGGGAACTGTCGGGCTACCCTTGTCAGGCCATAGACACCAACACCCAGAAGAGGCTTTCCGTATTTCAAGGTTTCTTGAGCTTGACCATCAAACAGCTTCCATCCCATGTGTATTCAAAATCTGTTTCACCACTCGTACAAAATTACAATTTAAAAAAACCCCGTGTATTAACAGCAGTTCGTACTTAAAAGGATCATGGCCCTAATAATGCAATAATCATTTTCCAGGCACTGCGATGCCCATGACTAACTCCATCTTTTGGAAGCGAGGTGGCTAAAAACTGCACTGTGGGTCCGCAGCACCTGCGGGCTGCTGTGCTCTACGTGCCCAGGTGTGCGAGGCTTTCCACAGGTACCCCTCTGACCCATTCCCTCCTCAGGAACGGCACCTCGTCCCGCCGGGAGCCGGACGAGACGCGCTCCGAGGCTGAGGTGAAGCGCGGACAGCAGGGCTGCTCTTCGCGCGCACACGCACACTGCCGCTGCTCAGCTTTCAGCGCTCTCTTCAGCGTTTTCGCCCCCCACACCGTGCCGCTTCCCGCTGCCAACCCGCATCGCCGCGCTCTGCGTTTCCCGGCACTTGGCTGTGGGGGAGCCGGACACCGCTTCGCTTGCTCGGGCACGGAAGCCGCAAGGGAAAGGGACCGGAACCCTCGGCGCCCCCAACCCGGCCCCTTTGAGGCTCCACCGCCCCTTCACGCCCCGGGCCCGGGCCCGCCCCCGCTCTCCACTCCCATTCCCATCTCCCACTCCCACCTCCCACTCCCACCCCTGCTCCCACCTGGCTCGGGAGGCCGCGCGGAAGCCGGAAGCAGCGGTGCGCCGCGGTGCGCTGCCCGCCCGGCCCGCGCCGCCCGGCGGGAACGTTCCGGGCACGACTGTGCCCCGCTGTGGGCGTCGGGAAAGGGCTTTTACGAGCCCCTTTGCACGGGGGTTGCCGCTCAGCGCATGGTCCAGCCTCAGGCTTTGTTCGCTGTCGAGGCGGTTGCACCTCAGCTTTCGCTTGTCAAGAGACTGAATTTTGGGCATAGTGATTGCAACGATTAGTTGTGATTGTAACTGACACCTGAAAAGTTACCTGTGAAATATTTCATCTGTGGCTTGAGCTGTTTTAAAATGAAGTACTGATTAGTCTTAATGGTAGGAATACAGTGTAAAAAGGGAAATTATACCCATGCTATAAAAAAACCCTACACACAGCTCTGTCTCATCTGAGGTTATGCAAGTCACTGTCACAGATGGATATTGCCTAGAAAACCCTTTGTGAAAATCATTAGAAGAAGTATTGTATAGATATTTAATGGAAGATGAGTGCATGGATCACATACCAGTGTATTTCGTGGTCTTTTGCCTAGAAAGGGTTTGATACATATTTCATATAAATAAGATCTGGGGCATTGCGTTGTGTGCTTTGATCATGGATTCACTCGAGTAAGGTGGTTGTGTTGCTTCACATTGTACCTGGTCATGTAATTCTTCCTGAAAGCTGGCTGCTGGTTATGGAATGTGATTTTGGCTTAATGAGAGACACAGGTTTTCGTGGGCTATCATTGCCTGTCCAGGAAGGCACTCTTAACTTTTGTGAGGCCACTGTTGATTCTCCCACAACAATGTTGGCTTGCCACGCTTTTCCTTCAAGACGTGATCTTCACAGCAGGTTAGTGGGATGCACAGAAAACAGCATTATGGTTTAGAGACAAAAAAATCACGGTGGTCACTTAACTGGGTGCTGCTTCTTCGTGAGAAAGTGTGCAGAGAAGTAATTTTTAATTATTGTCAGTAGCCATGGACACGCTGTTTAACTAAAAACCTAAGTAGAAAATACCATCTTTTCTGAGATGTTAGAGGGGTTTTTGAGTAAGTCTCACTTTTCTTAATAAATGCCATTAATCACCAATATTCTTGTATTCTGCTGGTGACCATTGTAGTCTATTTTAGGCAGTTGTGAATGCAAGAACACAATGAGGATAAATGTTATAATATTGGAAAAAAATACAGACAGAAAGTTTTAATCTATTTTATAATCATTATACTAGTCAGCTAATCTGCTCTCATGAATGAATGGAGCTGTTGAAGAAAGGACTATTATACATGCACAGATGTGACTGGGCATTTTTACATGAATGAAAAAGAAGGAGAAATCTAGAAAAACCTCAAGGAGATACGTGGACCCTGAGATTTTTATCTTAGTTTTATTTTACCCTGTGAAACAGTATCTGCCTCAAATATGTTCCAGAAACCACCCTCTAGATGGCAGGAGTTTGTCACTTCATTCATGAACAGTAAAACGGTAAAACATCTTATTTTCAGAACCAATGGAGTTGCCTAGGGCTGTAATACAAGTGAATTTAAAAAAAAAAAATTAGACGAGAATAGCCAATTTAGAGCTTACAGAACTTCCATTAGCAGTACTGGACTAGTCTCTGGGGAGTTGTTGCAGACTCGTTCCAAAGAAAATGCAGAAAGTAACGAGAGTCAGCCTCATTTTTAGAAGTGTTTTTGGTTACCTTTGTGAGAGGAGCAGTGGAAGGACAGTGAGTGTGTCTCTGAACTGTTATCATTCCATATTACCTTAGAGAGGATCAGAGCTGTCATATCTTTGCTTAATGCCTGCTATCTGGCTGGCCAAGATAACAGGACAAGACTCTGTGAGGGCCACCCTACACTGCCTGAGAAGGGTATTTGTCTAGTCAAGAGCTTTCAGAATAGCACATTTATTGGTGACTATCTTAACCCTAAACTGAGCTACCTACAGAGGACACTAGAGAGAAAAGTGAAAATCACTTCTGTAAACTAAGTGATGCAATGACAGCAGAGCTGTTGATCTTCCCACGCTAAAGGCATAACCCTGCAGCAGCATGCACTGGTTTTCTCTTCTGTTCCACTCTGCTGTGTCATCATGCATCTCATAAAGTTAGTTTTACCTATACAAAGGGCCAGAGGATGCTAATAAATCAGAATCTCTCAAAAATAAATGGCTGTCCAGGGTACAGAACGAACTTTTGAGCAATATCTTGCCACCTTGTTCTCCTTTTTGTTCACCTTTCCGAGTCATGTGGCAAGGCAGAGCAGTGGCACTATGGATTACATACTGTTTGCTGGTCAGATACATACTTTTAAGGCAGTAAATTCACATTTCAAATGGGAATAATTCAGCAAAAGAGTTTTGCGAACACTTGTCTGAGGGAAGGCGGGCTTGCTTTTTCCAGTGGCAAAGCTGAGTAGCGCCATTGCAGCACCATGTACCAGCTCACATGGACACTGACCATCTTCAGAATTGTTCTGCTCACTTACTTCTTCCTCTGCTCACCTCATAAAAATTCTTAGTTTGCTGTAAGAGCATGTTTCAGGAACGGACATTTATTTCTTCCTTAAGTTACTCACGCAATAACAAAGGATTCATGCCTTCTCACTTCTACTACTGAAAATTATTGAGATCAGAAAGGAAAATCAGGAAATTAGGTGTGTGCACAGCCTCTATCAGAATGGCAGTATTCTGGGGCAGATAAGACCTTCATATGCATTGACACTGGACTGTGCTGGATGACAATGAAATATTTTTACTGCCTTTTGCTGTGATATCTCAGTCCCTTTAAAGGTACAAGAAACCATATTATCTTTCAACTTGAAATAAATAATGACCTGAGTTGTTGTCATCTGCTTTTAATTGGATGAACTAAAATTTCTTTTTCTCTAAATAGTATGCTTGTTCTGATCTAATTAAGCCTCTATTACCTACCTTCCTATTACCATAATTATCTTCATTATTGCAATGTCTCCTTGCAGCATTCAGTATGTTTGCCTCCCTGGGGATGACATTGTAAAATAGGTGCAGCATATACCTTTCTAAATGACCTTTGAAACGGCATACATCAAATTTAATTTGTTTTTAAATCCTGGCCTTGCAGCAACTGACCTTAAAAGTCATGTCAATATTCATTTGATGTAAGATAATTTTGTCTGAAGACATTTATACTTGCTGATTTAACTACATAAAGAAATGGGAAACAAAGAAAATAACTTGAGGCAAAAATCTTTACTGATGTCGACTGAATTGGCATGTTCAAATATAATATTTTAAAATAGGCCTCCTAGAATTAGATGTTGTAAAGATTTTTTCTGTGTGTGTTTTCTTTTCCCCCTGCTATTATACCTGATGTTTGCAGTCATTAATCTTAGCCCTGGAAAGTCATTCCCCAAGAAATTTCTAGATGGTTATTTTGTCTGGTCAATGTTTGTGGAATGTATCAAGAGGGCAAAGAAGAAAGATAAGAGATAAAACAAAAAGAGAGATTATGCTGTTAAGTGATTAGAGTCTTGATTCAGGGAGCTCACTCAGTTGTCAACTTCTTTATTAAAATCTATTAATCTTTCCTATGATATTCAAGTTGCATTTTTTCACATTTCTTCCATGACTTCAACAAAATACTGAACAGCATTTTTATCATGGTATCTTACAGGGGCTTTTTAATTTTGTTTTTTGAGATGAAAGATATGCAGTAAAGCTAATACTGGGATTTATGTGCACAATTAATGCGCCATCATATGTTAATTACTATATATTAATTAAGATGCTGAGGTGAGGGGATAGTGCAAGACTAATCAGTTACTCATTTTGTAACAAAAGGGGGAAGCTATAATTTTTTGTTATGGAGAAAGAACTTGTTGTCTGGTGGCAAGTTATTAGTATTGTTTTTCCATTATGAGATTGCAATATCATAAATTACCTTGTTTCTCTTCCCATTGATCCCATCAAAAGGCTGGCACATAGTGATATATTTGCTGCATAGGTGACACTGGGAGGCTTTGTTTGTGAAGAAGAGGAGGGAGATGCCTGATAAATGGCAGCACCTGTGTGACAGAAATGAAAAAGGTAAAAAGAAAAAAAATCAGGGTCAGACAGAGGATGACTGATGACAAGAATTTCTCTCTTGGTGCTGAAGGCTTGTCAGGTGGAAGTGGCAGAGGAGAATGAAAAATGTGGATGTTTTCATTGGTCACAGGATATGAGAGTAATTCACACAGGTGATCAGGAGACTGCCAAGGTGATCAGGAAACTGAGAAGCCAGTCCCATAGGAGGAGGCCAAAAGGATGTGCTGTATCTGGCAAAATGAAAGGTTAGAATGGGAGAGTGGGGTTTCTATCAGTGTACTGAGTTAGAGGGGTGAGCAAAATGCCTATTCTGGCACAAGAGCAAATGGGTACGAAACTTTACAGCCTGGAGCCACATGGGGAGAGAGAGCGAGAACAACAGTGGGAGAGTGTCAAGGTTCAGGGGATGTAGTTTTGTGATGTATGAAGAGAGCTGACACAGTTTAATCTGGAGAAAGGAAGGCTGAGAAGATCTAATTGCTGTCTTTGAGGACCTAAAGGAAATGTATAGAGAAGACAGAGCCAAGCTCTTCTCAAGGGTACCCAGTGACAACATGACAGACAACAGTCACAAGCTGCAGCAAGAGGAATTGCAACTGATATACAGAAAAAAATCCTTTGACGCGAGAGTAGCTAAGCAATGGAAAAATCTGTGCTGGAGCCCCAAGCATTGATGTCAAGAAACTCTCTTGTATTTAGAATTTATATTATTAAAATAACACAATGAACTAGATAGGAAGGGACCTCTAGGGATCACCTATCCAAGTCTCTTGATGAAAGTTTCCACATCGAATAAGGCTGGTCAAGGCCTTGTCTAGCTGAATCTTAAATGTTGCCATGGATGGAGATTGCACAACTGCTCTGGACACCCTTTTCCCAAGATTAACAACCCTGCCTGCAGAGATCCTGAACAGGAGGATCCTACTGATTTCAAAGGCAGTTGGACTGTATCCTAGATGAGGTAGAATATTTGTTTGCCATATTTTTCTGAAATATCTGTTCTAACAAATTCAGCATTTCAGCTGTTCCGTGTTTTCCTTCTGTTATTAAGCTGTGTGACATGTTCCTCTTTGGTGTCACTTCTTATCTAGATAGCAATTTTTCTCCTTTAATTATGGCTTTTCCTTGTTCAGTAGAATTCATTTGTAGAAATCTTATGCAAATATGAACTGAATGGTTTTCCTGTCTAATTACAGCTCCATTTAGATGACATTAATATCAGTGGCACTGAGCATTGGCTGAATTAAATACTGAATTTATTCAGCTAATGAAAGCTGAAGGACAGATAGTTTGTTTTATGGCATACAACACGGGTGGCTTAGCTGTTGATTCAGAGGACTGAAAGAGAATTTTTGCATCATGTTCACTTCCCTGACATTGTAAGGAACTCTCTCTTATCATCTCTTTCAAAAAATTAACAAGCTACCATATTATTTGCCCTCACCGTGTTTTTGAAAAGCATTGTGGATAAAGAACGGAAATATGCACCCAGTGTAGCATAGCATCGTGCAGCAATTCATCATATACTGAATTTCACAGTGTGGGTGATGTAATACCTGTATTATAAATAAGATGTTTGAATGCAGGTAATCGAGTGTCAAATCAGATGCTTATGGCACTATGAAAAATGACACTTGGAACTATTTCTAGGCATGGACATCAGTCCTCAGTATTCTGATTGATTTAGAAAACCCATTTGTTTATGTTCCATTACTGTTAGTTGATATTCTGAAAATAGTTTCTATTCATTCTCATTTGTCTTTTATTAAATTTCATTTATAGTGCAAAGTTGCAATAACAGTTCTATTACTTCTCAAGTACCTATACATTTAGACTTATTGAAATGTCACTATAAGTAGTCATGTGCTCACCATGTCCACTAAACTCCTTATTTATATTTATTGTGGAGTAATGAATCTGTAGTCCTACTCTGAGCTGGAGCTTATCCACTGGTGATATATTGTTTCCAGTTTTATAATAGGTGTTTTCAAGCATGGTGCTGTTAAAAAGCTGAGCAAAAGCCTTTCTGATGGAGTATGAAGGGGAATTGAAGAGTTTGTTCCAATTAGTTTATTGTATTTACATATTATTTAAAATAAAACTGTGAAAACTGTTAAAACTGCAACAGTGTTGTACCTAAGGACAAGATAAAAGCAAGCAGTTTCTGAAAACAGCATTCTGGGCTGGGAGCTGATTTATTTGCTCATTTTCACTAGGTTATATCTCTTTTTGACAAGATAGAGTTCAGCAGTCTCTGCATTGAGTGTGTGTCTGATGAGTCATTGGAAGTATCAAGGTGTTTGAGGAGTTGTTTGTTTTATTATGTTTCTGGTTGGTGTCATGTCTCTGGGCAGACTGTTGCCATCTGCAGCTAGGATGTGGCTATGTATTTTATATAAAGTTAAATACTTGTGATAGCCTTGAGGCGATGAATTTGCAATTTGCACGATGATGAACGAAGTTAGAAACTAATAACTTTTGGTCACTGCCTGCTTCTCTTGGTCTGACCCACTCTGAGCTTAAAGACCTTCCAGGCGTCCTACGAAAGCTAGTTGTATAACAGATTTGGGCTGGAAGATGGATGGGATGCCCCTGGCAGCCAGTATGTTTCCAGGCAATTTTCATTTGTATCATTACCCAGCTGAAGTAAAATGTTGCTTGCATTTGTCTTTTGCAAGTGGCTGCTTGGTGGTGTTTATTTGCATAATAAACAAAAATGGTATTTTTGTTGCTGGTCAGTTAATTTTAAATCTAATTTGTTTCAGAGAGCTCAGACCTTTTAAAAGAGCGCACTGTTTTCCTATGTTAAATCCATCTAAAAGAGCCTAGAATGAACTGGAGCACTAGCCTAGAAAGGAAAGGCTTTACAGCCCATTACTGATCCCCTGAGCCATCTCATCCCCTTTACTGTCATGTAATGTTTGTTTAATGTAAAATTTCCATATAAAGCCAAACAAAATAAAACCCAAAATGCAGAACAGCAGCTCTTTGCCATTCAGATATTAAAATCTGAAGGTAGTGAAAATGAGATTTCCTTTCATAAGTGCATTAGTGACCTTAGGGGAATCCTCATCAGGGAAATGCCACAGTGGTGAGAAAAGGCTCAGCTCAGAGGAGAAGGTGGATGAGCCTCTTTTGGCACCATGGGCAGGAGTCACTGGGGAGCTTTGTTTTCAGCTTCAAGGGAGAGGAGGCCCTTGTGGGAGCCTGCGAGGATTTCTAAAATCAGTGCTCTGGGCCAGGCTGTCACTGTGCATGTTACCAAGTATATCTGGGCAGGAGCGTGTCACTGTGTGACTGACTGAGGATTGCTGTGCATAAGGAAGCACGTCATTCCATGAGTCACTGAGGATTTCCATGCATGAGTGACTGTTTCTCTGCTCAAATATGAATAAATAACATTCAGAACCTCCAGTCATTCTAAAAAGGTTTAATCAAGGCTATCAAATAACTGGATTGTCAAAAAACAGCACTTACTGAATTTATTCATGAGGTTTCAGGGACTAAAGTAAATTCAGCATCCCAGCAGTTTCTCCTGGGTCTTTTAAAGTTCCCAGAAAGATCAAAGGAAGACCTCTAATTAAGATCTTCGAAAATGTGAAGCCCAAAGGGGATAACGTGTGTGAAAGGTGGAAGTGATGTGTTCAGAGTCCTGTGCACATATCCCCTCTTGTGGGATGCTTTCAAGCTCAACAAGTGCCTCTGCGGTCACTGGTGGATCTGTTGAGTTTTGCACGGCATCGGGTGTTGACTGCAACATTCATCCATCGGTGAGCTGGGGATTGAAGGTACTTGACAATGAGGAGAGAGCTTGTAAAATGGGAAAGACAGCCTGAAAATACTTGCTGAAGGTGCTGGGAGAAGGCAAAAGAGAAAATTTCGGAGCTCCCTCGCTGAGCATAATGTAAAGTTACACGTTTTCACATGGACCTGCTGACTCTTGCACTTTCAGCAAGACACTCACCTGGGCTGCCCCTGTGTCCCACTGCCCCCAGTGTCACCCTAACTCTTCCCCGTGCTGGCACCCAGGGGAACATTTGTGTCACAACTTCCCCCACTTGCAGGTCTGTCCTTTCATCTCAGTCTCTCAGATGCCACCACGCCCCTACCACCACGGTGTGACACAAATGAAGGCAAATGAGGTGAGTGGGCTGTTCTGTGGATGAATATAGACATTCCAGGAATGCTATGGAGTTACCAGAGCTTTTCTAAAAGGCTATTCTTTTCACCACAAAGTTGGTGAGTGAGTCTGAGTTTGACCTTGAGAAGGTTTTGAAGAGAATGGGGCAACAGTCCTTGTTAGGGAGTGGTGCAATTTCTTCATTTCACAGTTGGACAGTCACAAGCACAAGGAGTCTCAGGGAATATCTGTGCCCTGCATCTCTTAAAGAGCAGTGGAAGCACTGAAAAGGTGTTCTGAAAGAAGGCTAGAGACATTACACATTCTTCCCTTTGATTAACCCAATCTGCCTTTACATCAGACTTCCTTGGGCTCAGCTTCAGCTGTTGCTCTTCAGGCTGGTGCTGATCTCACCCAAATGGGTGGGTATCTAGCAGATAGCATTGTTTGCATTTGAGGTGAAGTGGATGTAAAATTTGGAGTGATTTTTTAATTGCTGATATTTTATCCATGCTATGTAGCAATGCCCATCAGAGGCTTATAACAAATGCAGTGTGACACAGCCCATCTAAGAACAGAGCTGGAGCCGAGGTGCTAAAATAAGAGCAATTATTGAAAGCTAGTCAAATATTATCCTCAGAGATTTTGTTTCCCTATCTCTGTTGTGCAGCTACATCTCTTGTGGAGCAGTTGCAGCTCATAAATAAGGAGCAGGAGTACTACAGAAATCCTTGGGAAAGAAGGATGCCGAGATAAATGCAGGCAAACATGAAATACAATTATCCAGCTTGGAAATGGGTTGCTACACAGTTCTTATTGCCTTTCCTTTGGGTAATTTTGCAGACACTTTCATCCTGTGATAGAAGATGGCACCTCCTATAGTCTCATACACATTAGGAGCCCTCAAAAGCTTTTGTTCATTTTGAACTGAAAGACAACATCATTGCTGCCTACTCAATCACTGATGGGCAAGGCTGCAAGGTTTGCCCTGGTGGAGGCTTACTGGCAACTGCAAAGCCTCTTGGCCAGCCCTGGTTAATCCTGGAGTGCCCCCTGTGTCTGGCTCTTACAGGGCAGGCAGTAGGGATGTCCTGGCTGGGCAGCTGCTGTAGCTGGTGGTGGCTGTGACATGTCTCTTGGCTCATCCTGGTTTCTGTCCTGAGCTTGTGGGAGTTGACTGTTACCTTGTTTCTGGTCCTCAGAGATACGTCCTTGTTCCAGCCCCTGGCCCTAACAAGTGGACAAGGACATTGAGATGAGCCGAGATTGGTTGCACAGCTTAAGGTTGGCACTTCAATCCCCTCTCAGCCCACACAACACAGGGTTGTAGTCTCTAGTCCCTTGTTGGTCAGACTTGTTGGCCTGCACACAATCTTTTTTCTGTGTTTTTGGCACTTGCCTTTCCTGTTGCAGTTTTTCATACCTTTTATGCTGATTTCAGAGCTGCTTCCTACAAACTGGAGAAAAAGTAAAACTGCAGTCCTTATTATACCAGAAATTCAAATTGCTAAATATCTCATATTAGTATCATTTTGCTTTGAAATAGGATCTCATTCAACAAAAGTGAGCAAAATAAAACTGTGAGAGGAGGGGGAGTGGGAGGGCAGAGAAGGAAGTCCCAAGAATATTGTAGGTGGTTTAGTGCAGTATGGCTGTAACGCATTCCCTGGTGTAGTTATGCTTGTAAAACTATATAGTGCAGGGAAAGCTGGCGTAGCTTAGAGAACTCCAGCTATGCTTTTTGGCTCCTTATCTGGCCATCTGCAGGGAATCAGCAGTCAGAACAGATAAGCTGAGAGAAGATATCACAAAGAATTACTACATACCGCTACAAGAAAGGCAGTGACTTTGGGTAGGTGTCCCGGTTTGAAAGCAAACCAGTGAGAGACTCCAAGTCAGAAAATACAATTTAACAGGAAAATAAAATAAAATAAATGCAATGGTACAACAAGAGACCCCACTGACAGAGTCAGAATACAACCTGACACCCTGTTGGTCAGGGTGTTGTTAGCAGTCTAGCTGAAGCGGTCCTGTTGAAGTTGTGATCCTGTAGAAAAGAGTCTGGTCTTTGCCTGAAGGTCCAGTGGTGCAGGTCTTGTTCCCAGGTAATCCCCTAGGTAAGGGCTACATGTAGTGTTCCATAACTCCGATTATATACGGTTGAGAATGCTCAGCTCCTCCTCCTGGGTGGAGCATCTCGCAACGGGATGGTGAGTCATGAGGTAAGGCATTGATGGGCCCGTTAACACGAGATAGCTCAAGGATGAGTCATAGTAGGAGACAATAAACACTGCCCCACCTGTTTGGTGAAGATGGTGATAGAATACATACCTTTGGGCACATCTTACATTGTGACCTAGGACAGTAGGATATGTTTGGGCTGAAATGCTGGGTTGAAATCATGAGCAGAGAAATTTGGGGAAAGGAGATTCCCATGAACACAGATAGAATCAAGGTTTTGTATGAAATTTATGAATAAAAAGGAGTGAAAATTCTTCCATCAATTTTTCCTAATTTCATGGAAGTTGCAGGGTATATGGTGAACTTTGAGCTTCCTAAAAGGGCCTGGATTCGCTACTGATTGCCCAGTTGTACTGGATTCATCTGTCTGGCTATAGAATAACTGATTTAGCAGACTAATGAAAACTGGCATACTGGTGTAACCTGTAGGCATTAATTAATAGAATATCTGTGCATATGCATAATGCAGATATTGCATAATGTTATGCATAATATGCATAATATTATTTAGCAGACAAAGTTCATTTAATGGAAGATATGAAATATTATATTAAGGCTAATATTTGGTATAAGAATTAAGAGAACTTTGCCTGCATAAAGTATGTTGCAATTTTCATGGGAAATACAATAGAGATGTAAAACAATCAGAGTTGTTTCTTTTACTCTACAGAAAGTAGCCATAATAAGTTTGAAAATTTTAGGTGGGATATTTTTATCACTTTCCTCTAGATGCAACATAAAAATGGATTTTGTCAAGCCTAGTAATCTAGTTAGAATATCCAGAGTAGTGGAACATTGGACTATGAATCATGTAGTATAAAAAAATAACTTTCTACATGAGCAGAAAGTCATCTGTTTGTTAGAGCTACTCAGTATATTGCAGTGTCCAAGTGTAAGCCACAGTACAGTGATTGCCTTATACAGTACTTGTATGCAATTATTAAGAATATTTAACATTTTGTCTTTATTCCCCCAAAATAATTCTTTTTTTCAGTTTGACTGTCTGTTTCTCTAATGTTAATTAACAGCAATGCTCATAAGAAAAAGTGAGATGAGGACAGTCATGAATAAAATGTGAAGCAAATATTAATTGTGGGATTCTTTATTTAAAAATTAATTTAAAGTACAGCAACAGATATACTCTACAGCTAGAAAACTGGCATGTAATATATCCATGAAATCACTGAATTGGGTTTCTTTCCTTCTGCAGTACTTGTCCTGCAAGCTTTTAGTATTTCAATAAATTGTAGCTGCTGATGAGGATAGCCTGCCACTGGTGCTAATTGAATGCCCCTGGATTGTTAGGTTTGATCTGTGATGAAGTTTCCAAGGTGATATCCGCAGATGATAGTATGGCCACTACAACAATTTCTTTGTGCTGATGTGACTCTCAAGTGCCTATGTAGCTGAGGATGAAATCCTGGCTCTGCTGAAAATTAGTGGGAATTTGCTGTTGACTTCAGTGAATTTGGTGTTGTCTCTGTCGTGGCTGGGCCTGGAAACTGCTCTGGAATCATGCAGGTCCCAAGTGAAGCCAGTCTGTAGTCAAGATAATACTTCTGGTTTAAACTGTTCACTGTGTTGCTTGAAAGCAGGTGGAATTTGCTGGCATTCAAACCCCCTCTCAGACTGACCATGCCTCCACATTAAATAAGTTACGCAAGCCATTTCCCTCACAACTTAGGCTGTCTGGGATAATTTGATTCTGTTGCATGGAAGCCCTTAGAATGGAGTGGGATGATATGGCATAAGGTATCATGAAAGTACAGAAGACGGTTCTCTTTCAAAGAGCTTGTATCTGGATATGGATAAGCTTCTGAGAAAAACTGGGAAAGAAGAAGGAAAGGAGAATTGGCAGTGATCAAAGCAAATCAGTTGCCTGGCTGCATTGAGATTGATATATTGCCAGTTGAATAACTGACACTGGTTTTAAGGAGGCTTTTGAAGGAAGACAAAAGGATTTGCTCTTCTGTGTGAAGCAGGTGGAAGAAAGCCTGGCAGTGCTTTTAGGGAATTGAGTGGGCAGAGGGTGGCACGGTGGGCGAGGACACAGCAGTGGCAAACTTCAGAGGGATTGCAGTGCTCATTTTAAGGGGAAGTTGGAGGCAGAAGTATGGCATGAACAATAAGGAAGAGCTAGTGGATGAATATAAGGAAAGGGAGGAAAAGGGGCAAGAAAAGATTATGATCTCATTTTAACAGTACTCTGAATTGGCCTAAACATGGCAAGTGCCAGGACAAGACTAAAGGAAGCTGATGAGATGTGTGAAGGAAGCTATATGAGATGGGTGATGTTCCTGTTAGGACATGAGATGGGTTCCTAGATAAGACTTTTAACATGCAAGTGTGGTTAAGAAAATCTATCCTTTTCAAGAGATTATGTGGAAAGAAATAGCAAGTTTTAGAAACAATCAGGGTAAGAGAATCTTTGGAGTATAAAACAGTTTTCAAATTTCTCTAATTCCTTATTCTAGTGAGACAGTCTTGAATCAGATAACAGTAGAAAAGAAGCATTTTTGTAATATTTCAACTGTTTTTTTAAGTTGAGAACAGGACAAGGGACAAGATTGATTGTTGAAGGTCAAAAGATCTCTTAAGGAAGGATGTGAGCTGTGATTTTTACTATCTCTTCTTTTGGACTGATAAGTAGCTGTTTCTTCTACCACGAAAAATGTCTCAAATAATATTATTTTCCTTGATCGTTGTGTTAAAGTTGAACTATGAGCATGTGGAAAAGTTCAAGAAGGAAATTTAAGGAAAGTGATAAAAGATGTATTAAAGGTATGTATTTTTAAAAATCGCTTTGAATTTACTACAGAAACTTTTTTTTTTTTTAATGAAGAAAGCAAAACAATCTCAGTTGTGTCAGTTTTATGTTCAGTTCTGTAACTCCTGAAAATACTGAGTAGATCCAGTACGCTCGTGAAGACAGTTTTCATCCTGGTCTGCAGAGAAAGGGTTCTCGTGGAGCAAGGATGACCTCTTGTGGTTGGTTCTCTGGTAGAGAGTCAGGCTTGGCCCATGTCTAAAGGCGTTTGGATTTTTATTAAATGAGGGAGAGTCACAATATACACTAACTATTCCTATAGCAATCCTTTATTTGTGGGGAGTATGAACATACTGTCAAAGAGGGTGGTTTTGCCTCTTTGCTGGAATTTCACTCATGTCAAGGTTAATGTTCCAAGTTGAAATGGCTTTTTTCTTTTTTAATAATCCATAAAAGTGAAACAAAAAAGCAAATGAACTTTGTGTAATTAAAACCTTCCAGGTAAATGTTCTTATCAATCTAAATGGGTACAACCCAGAAGTTGTGGCACTGTGCTGGTATACAGGAAAGTACCATATTTTCACTGTTTATGCTGACTGAGGTAGAGACTAAATATTCTGCATCAGCTCGAGAAAACTGTATTTCTAAAATATTTTGCTTATAAGTAATCTAATTTGATTTCACACTGACTAGTGTTTTTAATACTTCATGCTGACAATGTTCTTTTAAAGTTACCACTACCTCTAGTCATGTAAAAACTTGTATTATTTAAGATTGCATTATGTTTAACCATGGTCTGGAAATTCAAAATCTATTGACTGACCTGCTTGTGCGTTTGAGAGAGGAAACAATTTGTCTTTTGTGGAACATCAGAATCTTTGCTAGACCTCCTTTGTGCCTCTGCTAGGGAGTGCAGAATGCTGTGAAATGTGATGTGCAAGAAGCCCTCAGTGCCTGTGGACAGACCTAAGGTTTGTTGTTCTCTTTGGGTATGCGTTGCCAACGTTATTGTAAAATCCGTACCTTAAAGACTGGGAAATCAATACAAAAAAATTTCTAGTCTCAGTATATCAGATATGAAGGACCACATCTAAATTTCTCAATAACCTTGGGAAGAAAGGCTTGATTAGAAACAGAGAGACTTCATTACCATGAGATGTCATTGTAACTGAGAGTCTTGGAAAACTCAGAGACTGCAGTGTGAGGTGTTTCAGGCTGTGTTTTTCTAATGGCTGATGTTAGCACAAAGCAGAGATCTTGTGCTTCGGTGTCTAAGCCAGTCATTTCTGGCAGGCAGTGTAGTATGAGCTGGAGGCAGTGATGGGAGGACAAATCAAATGCTTCCTTGTGCTGAGGGGTTGGCTACTGTCATGGTTTGATGCTGGCCAAATGCCAGGCACCCACGAAAGCCATTTGGTCACCCTCCCCTGCCATAGCTGGGCAGAAGAGAGAAAGAAAATTAATGATGGGTTCATGAGTTGAAATAAGGACTGGGAGAAAACATTCCAAGGGCAAAGCAGGCTCAACTTAGAGGTACAAAGTGAATTTGTTACTAAGAGAGTCAGAGGGGGATAATGAGAAGTCAAATAAGCCCTTAAAAACACCTTTTTTCCCCCAAACCCTCCATCCTTCCCACAGACAGCACAGGGAGGCAGGGTATGGTCACAGGTTTGGTCAGTTCATCATCCAAGGTTTTCTTCTNCAGGCATCCACCTGCTCCGGCATGGGCACCTCCCCCACGGGCTGCGGGTGGATCTCTGCATCCCCCATGGATCCCCATGGGCTGCAGGGGCACAGCTGCTTCACCATGGTCATCACCACAGCCTGCAGAGGAATCTCGGCTCTGGCACCTGGAGCACCTCCTCCCCCTCCTTCTCCACTGACCTTGATATCTCCATGGTGTTTTCCTCACATGTTCTCACCTCCTCCTCTTCTCTGACTAGACAAAAAAAACTGTGTGCACTTTGTTTTGATTTTCTTCTTAAATATGTTATCACAGAGGCTTTATCAACCTCTCTAATTGGCCCAGGCTTGGCCAGCAGCACGTCCATCTTCAGAGCCATTGGGGATTGGCTCTGTTGGACATAGTGGAAGCTTCCAGCAGCTTCTCACAGAAGCCGCTTCTGTGGCCCCCCTGCTACCAAAAACCAGGCCATGCAAAACCAATACAGCTACCTACCAGGTACCACAGACTGTCCTAAAAGTTTTAAATATAAATAACGAAGTAAATAACTAACTAACTAAACAAAGTTTTTTATATCCTTACAGAAGAAGTAGAGCATTTTATTTTTGGTGTGCTTTCCCTTCTGCTCTAAAAAAAGAGAAGGAAGACACAGGTGATACCTGCTCCAAGTGAGGCCACTTATCCAGAAGGCCTTTCAGCAACATGAAAGGTGCCCAATTAATCTCCTGTTCTTCAAAGATGATGATGATGATGATGATGATGATGATAAAAATAATAATAGCTATTATTATTATTAAAAACAGAACATTAGCAGAAAAACACAAGTATATCTATCTGTCTCTGTAAAAATTGCATGCACACACACATATTTCCAATCATATGATCTTCCACCACTCTCAAGAGTGGAAAGTAATGTTTCTAAGCCACAGCCTTCCTTCCCTTCTGTAGTGTAGAGCCCTGACTTGCCTCCACGTGGTGAGGAGAGGAGGCTGGGGGCTTCTCCTGCCTCAAGGTGGAGAGAAAGTCCCTGTGCTTTCTGTGACTTCTCTGGAAGTCCTAACAAGCTAAAGGCGTGAGGGCTTCATGAAAAATAATTTCAGCCTTTTGTCTTCAAAAACTTGCCTAAAGGCTGATTGTCTAAAAGCTAGAAGGCTTGACATTTGATAAATATGATAAAATATTTCTCTTAGACCTCTCTGGACTATTTGGAAGCAAGAAGGCATTTGGGGAGAAAACGTCTTGTAGGCTTACATGTGGCAGGAAGAGTAGCTGCCACTAGTACTAAACCAAGCATTCTCTTTAGAATTGAAGTATTCAAGGTAAAGAAACCAGAACGAGGCTATGCTGTGCCTAGACAAAAGAACATTTTTTTTTTTTACTAAATACATGTTTTGCATGCATGTGTACTTGTCATCACAATACAGGCAGGGCAGCTTTGCCACCTACTGAAATATTTTGCTAGTTTTTATTGATGGTGTGGATAGCAGGAAGAAAGTGATTTATAGTGGAAGTAAGTTTTTCTATGTTCATGAGTAGCTTAGGAGTCAACTAATGAATTTATACAAACTTACTTTGAAGATCAAAGATTAGTTTGTGAAGTTTGAGAAGCATACTGAAATATAAACCTCTATATATGTTCTTGAAATGCAAACAAGTTGAAAATTTACTTTTTTTCTCCTAATGTTTCATAAAACATGGAGCTAGGAATGATACCTGATAATAAAAACAATGTTAACAATTTAAATGTTAATAACATCATTAGCATTGTAGGAAATTAGAGTAGGTGATTATAATGGACTCTCTTACAGGAACCCTAATTAGTCTTTGCTATCTGTAGCAAAAACAAACAAACCCTTACCAACTCCAGCAAAGCCTTTTCGTCTCCTGAGATGATGTTATAATGAACCATTACATTGACTCGTATGACAACAAAACTTTTAGTCTCTTCACAAAAAGCAGCTTTTAGACAAGATATTGACTAAGGCGTATGCCAAATAAAGGTGTAATGTAATAAAGAGATTTCAGCAATCTAACTCTGCCAGACAAACAGCAATGTTATTGCAAACTACTGTGCTCAATCCTTTATTTAAACAAAAAGGTCCACATCAGAGATTAGAACTAGAACTTGATGAACAAACTTCCTTGAATGACTTTTTTGCTAAAAATGTATTTATAAATCATTCATCAGTTCTTCCCCTGCATGGGCCATTCCTCTGTCACTCCAGCATGGACCATTTCTCTGTCACTGTCATCGTAGTGGTAAACAGTTTATAAATGTATGAGGTAAGAGGACGCAATACAAAGGATAGGGCTATTATCTCAACCCAAAATGCAATGTCTGACATATTTGAGTGATGAGTTCAGAACACTTACTTTTGAAAACTAGCCTTACAGGAGGACAGAATTCTAAAGCACAAAGAGGATGATAAGTGGTAATAGCCCAAAATTAAAAATCTGGGCTCTATCAATTTTTTAAGTAAACACTCTGCATACTTTTTCCTTTAACTCAGTTCAAAGTCTCCATACGCTGTAGTCTGAGTCACAGTCCAGGTAACAAATACCCTTCCACTTAATTTAAAGAAAGATCCATGGAAGGAAATAAGAAAATGAGTCAGCAAAATCCTAGGCTCTCATTTTTTTCATGGGCTTGGCATCTCTAGGATTCAGTGCAATTTTCGTTCAAACTGGTGGTAGAAATACCATTTGAAGAGGAATTTTAATATCTACATATGAAAGTGCTTCCCTTGAGCAGTAGCACTGCTTCTAAGAACCTGTTTAGTCACAGCTTTGAGCAGCAAACAATCTTTAGTAGCATATGCGGGAACATCATAAACTATGCTTAATGTGCCACAGCATTTTGGCCATAACCTACAGATATGAAAGTCTGGAAGTACAGAGCTTGTAAAACTCTCTGTGACAGCACTGTCTGGTGTCTTCCAATAATGCTATTTATGCTATTTTTAGGGGAAGGAAAGGAAAGAAATATCCTGACAAACTTTAAAGCTAAATTTGGATATAGGCAAAGGAGATTTCCTGGATCATCTAGTCCAAACCTTGCTATTGCATGCAATCATTTAATAATTCCTTCACATCAGTTTATCACATCTTCTCTAATTCCAGTTAGGTAATGAGAAAATTTCACAGTTCTGTTAATTAAAAGCTTTCCTCTTTTTCTTTTCTTCTGTATTCATTTATATATGATCAATTTGCAGTCTTTTTCTTAAGGGCCAAATCCTAAATTGCTGTTTTCCTTTCACTGCATTTAGCCTTCCTAATATACCAACAGAGAGCATCAAATCCTGTCAGTTTTCCCCTTGTTGCCAAGCTTTTAACTTTCTCATAAATAATTCTTTACTCCCTCAGTCTCCTAGATGCCCTTTTCTGCATCTTCTACAAGGGCAGCTCCAGGTGGGTTTTGTTGAGGCCTCCCATGAAAACGTTTGTATGTCCCCCCATCACTGCTGATCCTGTCTGCTAATGCATTTTAAGGCCACATTTGAAGGGGGAGGGCATGTTAATGGGATCTTTGTGACATTGTCACCTTCATGAGCCAGTATCCCAACCAAGAAGGTTCCAGTTAAGAGCAGAAATATGTGTTTTCAGTCTGTACATTCATAACCTGGCATTATGCACTATTGAATTTCATCACATCTCTCTCGGCTGGATCAATAAGGTTTTCCTGTATTCCATACATGCCTTTCTCTCTATTGCCAATGGCACCTTATTTTATGTCATCAATTAATTTCCCATTTTGTTTGTATGCACTGTGGTCATTTATGGTCATGTTAACAGTGATCAATCCCAGGCATCTCTCTTGGGAAATCTGTTAGTAACCTCACCCATGTGTTTTGAGGAGAATGTATTACTGTCTTCCATTTGGCCAAGCATCTGTGACACTGTTTAAGTCCTCTGTTTAAGGTCATTAGCAAGGTGTACTAGTACAGAATGCCCAATTAATTCAGCTGTGTGCTTCCTGTCTCTCAAGCAAGACCAGGATATGTTTGAGTATCCTGCACATGTTTGAATTGCCCCATAAAATCCTTCCCACCATTATCCTGGATACATCTATTTTTCATTATTGTGTTCAGAGGCTTGTTGGTGATTGCTTAAGGAGCAAGATACAGGATGTCTGTTGAGCAAGTAACTTTGTCTATGTGGCCACTGTTTGTTCTACAGCAAATTCACTGATATGTTTCAACTAGAATAGTGCAAAGAAGGATTCTACCACTAATTTGAAAATTGCTGTAATGTTTATTATATATTGTCCACAATAGACAGTGTGTTTTTTCTGCACAGAGACTCAACTCTGTGTTTCTTTTAGGCATTAGATCATGGCATGGAGCTGGCAACCTCTACTTCCAAGATTTATCATTGTACCACAGAAGTTATGAGCCACCTAAAGAGCACTTAGCATGACTCTCTTCGTTCCAGATCTCATGAACTTCCAGCATGATCATCTCTAATCACACATTTCTCTGCAGCTTCTGCAGCAGGTTCTGCTCATTACGCAGTCTTGATTAATACATTTCCAATTTGTCTGTTTTTTAAGAAAGAATCTCTTTTATTAGTTACAGTTTGGTTTAGGTTCTTCACAATAGTTCCCCTGGAAGATTATTAAAACACTAAAAACTGACACCATTTTGGAGCTGTGTGTTAAGATATTCTGCCTCAGCAGGACTGTGCTTCACTCTCTTTGTGTCTGTCAGCACCAGAGCAGTGAGCACACATGCAGAAATATAAATTTGAGCACCATTCCACACTTAAGCTAAGTGCTGTCTCCAGTTGGTCAGGGTGACTGTTTAAGGGAGATGCTCATCACAGTAGTTCCCTCATTTTCCCTCATGCTGTGGATTCTGGAAGATGTTCGGCTTAATAACAGAAGCTTGGGGGGTCGTGGTCAACCCTTGATATTCTTGATTAGACATGCTCTGCCTTAAAGGGAGACAACTACAAAAGGAGCGGTACATAAGGCGAGAACTTATAATCAAGTTCCTAGTGTCCTGCGGGAGAAACCACCTGGCCAGGATGGCAGGAAGTGCCACCTTGGCTGCCCTGCAGACCTGGGGCTGGGTTTTGTCTGTTCACTTTTTCTGTGAGACATTTAAATACCTCTCTTTATAGGAGAGCAACGGGTAACCTAATTACAGGAGAAAACTAATGTTTTGATATTTTTACATTGCAAAGGAAAAGCCAGTATTTTGACTAAGGGCTGAATAAGCCTCTAGATGAGATTAATGAGAAATGTGGAAAATGCTGAAAGTTTAAGGGAGCTGAATGAGCTATTACGAAGAAAAAGAAATTGCAGAAAAATGACTTTTTCTTTCAAATGCTGTTTATTTTTAGGAAGCTATAATAGTATAAGGAACAGGCAGAAAGGAGTTCATCATTAGCCATCTCCTGGGGTGTTGTACTTTATGAAAAAAAAATCCCTAATGAAAGGAGACACTAAACAAATATGATGAAACATGGCAGGTTTTGCCTTTGGAACACAGGAAGCACTATCTCACTATGAGCACTTAATAGACATCAAAGAAGGTAAGGCTCCTTTGAACTCTTTTCATAGTTTTTAAATGAAAATATCACTTTCCCTATAAATTCTATTGAACTTTTCCTATAGCTCCAGTAAGCAGTTTATTTTGGCTGTAACAGAGATCTTTTTTTGTCTGGGACTTTACTCAGAAACTTTCTTTAGCGTGTCAAAGCATTCTCAAGAACATTTCAAATTTGCCTAAGTAAATGAAACCAGAACTACAGTGGCAACTGTAGTAATTCAGAGAATGTTACAGTAGAATGAAGCAGTATCCCAATCTAAGGCAGGATTCTGCAATAAAGTGACAGGTAATATAGCTATTAGCATATGGATAGGAAGATGGATGGAGTATTATCAATGTCAGTTAGGATAAGAAAAGATGTATTGTTCAATTAACTCTCTAAATGAACTGACACAGTGGGGTTTGTAACTCAAAGCACCATATTGGCAGCAAATGGGTGAGGGGATGGTATTGCTTTATCCTTTGCATGGTCTCCCAGTGTTAACATCTCTTCTGCTCTTCTCCAGCTGAAAGAAAGAATCCATTTCAGTCTCATAGCCAGGGAAGGCAAAAGAACTTCTTTTCTTGAGCACCCGCAGAGAGATCATATTTCAGTCAGCTTTCCTGCTGTCCATCAGCATCAAGAAACCTTCAGGCTGCACTGAAGTTAGCACTAACCCCAAGTCTCTCCCAGTCACACCTGCTACGGCCCTAACCCCGTGGGGACAGTCACACCCAAGGCAGAGGGAACTGACAGGAACCTCCTGAGAGTAGAGAGAGGAGGGACTTCTCACCTACCCTGTGGTGTATAATTTCCATAAGTTTGCTTTTGCCTGTGCCCAGTTCAACGCAGAATCACTGACCTTTGGGACTATCTAGGTCCTATATATAATAAGGCATCAAGTTTGCACACTCTGTATTGCTTCCTGGATGATCTTCCCTCTAGTGATAAAGGGAGCCAGCGCACCTAATATAGGCTTTTTCATTATCCTGCAATGCCACCTTCAGTATTCTTCTGGATAAAGATTCCTAAATTCCAGGTAAATTGCCACTTCAGCAGAATTTAGGCAGCCTAGTCTTTTAAAGCCTACTTTTTAAACCTTTTGCCATTTTACCTCTTGGCAATGAGTGTGCCAAGAAGCTCAGATAGAGGTCCACAAAACACTATGGGATTCCATAACAGAGGGGCTTAGTAACTTGATGGAGATTCTTCACCTTTAACTAAAGAAACTTCTGCTATTTCCTTTGAGATCATTTGGGATTTAGTACAGACACACAGTCCAGCACAATGTAAGCACAGCAATTACCTTTTAAACCAAAAAGGGTATAAACTAACAAATTTTACCTTGTGAAAGGGCAAAGTGTTGTGGCATATGCTAGAGGTAGTCATGCAATGAATTTCAATGTGTCCTTTGCTCATTATCAGCTGCTGACTAAATCCAGCTTCTGAGTTTCCATATATTAAGAATCTGGAGCTGGAGTTCCCCACAAGCCACTTCTACTTATTAACCCTATTTCACACACTCAAGTTTGAATATGATGGTCTTGTAGCTTTCTGTAAGGTATAGTTCAGCTGGAATTATTGTCACTTCAGAAACATGGAAAACAGGGAGAAGAATTCGTAATATGTTGTTAAAATTATACATCACATTCAAAATCCAGAGATACACCCCTCATCCCAATGCTACTGATACTGTAAAATTATTTTCAGTAGCATATAAAAGTAGAGATTGTGCTTTTATCACTGTAATTTGGGCAATGAGATTTGTGACCATACCTTTTATGCTCCTATAATGGGTTTGGGTTTTTTCAAAGGAGAGAACGTAGGGTAGGATAGCGTGGTGCCAAATGTCTAGCTGGCCTGAGAAGAAACATTTACAGCTGTTCTTGAAAGCATGGTGTTCTTGTGCCAGGACCAGAACAGAGCTCCGGGTAACCTCAGATATTTCTGTGAAGGGAAACAACATGTGAAGAACCACCATCAACTATGACACTACACTGGGTGATTTTAAGTCAAAGCATTGACCTAGTTAATTGTAGTTCAGCTTTCAGCAACAAAAGTAATCAAGTATTCTCTTTTCTTTATTCAGGAGTATTTTCAAGGTGAGAAATGACCACTAGATTATAAATTAATTGTGAAGAATTTCACATCTTGCACTTGAAGCATGCTTTCAATCGGTGTTTGTTTGTTTAATTTGAATATAAGAGCAGATTGTCTTTCACTTCCCAGGACCATCTCACTTCTGAATTTTCTCCAGTAGACAAGTACTGTTTAAGCAGCTACTTTTGCTCTGAGCTGCACTGTCTAGTTTAAACTTTGGTTCCTGTTATGTTTTACCCACTAGCTTAAAGAGCCTATTAGTACCTGCTGTTATATCCCTGTGATGGTACTTACACAATATAATCATATCACCTCTTTTCTTGAAAAGCTGAATAGATTGAACACGTGAAATCTCTCCCCAGAGAAGATCTACTTCAAATTATTTTTAGGGTTCCTTTCTTAACCTTCTCAAGCATTTCAATATCTTTTTTTAAAAAGGCAGATACCAAAACAGGACACCTTTCAACATTTGTCTCACTGGTGTTTCAAGCAGAGCAAAAATCTACCATTTCCTACTTGTTGCTCCTCTGAAACATCCAGGGATAGCTGTATCCTCTTTAGGCCACTTTTCCTTGGGAATATAGGACAATTCTTTCCTACTCTGACTCTCAAACCCTTCCCTGTGTGCAGAGTAAACCATACACTCTCCAGTACTGCTCCAGAGTGGCTGGCACTTTGTCACCTGGAGATGTGTTTTTACATTAAGCTCTATTAGAGCACATTCTGTTTCAACTAAGTTCATCTTATCTGGTCCCTAACAGGTTACAGTGTAATGAGAATGTAATGTATCATTGCATAGCACACTTTTCAAAAACCTGTTATGGATGTAGCTACGTAACTTTACTAACCACACTGATAACTTCCTCACAAAAACATGAACTATATTTGCTTGGCAGGCCACTTCCCATGAAAACACTTCATCCATACACTGGATTTTTTTCTCTCTTGTTTTTCTTGGGGTTGGTTAATGTCAGCCTGTAACTAACTGGTCACCATAATTAGTTTTTCTGGATCTTACCAGGAAACTGAACACTAAATCTTTCAAGATTTTCCTGTTATGCCAAGATTTACTTGAAGTAGTGTCAGAAAGATAGTTACTCTCTCAGGCCTCCTGCCCATTCTTTTGGTATTGTGTTGGTACACGTGTGCCGTTTTTCTGGGTCTGCTGTTTTTCATATGTTCTGAGGAGATGCTTCTTCTCTTTTGAGTCCGTAATCTAGCAAACATGTCCTCCCTTTCTTTCCAAATACAATCCTGAAGTATTTATTAATGATATATACTCTTTTTTAGCCTTCTCTTCTAATAATACTCTTTATGCTTCTAAATATACGAATGCTTTGTTGCCCATAGCCTTTCCAAGCATGGGTTTTCCCCTTAGGGCTTTTGCTTCCCTGATGAAATCTCAACACTTTCTAATTAATGTTGATTGCCATCTACTTTTGCCTTTCAATGTTAGTTCTACATGCTAATTTTTTTCTTCTCATTTGCTGACTTTGCTTTTTCAAGAGTGGGCTTTCAAGGAAAGTTTTCCTCTTGCTTGAAGGTAGACTTCTTGGTAAATCACCATATTTCCCTGTAAATCTCTCTATTTTATTCCCCTATTCACATTTTTCTCCCAAATGCACTTTTTTTCAGCTTTGGGGAATTAACTTTTTCGAAGCAGCATGTGTGTGTGTAAAGGCTTGTTTTCTTGGATCGTGGGCAGCTATGAACATAAACTGGAAAGAGGCACGAGTGAGATACTTAGGCACTCATTGAATGAAAGCGGATGGTATTTCCAGCAGCAGGTTTTATTAACAGGGGCTACGATAGGCACTACCTATAAATCTTGTAAGACATTCTTTTGTTACTGAACATAGTGATAGAAAAGTGGAATTTTGGCCATCATTTGCACTAGTATAGACAGACATAGAGTCCAGCTGTGTTTTGATCCTGTTGAAAGGTGTCAGTCATGGCCAAAATTCTTTTGGGTTGTTTCATACACTAAAAATCCCCAAGTCTGGGCTTTCACCGAACCAAAATGAAACACATAGTTTAACTGCCTCCAGAGAGCAGCCCCATCATTCTTTGAGGCTTTCTGTGCTCCTGTCAGTCACACCTGATTTTAGTAAACGCACCTGTCCTTCGCATTCCGGAAAGTACAGCCGGAAACGTATTCGGTGTGTATTTAAATACCTCTCTACAAGCGACCACCCCTCTGAGCTGCGCGCTATCGTTACCCAGTAACGCTGACATTTGCAAATTCCTTAGCGTGTCCTGCAGCAGTCAGGAAAAGTGGGAAAACCAGAGCAAAACTGAAGTTGAAGCGGGCGCTCGGAGGTGCGGAGCTGCGCTCCCGGGAGATGCCGGGATCCCGGCNGGGGCCGGGCCGGGGCCGGGGCCGAGCCCGCTCTGGGAACCGCGCCGCCGCGTGCGCGTCTGGAACTCCCCCCGCTCCGCGCCGCCCCCTCCGCGCCTTCCCCGGCCGCGCTGCCAGCAGCGGGGGAGGCAGCTGTGCGGGAAGGGCGAGGGAGGGAAGGAAGGGGCAGGAGGGAGGAGGGAGAGGGGAAGGCGGAGACGGGGCCAGCCCGAGGAAATCAAACGGCCCCGACATGAATTAGGCAGCGGCTTCAGAGGGGAGGGCCCCCTCCC
>VZTF01008200.1:166267-301890 GCA_013397755.1 Cnemophilus loriae | reverse complement strand
GAGCAGCGCCGCCCCGCTCGGAGCGGCGGCTCGGGGCGCGCACGCACACACGGACTGGCGGCGGCCGGGCGGGAGGACGGGGGGGCCGGCAGATGAAGATGGCAATGTCTGTGATCCAAGCGTGCCGCAGCCTGGCGCTCTCAACATGGCTGCTGTCCTTTTGTTTCGTGCATCTGCTGTGCCTGGACTTCACCGTGGCCGAGAAGGAGGAGTGGTACACGGCCTTCGTCAACATCACCTACGCCGACCCGGCGGCCGGCAGCGCCGAGCTCCGCAGCGAGAAGAGCGAGTGCGGGCGCTACGGCGAGCAGTCGCCCAAGCAGGACGCCCGCGGGCAGGTGGCCCTCTCCGCCTTGCCCGCCGAACGCTACGCCTGCGACCCCGGCACCCGCTTCAACGCCCCGGCGCCGGGCAAGAGCTGGGTGGCCCTGATCCCGCGGGGAAACTGCACCTACGAGGACAAGATCCGCCACGCCGCCGCCCAGAACGCCTCCGCCGTCGTCATCTATAACATGGGCTCCAGCAACGCCAACGAGACCATCACCATGCCCCATGCAGGTGAGCCGCACCACCCTCCGGATTGTGCTGAGGGGTTAGATGAATGGACCTCGTTTTCCAGCCCGCTGTGCCGTCCCGCATCATTGCGGTGGGCGCTACTGCGGGAAGGTGTCCTCGCACCTCCTGACAGGGAGCAGGATGGGCCGTGGGCGTCGCTGGGTGGTGGGTGCCCATCGTGGGGGCCATGGAGCTCCTCTCCATGCTGCCATGGCAAAGAATGGATGTGCTGCTAGTACATCCATGGCAATGCACGCCGGTGCTCCAGGGCTGAGAAGTGTGGGACATGTAAAGTTTGGGTCTAGTCAGAGGAACGGGACGCTGATCCCACTGTGGGGCACCGGTGTTTTATTGTGTCCTGAGAATCCTCCGGCAAGTGCTGTGAGGGATCGAGTGTGATTGAGAGCTTCAGAAGAGGAGAAGCTGTGTTGTGGTGCAGTCTTATCAGGAGGTGCAGTAAAGTAGAGAACACGGAGTCCACAGTCTTGGCTGCGATAGTGTAAAAGCTGTGAGTGAGATCGAGTAGGAATGTCGAGTATCTGATTTGGTGCGAACATGAGATATGTTGTCCAGGACTGAGATGGGGAGAGTGTTTCACTCTCCCAGGTGAATGTTCTGGTGGAGCTTGTGTCAGCACATGGGTGGTTGGGTCCCAACATGTACTTGTCAACTAGAACCCAGTCAAAATCCAGTCATTCGAAACAACCTAAACCCTGGCTTACGCCCACAAAAAAAAAAAATCCACTGTTTTTGTACCAGTGCTTGATCTGAAATAATGTCTTAAAAACTGTTCACCAGATTTATATTTAGGGACAGTGTTTTCTGACAGGGGTCACTTGTCTTTTATACCAGCTGCCTGTGCCATGGAGATAAAATGCCACCTATTGTGAAATCTCAGTTTGGTTTCCATCCAGTAACTAATCATGCCCAGCTGTTTCATGCCAGTAGAATCTTAGTAGAGTTGGGGCAAACTGAAACACAGAAATGCTGCAAAACAGGATGTTATTCTAATGACATGTTAAATTTCCACAGTAAACTAGCTAGTTTGGATGTGCTGAGAAGCAATTTGTTGCCCAACCATAGCGCTAAAATACTGCTGATGCAAAAGCAGCGATTTTGGAACTTCTTGTGTCTAGCCTATTTCAGAGATTACCCATTTCTATTGGGCAGATTGGTGTTTCTTTGGTAGGGTTTGTGGAAGATGGGGGGGTTTTTTAGTGTTTTCCTTTGTTTTTGTGAGACAAGCAACTCACAACCTCTCAAGCTTCTTAAAACTGTGCTTTATAACCTGCCCATGGTTTAGCAGCTGTTCAGATTATACTTCTTGCTACTTTAAGTATCACAGATTATATACTAAGAAGTATAAAGCAGTAGGAGCTTGGCATATTTATGCACCCTCAAAGAAAAGCTCAGGCTGATTTAAAACTTAAGATGCAGCATAGTTTGTTCTTCTCTAGTAAGTTTCTCTAAAACTGCCAACATGCTGGATCAAGTAATGGTTTGCCTGTTTTTAAAGTATGCACTAAGCTGTTTTCCCACACAAATGGTGTTTTATTAAGAAATGGTGGGAGTAAAAAATGTGTCTAACCTTTTAAAATGTTAAAGCTTTGGTTTGTTTTAAAGTCTGAAAGGAAGTAGGGACGGAAACTTTCTTACTGAAAGTGGCCTCAGATTTAAAAAATATGAACATAGTATCAATTGTCCTGGGAGCAGCTTCTTTTATGTCATATGACTCCATAGGATTTGTTCTGAGAACTCTTTCTGAGTACTGAACTGATACCCAGCAGTGGGTTTGTACAGCACCAGAGGCTGAAATGAAAGGAAACTTCCAGAAATTAATCTGGACTTGTGGAACATGATCAATGAGACTGAAGGACTTTGCTCATTGATTTGATGAAGTTGTCTTCATTCTAAGGATTTTTGTTCAGTGAAGTTGAATAATGGTTGTTGGGCTTACCTTAGAGAAAACGTATCCTCTGTATATGCTCAAAACTGAGAGGAGTTTTAGAGCACAGGTCTGATGGAATGGAAGGAAAAATAATTATTCTTAGATATTTAGCAATCTAGCAGGGATTCAGAACTTTATTCTCGCTCTGGTACCACTGTTACTCTGGGATGCAGTGAACGGTCATGCTGTGTGAAATTGTGGCTGCAAGTTTCTAACTTGCAGCCTTTGACATTTGCTTGTTCCCAGTCTAAATGATAGCACAAGATTCAAGGGAAAAATGAATCAGTTTCTTGGTTTCTGAGTTCAGCAGCATCTGCAGTGCTCTGCCCACGCCAAATCCTGGAGTGGGAAGAAGAAAATTCCATCCTGGAAAATACTTGGAGGTTGAGAGGGAAGGGTGAAATACGACCTAAAAAGCAATTTAAAAGTCAAAAGAAATATGATGTTACTCCTTTTTTATTTTTTATTTTTCTCCCACAGATTTTTTGAGGTTACATAGAAGCTTAAACAAACTCTTCCTATACAAAAGAATGTATCCTGTTGTATAACAATGTGGCTTCTGCCCTTACTAAATAAGTGTTACTCTTAAGAGTAATACTACTCCTAAGAGAGTTTTTTTCCCTTACATACATTCTTCTCTTATGTATGCTTTGACTTCTTTCTCTTATTGTCACTTTACCTCTTTGTGCTGCTTTTTCTGCTCCTCTCACCCTTGTTTCTTCATCTCTACCTCTGTGCTTCATTCCCTGCCTTAACCACGTTACTTTGCCATTTCATAGTGCTTTGCCCTTGCCACTTTCTTCCCAAGGCTCTCTTTCTCCTGCCAACGAACTTACCTCATGGCTCTATGTTTAATTATATTTCCTGTTTTCTGCTATAGTGCATGCCAGTAACCCTTTGCTCATGTGGTGCCTCTTGATTTTAAAATCTATAGGCAACTGTAGGAAGATACTGTGTGTGAAGTTGAAGGAGGGTTCATAGACCTGCCTCCCACCACCCCCAAATCAAAACCAGGGTAGTATTATGTCAAAGCTTGTTGTGGAAATCTTAAAATATGACTCTGTAGGGTTTATTTATAGAGCACCATACAGCACAAAGTATGCAACTTGAACCAGTTCCATCACCCCATGGAAAGCCTTTGCTTTCAGGGAGCTTGTACTAAGGTCACTGCTTGCACAGCCAGAAGGGTGAGGTGGAGTTGTGACATCTACATTCACGGGGAATGTGGAGCTCTGGGATTCTCCTGCTAGGATGCCTTTAGCTTGTATATCATCTGTTACAGCCTGTGCAAACTGGCATCTTTATTTTTATTGGCTTGAAGGATGGCATAGAAGCTGTAAGTATGATTTTGTTTGCTTTTTCACTAATTAGGGTCCAACCAGAGAAGGAACAAAAGCATCTAGAATTTCTATTTCAGGTGCTTTGCATTTCTCCTAGATCAACTTTCCTAGCAGCAAAGTACTCTAACAATATAGAGGATGTTCTTTTTTCTCCAGAAGAATAATCCATGGTGTTGGCTGGGGTTTCTCATTGAAGTTTTTTCTTACTCAGACCAAATTAGCTATTATCTAGGTTTGAAAAGGCCCTAGCCACTGTGTCTACATTTAATTACTTAGTATTAATTTGAAATAGTCTTACTACCTGTTGTAGCACATATCCTAACATTTCCTCTGAGCTCGGAATAGAGACAGTAAGAGAATCTTCCAGAAGGTGATTCGAGGTGAGAACTTCCTTCTCTACAGTTCATATTTGAGGGAACCTACATGGACCATTTTTAACCTGGGAACCTGTCAGGTGCTTGGGGCAAGGAAGGAAAGTTAACTGTCACTGTACACTATTCATATGTGGGTAAAAATCAAATCTATAATATTCTACATAGTTTTTAAAATTCAGTTGGAATTCTGAGGGGCATCTGATTATGTCACAGAATGGATATTGTTAATATGTGAAGTAAATTGCATCCTACGTATTTTGCACCAGGAACATATGTTAGTCTGGCAGTTTTGCATTCTCCATATTCTGCTTTTCCAGTGCCTCCCATCACAAGTTATAAGTCACATGCCTCACCTGTGACAGCCCCTTTGCCATAAAGGGCAGAGGCCTCGGTTTTTTGTAATGGCTCGTACACACAGCAGCAAGTAGCAGCTGTACCTTCGAGACATGAGTCTAAGATGATTCTGACTTCTCCCCTCCCTCTCTGGCCCACAAGTGCAGTGTATGTGTGCCAGACTGCATGAGGAGGCCATCCCACTGCAAATTCAGATGTGTCCCTCTGCACGTGCTGTGAAGGGGGTCAGCCTCAACCTGGGAGCATTCAGCTTAATAACAGTTTCTTCCTTTGTACTCAGATTTTTGTTCCTTGATCAATGACTAGTCTTACCTTTTACATATTTTAAGATGTGTTGGTAATAGTTTGGGCTTTGGGCTGCCCTGTAGATTTGTACTGATGTGCAAATTAAACACTAGAGCTGAAGATTTCTCTCTTTAGACACTTAATTCAGTACTGTAGCTGCATTTGTTTCCTTATTAAAACAATTGTTTTCCTAAACTTTTGTGGAATTCTAATGAGGAAAATGTGCTGAGAGCATTCACATTGAATTTACATATGGATAAGTGTGAATTAATTGAGGACTGGAGATTTCAGCCTTCCAGAGTCTGCCACAATTTTTTTTCTGTTCCAGACACCCAAAATTGATTCCTGATAGAAACTCACTCAGTGGGGGAGGGAGATGGAGATTAGTGCATCTCTGAGCCCTATCCTTTGAGGCATTGCTGGGATGTGCTGCCATCCTTAAGAACTCAGAATAACTCCTGGATCCATCATGTAGGCCTGGCTTTCTGCAGTTTTTGAAAATCTAGTTCTCTGCATTTATCAAAATTCAGGATTTATAGCTGACAGGCTGTCCCACTGCATTCCCTGGTGAGACACGCTTCTGCCGCTAGTTCTGCTCTGGTGAGGTTCTAGACTGCTTTACTGCCCAGCTATGCTGGGTGGAGGGGGCACTTGGTGCTGTTAGGTAACCAGTTCAGCTTAAACTGAATTGAAAGGAATGAATTTGACCTTCGAGGACTAGAACAACAAAATAACAGTAGTCCCTGGTACTACTTGGGACAGCCACTTCAGCAGGGCACTGAATTTTGTCATTAGATGAGACACTTTTAGCCTTGTTGAGTCTTGCATCTCTCAGCCTCACGGCTGGGTCATGTGTCTCCTTCAGAGCCCACTGCAGACAGTGAGAAGAAAGACAGTGGAAGGACACTGAGTCCATTGAGCTTTGGATCAAGGCATAAGGTACAGCTTTCCCTACAAAGTGGTGAAGTATTGATTCATTGAAGATTTCATTGATCCTCCAAGCTTATTGATTGCAAAAGCAGTTAGATTTCTGCTTTGGTTATCTGCAACATTTGTATATAGTGACATTCATACAAGTGCTGTCCTCAGATCTCTGCAGTAGGAAGTGACACAGCAAGAAGAAGATCTTCCTCAGGAACAAAACAGTATCCGCATCCACGCTATCTGCTGACCGGTGATCTGGAGCACCTCCGTTTGTTGTATAGTCCTTAGGAGAATGGCTTGCTTTTGAGAAAGCAATGCTTTGTCCGAGTGCCATTGGTATTTTGTCTTTAAAATGGTATATGTTACCTTGGGTTATTAGAATATTGTGGCAATCTGTGGCTTAGTCTGTAGCTCACTAATTGATGCAGATATATTTCTGTGCTACCTCCGTTCACTCCACATCACAGAGGACAGGAACATTTTCAGCAAAAAGGGAGAGAAAACTAACTAGTTCAGTGTTGGCACTCTTAAGAGCCTTTTCCTGGTGAGAGAAGAGGACACTTTCTACTTTTCGCATGTAAGCAAAGGCCTAAAAGAACCCATTATTGTGCAGCACTTGTTTGATGGAGCTCATGGTGCTTTGTCATGTGAGATGACTGAGTTTCAAGTGACGTCTGCCTCTGTACACCACGAGCCAGGCTGATGAAGAGTTAGGTCTTTATGAAGGGATAGCCCAACAACTTCTTCACTTCCTAATAATTTCTGCATAGCTAACCTGCACAGAAACAGCATTCATTTCAACACAAGCCCCACTTCTGCCCTTTTAGCTACATTTGAGTAACAGTCATTTGATGACTCCTCTGGTGCAGAAGGGAGTGAACAATACAATCATTGACTCATAGAAATCAGATATGGAAAAGATTGAGTAGTCCATGTAATCTGCCACCTTACTAATGCAGGGTGCTTCCTACAGTGTTACCATCTTCTAACATCACAGTGCTTTTTGCTTAGCATCTTGCAAAGGAAAGAATTTCAGGGTGCTTCAGAAACAAATGCAATCTATGTAAGGAGAATGGTTCTGAGGCAAGAGATACAAAATGTAGGAAGATGTTAATTAGTAATACTATACCTTGCAATAATATTAAATTCTCATAACTTCCACAAAGGCATAGCAGCTAAAGGATAAGGTTAAAAGCCAGCTGTATCCATTGTTCGACACAGTCTAGGGGAGTTATATGGCAATTATAAGAAGTAATATGTCAAGTAAAAAGGAGGAAGTGACAAAATATTTTGCAACTGGTTGTGTGCAAACAGGCTTTACTGTGCTGTGTCTTGATTCTGCAGTGGGATATGATCCTGGACTTTGTTCGTGATCAGTGCTCTCCTCATTTCACTCCATAGTGTTTTGGTTTCTCTGGAAAAGAAATCTGGATGGTTTAGCCTCAGGTCAGGCACTGCACAGTTTGACCAGGTCCTGAATGTGGATGAGCAGGGGTCAAGGACCCCTCAGAGTATCTTGCTTTTCATGAGTGCATTTGGGTGTTTATCTCAGAATGTAATTCTCTTGAGAACTACAATTTCTGTTACCTGGAGAAGAAAACCCAAACCTCTTAGGTGAGACCTTAACTTTAAAAATTCACCATGTTAAATCTACCAGCTGTATATCTACTATCTGATGCACTGGCCACACTAGTGTAATTAGAAGTAATTCTTCAGCCAGCTGAAAATTACTGAGTTAGGTTCTTACCAACTGCTGGAAACAATGGTTTTTAGTTCAAAACAGATGGGAGGAAACACCTCTTCTTTAACCAGTTCTAATAGATAGGTTGTAAATATTGTTTGCTTATGAAACAGCAATACTATGCAGCTGTGTTATACAGGAGAGGCCTAACAACGGCATTCTTTACTTTTTGTCTCCTCTTCAATAAATTATTTGCAATAAACCTTAGAAAACTGAACTGAGGAGAAATGAAGGAGACGATGAAAAAATTAAACTGTTTTATTACTATTCCACACTGAAATATGAAAAGCTAGTGTACTTTATTCTGTGCTGCTTAAAGATAATAGCTTTTTAAAATAATTGTTCATTTCTTTTCCCTCTCAAAGTGGCCAATAAATAATGTCAATAAAGTGCCTGTCCATTTGCCCCTGACAATATAATCATAGTGATATTCAATTATACTGCTAGACCCGAGGGTCTGTCAGAGTTTTGGTCTCAAATTTGATGTGTTTAACTGTGTTTATGTACATGGTAATCCCTGCTGTGAATTGGAAAAGTATTTTCAGTTTGAGATAAAATTAGAAGGAAAAAGTTTATCTTTTTAATTTCCAAACTCCAGAAACGAAAATTCCAGCCATGTAACTCCATAGAGTCCTGGCTCGAGTATGTCTTGTATATTTCTTAAACATAGATAGAAACATTACATCTGCACAGGAATGCAGTTCCTCCAGGGATACATGGAATAGGGTGGGTTGGCAAGTGCTCCCTTGTGCTACACACTTAATGAGACATAGCTTTTTAAAATTAATTTTTATTCCATAGTGTCATGAGCATTTATCATGAGAGAGGACCTCAGAAGTGGGGTGCTCCATAACAAAGCAGTTCTTTTTATATGGTTTTCTGCCAAGACAGCCCCTTACTACTGACATATTTGTCTATAAACCATCATCATTTGTCACTGAAATGGGCTTAATGATATAGGATTTTATTCTTCCTCATAATTTGTTCCATATCTTGGGCTTCCTCCCTTCTTATATGCTCTTTGGTTTGCTTCTTACTGTTGAAGTCTCTCCTTACAAGCCATCTCTTTTTTGCTAGTCATTGTAAGAATACCTCACCAGACAATATATGTATTTTAAAGGGAGTTATACATCACATTAATCTCTGTCTTCCAGCTTTATAAATCATTAAATTGTGCTCCTCTATTTGTTGTTTCATCTTGCAGTCCTTTTCAAAATTCTTTTTTTTTTTTTTTAGCATGGTCACTGTTATGTTACATTGAATGTGCCTGACATTACACAGCTGTGTTCAGAATGGACTCCAGAGCCTAGTGGGTAGTTTCATCTTTAATTAACATATATGCCTAATCTTAAGATTGCTGTAAAATGTGTCAGCATTAGTTGAATATGTGTCATGGGTTGCCTAGGTTCAGACCCAGCACAATAAGCTCTATGGTTTTATTGTTTTGGTTAAATTGATTTGTGGAGCACTTGAGAAGCTTTTGCACCTAATTGTTATTCTCGTAGTAGCAGAGCATTTCCAGATCTTGAGGATCAAAGCTCTGGGTGTCTAACAAGTTTCACTATAAAAGATTTCTTGCATTTTCTGGTTATGCAAGAGTTCTCTATCAGTATCTGATAAAGATCTCTCTGGTTTTACATCCTGTGATGCTAGCTAAAATGTTCCTATTCTTCTTCCTTTTCCATTTCAGTAGTTTCTGCTAGAAGACAGAAGTTATTTCTGCTTTTCATTTGCCCTTTCAAAAATCTCTGTGTTAGAGAATCTTAAATCTTCAGCCGTATTTCTGGTACAGGTCTGTGTTTGTACTCAAAAGTAAATCAGTCTTAAAAACAGGACAGTCTGATGCTCCAGTCACATTCATGATTGCTTCTTATACTTGCACAGAGTATGCTTTCCCCTCCTGTGCCTTTTCAAGCTATTATTATATGCTCACTGTCTCCTAGTTTTACCTGCCACTATCATGTTCCTTGACAGAGGCAGCTTTTGCAAGATTGTGTAATCTCTGTGCCTGGTCTCTTACTGCTCTTTATGTGCCCATGTGTTTGAAGTACCATCTGATTGTCCATCAAATTCATACCTTTACTAAACACTTTATCAAAATTTCTCATGCTGGAAAATGAGGAGCTGTCTGAGTAAAATACATTATGTCTTTTTATAATGCTGTCTTTGATATATTTGCCTTGCCTTATCTTTCCTTCAATCCTATACCCTCTTTATTTTCTACCTTTCTCTCTCTCCTTTGGTTTGTTGGGTTTTTTTCTTTATTATCCCTGCTTCCAGTAAATCTTTTCCTTGGACTTCTCACCCATTTTTTTCTTGCCTTCTTCCCTTTCCCTTAATGTGTTCTGCACCTGCTTTTCATCTCTACTATTTTGATTTTTTTTCTTTTTTGCCCACTTCTTACCAGGTTGACAAAAGGAGCCAAAGGCTATTTGCTTTTCATAAACGTTGACTGTAGGAGGAAGCAGAGCAGGATTATGTTCTTTTGGTGGCTTTTCCTTTACAGCTGACTCTGGGTTTAAAGAGCATCTGCTGTTTGCTGCTCAGGGTGGGCTCAGAGGAGTGGGACACTAGCAACTGGGAAGTCATCAGAAGAGTGACAGGCCTAGCACATTTGCTATGCATAGAAGAGGTTTGTCCTGAACACTCCTAAGTCTTTTTCATGAATTCTTAAAAGACTAAATTATGATCTCCTCTCTTTCTTGCTTTTATGGAAGAAGATTAAGTTTCCCCGCCACTGGATGCTAGAAAAATTGTTGGGAAATTTTTCTATCAGAACTGTTTTTCTTAGGTAGTGAAATGGATTTTCAACAGAAAACTGTTTTGGAAAGTTTTTGCTCTCCAGAAAAGATCTTACAGGTCTGGTTGGAATAAAAATTTTATTTTAGTAAATATTTTATGTTTCTGAATTTCAGTTTTAGAAGCAGTTTGCTTTCCCTTTTACTTTTTTTGATGATATATTACGTTTTAAGCAGCTTCTACCAGCTTCAGATACTAGTTCCCTTCCAGAGCACAGACCTGACTTTTCCCCAACTCACTTTTCTCCAGGAATCAATGCATGCATCTGGTCATCATCAGTATTATTTAAAGATCTTGACCTCCGGTTTGCAATGCTGAATTTCTTTTCCCTGTGACTGTGTGACAGCAGCTTTCTGTCTTCCCACAGTGCAGCCCCTAAGCTGTGTAGGGTCTTTAGCCCTTGCTGCATGTCTTTACTAGCAGATTTCAGCACTGTGTCTAGATACACACAGGAATGATACTCAGTGTGAGATAAAGATTACTCTCACAAAGGCATAACAGGGATCAGTAGCTGTCAATGAAAGTGAGATAAATTCAGGCTTGTAATATGATGTAATTTCCTAAATGGTTGCCCATACCTTAATGTTATTTGCATGGGACTGGATAGGTCTCTAAGTGTCAAATCCTGGGAAAAATTTCCCATTCTTTGGAGAAATTATGGTGGTATTTGTACAAGGAAGGTTAGAGAAGGCGTTCACAGTACTTCTTATGGTTTTAGGTTACTTCTCTGGAACTACCACCCAGCTCTTTTCCACACTTGGAGACTCAAAACTGCTCTTGCAGAAGCTCTGCATTATGGGCAAAGATAAACCCTATACGGAGTGAAGCATCAGCTTTCCACAACAGGATCTCTGCAAAGCCCCCTTAGCTGGGCGACAGTGATGAAGCAGTGTCAGCTTGATATTTCTTTGTGACTGTTGCTTATGGAGAAGGAAACTGTAAGAAAAGGCACGTGCAATAAAAACAGCTGGAGCCACTTCTATTTTTTGTGTCTGAAGATAGCTAACAAATGCAGAGAGGTGTCTATAAGCCTCCACCAACCAACCATTTACTGAAGCTTGTCTTGCAGCATGAGAGATGTGAAAGCCTTCTAAAACTTTTATTTAACTGTTCAGTGCCAGCACAAGGGAATATTGTGATGGAACACAACTTAGAGCAGCAAAGCTGTCACAGATGAGGATGAAATAGTTCAAAAGACAGTAGTACCATCATTCACTTTGCCAGAAAAACAGCTGAAATAGCCATTAGATGAAAGTCACATGGATGAACCTGAATCCTGGAGAGGTGAATTCATGTTGATGAGAAAATAAAAGCCATTGAAGTAGGTGATGACCCCTGTGGTCTCCCCATTATGAGGGAAGTCTTCCTCTTGGAGACTCTGAAATGTTTTTGATTAATCGACATATCTTAAACCTCATTTCAGTTCTGCACTGGCTCCCATTTCTCATTGGCACCCACTGTCATGATCTTTGACATTTTCTTGTTTGCTGCCTCACTGCTGTTTGTCCCAGTCCTTCCTTGCTGCCTTTACAGATGGTGGGATCATTCCTCGAGATGATGAGGTTCTTGGTCGGCTCCAGTTTGAGCTGGTATGTTTTTCTCTCATTGCCTTTAGCAGTTTTGCATGTTTGGGAATGGTGGGTTGCACTGCTGCCAGAGTGCTGTCCAGCTGGATCCACAGGCGAATTAGATAGGGAAAGCTACCAAACAGCTTAACTGCGTGTGAAAGCCATGAGCTCTGTCTAAGGCAGTTGGGATCCTCTAGTGCACACTGATGCTTCAGGGACCTCATCTGTCATCTTCACTCCCCTGACCTACTGACTCCTGCTTAAGAAGATACATAGGAAAATTTCTTTTTTCAGTGTTAGTGGGATTTTGGTTTTGGGTTTTTTTTTTTTAATCTAGAAACATTCTCTTTTCTTTATTGAATACCCAGATAGCCTATTTTCTCCCTTTTTTTTTTGCTATTCAAGTCTACTAACCAGAACTTATTGAGATGGAAGTTATGAGAGTCCACAGACAATTTTTAAAACAAAAATATGAGTGCGTAACAATTTATTTCCAGAATTGTGGCTTCTAATGGTTGTTAGTGCAAAGAAATTTTTGGTGCCAGAGAATTGATGTTATCTGGTTTCTAAATATGCATGACATCACTTCTTTCTGCAATAATTAAGGGCTTCATTCCCATTAACTAATTTATGTAACCATCTTTCTGCTATTAGACTTACAGAAAATAACAAAGCAAGCACTGAATTTTTAGTGTAGAATATCTCCTGCTGAGTACCTTGTACATTTGAAGTGTAGAATCTGTTCTTAGTTCTTAACCAATGCTGTGTTGAATTAGCACAATGATTAGTTGTCTTTTCATTTTCTGGCCGCAGACTAGGAATATTTCTTGCCAGTGCAAAGACAACTCTGCAAATTCTATCCCAAAGCTGTTGTCTTTGGCTCTGATTAGCCAAATGTGTTGTGGATTAGTCCACAAAACAGGAGCTACTGTGCATATGTAAAGCAATAGACTCCTTGGTAGTAATGATAGCAGGGAGGCAATTTTAATGGGGTCTCACCTGGACTAATGCAGCAACTCCTAGAATCTCTTCCTTGCAAATGAGACCAATACTTAAAAACCACTTCTCACTTTACTAAGGTAGTGATTTGGCTGTCATAAAACTCAGTAGTAGGTATTTTAAAATTATTTCTAATGTCTACATTACATTAAATTAATTTGGAGAACACTTCGTGTCCCAGATGAAAAGTGTTTGCATAAATGGTTATAGTTAAGCTCATGTTTAGTTCTTGCTGAGAATAGACTAGAAGTTGAGCACCTGGATTAAATGTCACTGAAAGTGGTTCTGTGAGGAAATGTCATCTATGAAAGATGTAGAAGTGTCTGACGTAGCCCAGAGGCTTATTACTGAGAATGTTACTGTGGTCATCTCGGGTGAAGCTTATGCCCTCCTGTAGCACTGTGAGTATTCAAGATCCTTACAATAAGCACTTTTATTTGGAATTGTAAAAATAAGATACAAATACTTTATATATTTCATAAAAGAGGTGCTTAATAAATACCTATTAAAAGAGATAATTTAATTATTTTTCCTTTCTCCACATAGTTTGGCTTCTGCTTTCTGGGTTATCAGCCATATCTGCATCACAATAAGAAGCAAAGGTGCCTCTCAACTTCTGGTGAACACTGTGCCCCTTCCATCTTGGAAAAGCTGGCCACCCAAACCCTTTAAAACCCAGCTGCTGTCTGTTCTCCACTGTGTTTTATTTGATGTTTGTCACCATTGCATGCAGAGGAACAATCACAGCTGTGGGAAGTGTGGACAGCTGTTTAGTTATTTGCAGATGGCTTAAAGATGTGTATCAACCAGTCATTTGTACTTGCCAGGTGAGCTAGAGGAGTTCATGTAATTTAGAATAGCCACACAGCATATCTTTGCTAATCAGGGAGTTGCCTAATGTGGAAATACATGTATATCTAAGGCCAATCTGATACACAGCAGCTCCTTACCTTACACCCATTCCAGTTTGGGAATAATTATTGTGATGTTTTGCAGATTTGGTTCCAGTAGATAAAATTTTGCATCCTCCCTTGTGGCCTTATCAGTCTGTCAGCTTCATTTTGCTTTTAGAAATTCAAAGGAGAGATTTCCTTAATGTTCCAAGTGGAACATATCAATTTTGGATAGAACTTTCGGCCATTTAGACAGTTGTTTGGGTTATGTTGAGATGATGGGAAACTGTAACCAAGGAGGAGGAAAGTGTAAAATTAAGATATTTAGATGTCTTCTGTAGACATTCCTAAAAAGCTAACTGCCACATTCAGTTAAAGGGCTCTGCCTGGAAATAATGCAATTATTACTTCTAATAACCTTTAAGTACATATGGGTGCCCCACAACAACTGTGTTAACATCACAGAAAGACTTGCTAGACCAGGCAAATACTAATGTAGGATACACAAGTACTAATGAATACCCAAGGTGACTCAGTAGTGTCTTGAGTGCTTTGCAAATCTGTATTTATCACCACAAGCCTCAAAGATGTTCCATAATCCATAATGTGAATGGCCTGCAGTGCGAGTGGAGGTGATTAGTATCTGTTTGTGACTGCTGTGCTCTTCACAGGCCTGGGCCCTACTTTGCCTTTTCCTGTATCTCCTTGTTTAATAAAACAGAATTGGAATCCATCCATCAGTGAATTACTGCAGGTTTGATTAATTTATAAGTAAACCTGGTGTTCATGCTGTTATCCAACAGTTGTCTCCACTTATTGGCAAGAGTTTCAGGATCTGAGAATGCATTAAGTCTTTACTCATAAAGTGCACAATATTAAGTCAACTTAAAAAAAATGTAATTAAAATTTCATTTTGGTTTCCATCTTTAATAATGGCAATGTCCCTATCACTGAGATGGATAACATTCACAGCATGGAAGCACCTCCAGGCTCTAGCAGTGAAGAGATTGTACCTTTTCTGGGGAAAGGATGCTGCTCTGTGCAGACTTGGTAGCATGAAAACTGAAAGAATATATGAAGTTTTAAATAGATGGGTGAATTTTAGGTCCACTTTTCTAGCTACTTTGAAGAAGCACACCAACGACTTGGCTGGAAAAGTCACAAGAGGTTCATAGGAAAGAAAAACTTCTCCAGCAGCAGTATTCTGATCTCAGTAGTTTATACGTGGAGTACTGGGATTAGACTGGGCTCTGAGCTGACTTTTCACAGGCCATACTTTCCATATGCAGGCTGCTTTCAGATCAGCTCAGGTGCTGATTTCTGAACTTTCAGGTTAGTCACTATTTAAGGGTCTCCGAGGTTCCCATTTAATTTAATTATATTTTTGCGTGTTATGAAAAGAATTCCAATAACTGTCCTGTAAATTCCAACTCCCAAATCTTTCCTTTAGAAAAAGCATTCTGAGATTGCTGATTTCCAGAAATGCACTTACCTATGCCACTAATTTGTATCCTCACTTCTGAAATCCTAACCATGCTGAAGTCAATGGCAAACCTTCCTAAAGATTTCATTGCCAAATAGTTAAATCAGGAAAATAAATACCTGAACTCATTATATCTTCTGCTGTCCTTATAGTATTTAACACTTTGTCAAGTACAGAAGAGCCACCAACAAACATAATACCAGGCTTTCACCAGCACTGGCAATGAAGTAGCAACAGTCAGCATTTCATGTGAATTGTACACATCTGTTGGATTCAAGCAAAACAGTAGATAAGACCAGGGCTTCATTAAGATAATTCTGTAGTTGCGTAGAATGATGGGTCAGGCTGTGAGTGCCTTGAACCTGTAAATATTAACTGGCCTGAGTTGTCCAGCACATTTAACAAAGGGTCCACCTGGCCTCAAGTGAATGTATAAAATACGTAGTCATTGTTATATTTACGATATAGGTAGAAGTTAATTTTCTTATGTTTTCAAGAGCTTGAGAATAGTAGGTCATGTCTTACATGTATTTCTGACAGTGGGCTTCAAAATAATTTTTTCCGAAATCTACTGACAGCTAAAATTTGGTTCCTGCAAGGCTTATGGCTTTTGTGTGAAGTGAAAGGAATTGGGTGGTGTGGTACTGTTAGAGCTGTGTTAGGAAGGGACTGAGAAGCTTGGTGTGCACGATGCACATCCCTGCTAGCTTGTCTCCAAGGGCAGGGAGAGAGGGTGCTGCCTGACAAATGTTATAGCTGAGATAAAATCTCCTGAATCTCAGGCAGGTACTGGCTGGATGCACTGCAAAAATACCTGCTCTAAATTTGGAGAGCGAGAGCAATATGGTTTTCACACCTTTCTTCTCTAACTGGTATACTAAGAAGGAATGGCAATGATGACAGCCTCATCACGAGGGGAGTGCTTCCGTGGTAGTTGTTAGGAGAATGCTCAAAATTAGCATTCACAGTCTCCAGTGAAGGAGTGGAATCTGCATTTTACACCATCCATCTATATACCAGATAAATGTGGACAGTTGTCATAGAAATAGTTACAGAGACAACGTCTATCCATATTAAGCCTAGCAGAGGTCATTTCTAAACTGCTTCCTGTCTGACCAAGTTAAGATGGCATTTAATATGAGCTGAATTTGTTCCAGACAGAGGATTAGTTATTAGATCTTGAAATACATGGCTGGTTGGTGATCTTTTTTTTTTCTTTTTTTCCTTAAGTTTTCTGGAAATACCATTCAGCTGAAGAGACCACAATGTAGGCAATACCACATGGTGATTTCAGTGCCTTCATCCTGGCTTGCATATTGTGTTTTGAGTGATGCCAGTCTGTTTTGAGAGCTTGTGGGATTTTTAAAACCACTGCTATGTTAATCTCATTTGAGTTCTCTAACACGCTTCAGATCACTCTCTCTTTTTCAGGATCTGATTACAAGATACTGAATGATGTTTTGTACTGCAAATGGGTTGTTTTCAGTTTTCACTACACCTTCGTTTTGGAAATCTGTAACTGTTTAACCTCCCTGTAAGTCTTCAGCATGCCATATTACAGTGTAATTCTCTGCTAATCAAGGTGGTTGCTAATGAGAGAATCTCTGTCTCTCACTCGTAGAGGCACTGCTGTATTCTAAAGACATCTTGCCTTTTGATCTCCTTGATCCAGATTAATTGTAGGAGGCTAAATTCGGACAGAAATATCAAATGCACAGCAATGCTTAACAGAAATGTTACAATTACATAAAAGTATGAGAAATCAAAGGAGGGATTCAGATAGGTGATTGAGCATGGAAATAACAGGGTAGCTGAAGTTCATGATTTCAGCTTGTAGTTCTGATCTGCTTGTACGTAGACACTGAGTCATCCAAGGCAGAAAAGTAAATGAGGACAGAGAACATAAGCTGTCATACAAGAACCAAGGTAAATAGAATTACCTGCCTTTCATGTCCTCTCTCTGTGGGCTGAATTCGTCTCTGATACAATCCAAACACAGAAATACATGAGCAGCACTAATATTACCAGCAGAGGAAAATTTCCAATAGTTATGACTAGCATTCCTCTCTGGGAGCCAGTGTGTGTTTTGTTTGTTGTTGGGTTTTGTTAGTTGTTTTTTTTTTTTTTTGTTTGGTTGGTTTTGTTGTTTTTGGTTTTTTGGTTGGTTTGGTTTGTTTGGGTTTTTTTAAGGGGAGAGGAAACAGGCATGTGAAAGAGCGTGTGAGTGTCTGAAACTGCATGGTACAACATCTAAGTTGCATATTCAGGGAATAACTAGAAGCTACCATTGAAGATTGGCTTAAAACAAACCTTGCTTTGGAATCAACTGCGCAACTTAAGTACATCCCTTGAGATCTTCAGCTCTGTCTTGTGTATTAAAACTTACTAAATTTGGAGCAAGATTTAGTTTCTGAACATCTTAAATCTGAAATGTTTCATATCAAATTCTTGTTTCAAGTCATTTAAAGAGTTATGAAATTCACATTCAAACTCTGGAACTTCTGGCTCCAGTACATGTTCAGATAATGAGATTTCAGTAGGGAAATATAGCCTGTGCCTTATCTATTGCAGATAGATCCAGCATGGAAAACTCTTATAATCAGCAGGTACTGTAAAAAGATCTCCATGGGTATTCATTTGAGCATTAAAAAGCAAGAATCTAATTAGCAACACACTGTGGTATCAGCATTAAGTGCTTTTGTTTTCATCATCCTGAAACCATGCCTAAATCTCAGAGAGAAATGAGGAAAACCGTATAGTCAACCATACAAAATCAGTCACAGCTGTACAAAATGCAGTGTGGGCAAAAATGTACTCTTTGGTGAAGCCTGAAAGTACTGACAGGTAACTCTGACAAAAGCTTTGTTGTAGAAATGTGAGCACATGCAACATGTGCTGAAGAGATTGTTTCAGCAGAGCATCTAGAATTTGCCTGAGAAGCATGTGCTAAGAGGAATGTGTGTCTGACTGAAGAGTAATTTAGTTCTGAATTCATTTCTGCATTGCAGTATTCTTGTAAAAGTACAGAGGAAGGACTCTGCCTGTTTAAAGCAGATTTGGACCCACTTAGGCATATCACTCCCATGTGGGCATCTAAATGCCTTTATTTAGGTGTAGATAGCATGAATCCTTTGCCTGTGGGTACAGATGTGTGTATGTCATGTCCTTATTCACATACATGTATCTAAAAAAATGGTAACTTCCTCCAGGGAGATCAGCTACAGCAGGTAACCCACACCTGGTATTGAACTCACGGAAGAGCCAAGGACGTAGAGATCCCATGTCATTATTTGGCCAATGAATGATCTATGTAGACATAAACAGCCCTATTTTTGAGTGCACATGGCGTGGTGGTAGTACTTCTGCTGGTTTGCTTTGGGGTTCATTTCAATTGCAGTTCTGCAGGACATGGAAAATAAAGAAAAAATAGAGACAGTTCTAAGAAACCCCTCCTCTGTGCACTTTTCTGATTTTGGGGGGACTCAGGAGAGAAGGAGGAAAAAAATATTGTCTCAGCCAACTCGTGTCCTTAACCTTTCAGGTATTAAAATGCAAATAAAATGTGTTTTTGGTTTTTTGGTTGGTTTGGTGTTGTCTTGAAATGTAAATAAAATGTTTGGTACAGACAACTCATAATGCAATCGTGCAGCTAGCATATGCACAGGTGTAACAGAGCAGGGACAGGAATTTGTCTTCTATTTGTTAGCTTTTCAGAATACTAAAAGCAAGAGATTCCATCTGGAGAAGTTTCTAAGTTTCTGAGAACAAAAATGCAATAAATGTTGTTCCCATATTGTTCCAACTGCTTCATTAGAAATTAGTCAGAGAGTGATCTCTGTGTTCTTCTCCGTCTGGACATGTGTACTTCCTGGTAAGCTCAGATATGAAATTAAAAAATTCTGTTACAAGTGTCTAGATCCTTAGGTAAAATCCTTAGCTAAAAAGACAATGTTCCTTGTAGGAAAATGAGAGATTAGTTTTACGTTTGTAGGCCCTCATGCTGAAAATACTCATGCGGGCAAGTACCATGGATGTAATGAACTTTCTTGATCTATTTATAGCTTTACTCAGTGTATGTTTTTACCTAGATGGTGCTCCTTAAATGTCACTGGACTGTGTGTATGAGCAGCAGTTCACACTAAAGATCACAGTGCAGGACAAGAGTCTAGGTAGCAAGCAAATATACTTAATTAAGTAGACATTCACAATTAATTAATACAATTCTTAGGACCCTTTTATGGTGTCTCTCTGCAAGAAGGATTTGTAACTTTCAAAATTGCTAGTAATAACTATTTTGTTTTTGTTTTGGATAATTTTCTTCACAAGGATAAATAAATAGCATTCAGTTTTGAGAACGGATAAACATGCAAAAAGGGTGGAGTAGCCAAACCTTACAGTGTGCCAGGAGCGGATTTCAACCTTTCAGCGTCTTGTTCGCGCTGTAGTAATAGATCATTCCCATCCCTAGAGCACCTTGCTTCTCCAAGCTTCCTATTTGCTAGTTTTGGTTCCATATGTTTAGTCTTTTCGTATGCTTGAGCTGCCACCAAGACTTGTTTGCTTTTCTTTACTAATAAGACTAAAGTTTTCCTCCACTTTCAACTGAAGTCCATTTGTATTCACTTCTTTCATAAGCTATTCTTGTAATTTAATTTTAAAAATGTTATCATTTTCATATACTTTCTGAAATTCTGCTTTAATCTACCAATTCATAGTTTTGTAAATTCAAAAAAAACGAAAAACATATCTGAAGGGGGAAAAGAATCCAGGCAATTATGTTAAACATGCTTATATCAAACTATAGTTGGACCAAATGTCTTTCCCTATGCCCCTCCCCTCACACTGAAATAATAGATTTCATGTTAAATACAATATTTGAATAAAACACTTTTTTTTTTACATCCCCAGCCTCTGAATGGTGTTTCATCTGCTGATATCCTGATACTTGTGCAATGAATCTGGTACACATGAACTCACCTAGGATGGCTAACTTTAAGGCTTGCTGGGACAGAGATCATGACTGGGTGTGAGGATGCTTGCAGCTCTCTTTGGGAGAGTTATAAATGAAAGCTCAGTGAGTCCAGGTTAAAAGTACAGGGTTTTTTTTGTTTGGTTTTGTTTTGTTTTCCTCTGCAGCAAGTGTCAGGAAGCTGGCTTCCCTTGTGCAGTTTGTTACTTTAAAAGCATTTGAAAATACAAATGCAATGATTTAATTGAGCTCAATGATTGCAAATTATTTTCTGTGACTTTTAACAGGTTCAATTACTAGATTGGGATCACATCAAAGGAACTGCAGGATTATTAGCATTACAAATCTGCTTCCTGATCAGAACTACTCAGCATATTGAGTTTAAGGAGGGGAGATTAATATATTTCTGTAACATGAATGAAACCAGCTCAGGTTCTAAAACAGCCTCTTGTGCACTCCTTAAAGCTTCCCTCTGTAAGGAGCCAGGTGCTGTGAGGTGCTGGTTGCCAAATTTAAGCTAATGGTTCTAACTTTGGAGGCTCTACGGAGAAGCAGTGAAGATGAGAATAGTGTCCTATTCTCTCTTGTTCTCTTTCTTCCTTGTCTTTCTTCGAGCTACTTGTTTCCCACTCCCATACTGCTGTTTTCTTCCCTTTTAGCTCTTCCAAAATGAGTTTGGCTTCAAAAAGACTTTTTAAAATTAAAAAAGAAACTAGTCTTGTTTGGTTTCTAGACCCTGTCAGACCTGATTCACCTGCAGTCCCTTAGTTCTATGCTGGCCTAGCTGAAGTCCTGGTGAGTGGCAGTGCTGTGGCAGGAATAGCAGCCCTTTGTGAGGAGGGCCATAACTCTGTAAAATGGCCTTGTTGCCAAAAAAAAGCAGAGGATGGAATGCATATGGATTAAGTCTTATATTGAGCATCAAGTGCAGCTGTTTTTATTACACTATCTGCAAAATAGAGCAAGTAGTGTGCAAGCAAATCTCAAAAGCCCCTTAGCAGCTTCCTAATCTGAGGTCAGTTGAGAAAGGATTCCCATTCCTGGATTCAACTTCCAGTTTAGAGGAAGGCCCGGTACCTAAATCCTCTGTACACTGAAATGTTGTTTGAAATTATTTGGGCTACAGAAAACCATCTGATATCGTTGTTAGAGGACCAAGGGCCTGGAATTAGTGTAAACAACTTACATGTGGGAGTGGGACTGTCAGTGTAATGTGTGTGCCCCAGCTTTCCAGCTTCAGACTGTTGACACAGTCCTTTCCTGCCACACATCCTTAGGCTGTTCATACCGTTTTTTGACAGGACTGCTGTCACATCAGCTGCAGCTTCCCACTCTCCAGGTCTTGGCATGCCCTGTGCGTTGGCTGGCTCAATGATACTCCCTGTTCCCACAGAGCCATCTCTTCCTGTAGAATAGCTATCATATCCTTGATGACCTCCTGTTCCATTGGCAGTTCACCCTCACTTTGTCTCTTTCCTCTCTTGTCTGACTGTGATTTCAAGTCATGTCACAGTCACACCATTCCAGGGCATCTATTTTCTCTTTCTTAGCCATGTGCTTGCCTGACCATTTTTAATTAGTGGTTTTCCTAAGGGTGTTCTCTGGTCTTCTTGCACGGTTTCAGTAGCTGCATCTTCTTGAAACTGCTATAATATTCTGACATGTGGTGGAACTAAAAGAAGAATATCTGTCTTTTTATCAAAAATGTTATAAGGGGCAGGGGAAGATTCTCAAAGAAAGACAGCTGAGGTCAGGAAAGAGCAGTTACTTACGCTGGAAAATCTGTGTACGCGTGTTGGGTAAATCTGCCTGTGGCTTCTTTGTGGTGGTGCGGATGTTCATAATTCCCAGGAGCACATACAAAGTTCATGCTCATTCTTCATGTGACAGCTGCATGACCGTCATCTCCTGTCAGATGTGAAGGAGCCAGAAGTGCAACTCTTCTCAAGGAAGCTTTTCTCATCAAGGCTGAGAGCTACATCTTTCTCTCTATGCATCTTCCTTCTGTCCTTTATGACTTCAATGAAAAATCAGGATTTTTCGACATTTCTTCCATGTACATAATTGTTGCAGATAAGACCTACTTCACCATTGTAGCTTCAAAGAACCATTATGCTTTTCTTCTGTACCCTCCTATAAGCCTCTCAGATCATCAGATGCTCTTCAGACTTAATAGCAGAACCTGAACATTGCAAATCATGTCAAGATTGTGAAGAGCCTGAAACTCAAAGTTAGTCGTAACCTTAAGTAGTTGGCTTTTTCTTCTGCAAAGACCCAAGCAGGTATAGTTCGGTCTTTAAAGTCAAGGTAGATCTTGTTTTATGGAGTTGTGTCTGATCAGTCTAGTTCATGAGTACCCAACTGCACATCTCTCAATGACAATGAATTAGCTAATTAGGTTTCTATCTGTATCGCACTGTCTAGGCTGTGGACAGCATCTTGTCCTTATCATTTTTCACATCTCTGTGGGTTTTCTTGTGACTTAACAGAACTGGAATTAAATCATTGCAAACAAATAGGAACTCAAACCTAAAGTAGTTACCCAACTTTGAATATGACTTCTTCGAATAAGACTTAGTGAATAAACCTGTCTGTAGTTAGGACTGTGGACATTTTTAATCCTGTGCTGTCTCCCTATCACAGATGTATTGTCATTCATTAATAGTTAATTATTTGTAGCAGACTTGGCAAAGGTGGAGATTGTAGCAGTTGGGAGATAAAATGTGAAGGTGTTCACTGATTGCAGTAAGAATGGGAAAGCATTTTTCTCATCAAATAAGAAAGTTTTTATTCTGTTTTGTAGATGGGAGATGGAACATGCTAAAAACAGAACTTAACATGCTTCCCCATCTCATTTGAATAGTCATCAAGAAAAGCAGAAGAACTGTGTGGCATCAGAGTACTTGGTCTTAGTATTGCATAAACATGGATTGTTATTTCTTTGGCTGTTTGGATCTCCCACGGAGTCCAGTACATACTTCACATTTAAAATAGGTACTCACATTGCATTTAAGAAGGGGCCTTTTCATAGTAGGAAAGCTTACACAAAGGTCTGTGATGGACAATGGAGAATAGCAGCCACCTTCATTAAATCTTGCGTTTAATACATCAGATGTTACAGAGTGGGATAAGATGCCTCTTAGGTCAGTGAAGATGGATGAGGAGTTAAAAACCTGGTACTAGAGTCTAGTATCAGTATAGGCTTATTGCGAGGCTCTCCATCACCAGCTGGAAAGCAGTGTTAGTAAAAAAACTTACTATCGCGGAATCTTGTTAGGAAGCACATACTCAGTCTGCAATTAATTTATCTTAATGCAAGAAAAATGCATTCTTTGTGTCTCTAGAAGAAAAACAATTAGTTTCCACATTAATATCCAAGAGACAAGCGTAATTAAATGGCTTTCTGTGATCTTATTCTGCTTTCAGCATTAGTTTTCTGAGAGCCATATATATCAAAGGCGTCATGTACACCTCTGGTGTCTACGTGTCAGAGAACAGTTTATGGCTCAAGCCAGTTGTTTATTTTGTTTGTTTAAACTTAATGAGGAGTGCAGTTGACTGTCCAATACACATAACTTGGGTTTGGATGTCTCCCTCTGGCACAGGATTAAAATGGTCCCACCTCAAGTCAAAGACAACTTGTTTCTAAGGCTGAGCATAAGACAAGTCAAGCTGGTCACTGATAAAGTGCACTGCTGTGTGAGGGCCTTTGACAAGAAGCCTTCTGAAGGAGGCTAATAACAAGTTTCCAGGTTTCCTCATTGTGTAGCACATTGTCTCAGAATTACATGTGCTGTGCCATCATTTCACACAGTTTCATTGACTCATCAGAGGCTGGTTGCCAACACTGTGCTTCATCTGTTAATGCCGGGAGAACAATCTCGTGGAAAGGCAGGCATGCATGTTCTGGAGCTATTCAGAGCTTCAAAGAGGATGAGTGCTGCAAAAGAGGAAATAGAAATAGAAATGACAAAAAGCTACAGATGTTTGGAGAGCCAGAAGACTAGTGCAGGAGCTGCCAAAGAAAGAACACATAACAGGAAAAAGAAGTGGACGAGAAATACAGGAGTGTGAGATGTGGTAGAAAACCTTATGAAGGGAAAAAACTTGAAATGTTTGTCAAGACAGGAATTGTCACCAGACCATGAGTAGATTATGGTATTTCCTATGGTCTTTTCTGTTTCACCACAGTTTGATGATTTGATTTTATTTGATAGGGTGATTGTACTTCTTTTCATTCTCATTTTCCCAGCTGAATGCTTGTGATCGAGCAAAAATATCATAGGTTTATGGCCTCATATAGGGCTATGTCATTGTAATGTTTGATAATGTTCAGTAGAAAAGGAAAGCTGATGGTCTAGAGTCGCTGAAATATAATTTGCAGTAAGTATTTGCTGCGAGTATTTTAAGTGGTATTTTTATCAATATTTTGAAAAGAAGTACCTGTTGATTCCCTAGACCTGTGGAATGAAGTTCTGCTCTGTGTGTGCAGATGTTAACATTGGTATGATCCATATGCAGTGACAAATCAGGGCTGAGCTTCCTCCCACAAGACAGATTAAGGAGTGCTCACCTAGAAAACAGAGGTATGCTCTTAACACAAGTAATGCAACTCTCTGCATTGTGGATCCTGTCTATGGTATTTTTCCTTCTGCCTTGTCAGTTCTCTCCATGCCACAGGACAATCTTGTCTAGCTCCCACTGAAGTCTTCACTGAGGACTGTGGTGCAGTCAGGTCCTCACAAAGAAGCCTTTGGAAGGCAGGCAAGGGAGAAAATCCTGCAAGTTGCATTTCCATGACGTGAAAGCAGAATCCTAAATAGCAGCTCCTCTGTGTAAACTATCAGAGTAGGGCAATCTCAAACTCCTCATTTTCTGCAGTGCTTGTAAATATAACATCACACACTTGTTAGTAAGAGGAAAATGAGATTGAATTTCCCTGTGAAATAGGAAAATAAGGTGTAATGGCACAATAGTGCAGAGGTGGAGGGCTCTGAGATGTGTTCTGACATTACAGCTGTCAGTCTCTCTGTACAAGCAGATGTCATACTGTCAGAATTCAATAGGGTGAAATAGGTTTTCATTCTGGATGAACAAGAACTCCAATTATAACCTCTTACAGTTCAAATTACTGTACTCTGGGTGAATGTGTTGAACATCAATTCACCCTGTGGCACAAAAGTCCTTTTCATGTTGCCTGGAACTGCAGTGCTAGTTGCAACACTGTGCTATCTGTACAATAGGGTGGACAAGGAACTTCCATTAATCCCCCTGTATTTGGTTTTTGTATCTTTTTAAAATGTGTCTTTTAAGCTTCAAGTTGTCACTCTTACTGTCAGTCCAGAACTCAGTTTCTCTTGATAATGGGTGAAAGTCCCACCTGGCTAATTTAGAGCTCTATGGTTGTTTAGAAATGATGGTTTATGATTAGCTAAAGAAAAATAGTCTTGTTCCATGTATTAACATTTCTGAAATACATGAGATCAGAGTACTGAGTATCATGGAAGAATTGTGGTAGCCCTAATTGTAGGAATAAAATTTCAGCTGGAATTTTTCTTGTATTTCTGAAGGCAATTACTTTGCTGAAAAAATTATGTAACTGGTGGGAAAGTCAGTAAACTTTTCTACATTGTATATGTGACCCTGAAAAAGTCTGTTTTGCAAATAGGTCCTCACAAGAGAATGTTCATGCATTGAAGTTAAAAAAAATCTGCCAGGTCTTATATATCTGTTTTAGTATTGAGATAAAAACACAGCTAAAATATTTTAAGCAATATAGTTTCTAAAAAGAAAGTGTTTCCATTATAATTCCCTGTTGTAATAGTTTGGAATCACAATTGAGTTCCATTATATTTTTATATTTATGACCTCATGCAACTTCCTGTATTACTTGTGCAAAAACTTTGCTTTTTTAGCCAGATGGTCTAATTTGTTACACTCGAATCTATGCAATTTTAGGATATAAAGTTTTTATCTTGAAATCTGTTCATTTAAATATACTAGGTTTCTATCTCCATTTAATCATAGTCCTGAGTTTTACAAACTGTGGCTCGGTACCAGAAACATCGTTGACTACAGTGAGGGGTTTGCTGTCAGAGACAGGCAGAGGAAGTATTTCATTTGCTTTTCAGAGGAAATCTCTATTGTGTGAAGCTGCTTTGCTGCAAGATCTTCTATTAATGACATGTTCTCTGTATACAATCAAATTAAGTCATGCCTATCGTGGTTTTCTGCAAGGATCTGAAAAGCTGACACAGAGATATTAATTGTCTCTCAATAGTAAATTCACTTGTGGCTGCCTGTGTTCTTAAGCCCGTGTCTATTATTGTGGCAGCGAACAGTTGTCCTTCGAAGCTTCAAGAGAAGATGAGAGAATACTGAAGGTGCTCCAAGACTTAACAGCTAGAACAGAGCTTGCCTCATTTGTTTGCTTATTTGCTCAATGTGACATCACAGAATTTTGCTTACATATTAAGAATATTTGATGTGCAAGTTATTGAAAAGAACTAGTAAAGCTTCATCTGTCTCTCTTCTCTGAAATTCCTTTCAGAATAACGCTGTAAAAAAAGAGTCTGTCAGTGCAGTTAGAAATGTTGGTATTAGCATTAGGATATATTTCTGTTGTAATAGCCAAAAAAAGCAATTTGTTTTGAAATCTCATCTGCCTACTATGGCATATAGATTTCTATAGCCTTGCAGCCTTGTTGTGTTCATGCAAGTATATGGTTTGCTGAGCATTTTCTATTTTAAAAAAATTTAAGATATGTATAGATTAAATCAACACAGTTTATTGCATATATCTCCATCTTTTGATCTTCTGTCTTTTTGAAAAATACATGAGATGTAATACCCACAAAATAATACATAGCTCTAACAGATTAAAGTATGTAAGAGTATTATTTATCAGACCAGAAAAAATAATCCATATCTGGGCTCTGTGATAAAAATAACAGTCAGATATATTTTGATCACGAACTAAAATGAAATTCAGCTGTCTGACAGCACTGTTGATCTTTTCCTGTGTGCCATTTAATCTGGTAATGAAAGACGCGCTATCTCCCTCCCCCATATGTTTAACTGGAACAATTTTTTCAGGTGCTGAGCACCTGTGGCTCCAAATCAAACTAAGTGCTTTGTGTAGCATAAATTGAGAATTCTGTTTCAACATGAAATGCACTTCAACAAGTCCTTTTTATTGCCGAGATGACCGTCTGCCCTTGTAAGCTCTTGACAGTGCTATTTTGAGATGGTTTCACTAGTTAGCTCTGGAATGATCGGAACACATCTTAACAGCAGCAAAAAAACTGATGCGAAACAAGTGCACTTCACTCTAGCCCTGACATGCTGGTAGATGATTCAAAATCATATTATATTTGCTTCAGAGGAAAAACCTTTAGAGAAAATAATATGAATGAGCAGTGGAAGTGGCATTTAAGGCACACTCACAGAGTTTAATTCCAGATTAAGCTTTGCTGCCTGAATGCCAGTGCACTCACTCCCTTGCCATAAAAAGATCCTATCTCTTCACTTTAGTTGATTGCTAGAATGTAGAGAAAATGCTCACTGATGGAGTGAGATACAAAATTAAGTGCTTCAGATTAGTGCAGTCAGAATTTGGAGTGCATGGTGACTTCTGCCTCTGAGAAATGGTCCTTTCAGGCATTTAAAAGGGGGCTTGGGGCAGAGAAGCTGTTTTTTCATTTTGTTTATTTAATGTCAAATACTATTTAATCGATAGAGAAATACATTTGAGAGCAGGTTATATTTTTCACAAAATGGGTGTTTGACGTGTCCCATAGTAATCGGTGCCTGGCTTGACTGTGTTGTCTCTCTGGCATCCAGTCTAAAACTACTGGAAAAAATGCAAATGAAGTTGAGGGCAGAACCTGCTGCAGACTGACCATCCTTCTTCCACCCTCAGTGGGGGCTCTCAAGAAATGAATATACTTGAAGAATTTGAACAAAAAATAATAAAGAAAGAGCCAGTCACATGCAGAATGCGTCACAGAAAGTTACTGATGATGTCTTTTAGGAACAGCTAAAACAACAGTGAGTTATGTTGGCACAGAGAGCTTCAGGAGAAAAAACCCGCTCCCAAACCTGTATCATATACTTCATGACATAAATGTGTGTTTTCTAGTTACACTGTAGGTTCCTGTATGTGCTGTTCCTCACCAGTGAAGCAAGAATTTATTCTTGAATCTCCTAGAGAGAATGAGAATAGTTGGACAGGGCATGCTGTTCCCAATGGACATTGCAGCGCTCCTCAATGATCCCTTAGAAGGGGAAGTAAGATGCATGCAGCACATATTATCACCGCGGGTGATGAAATGGCACATTTTGGGGGTGAACCTGCTTATGCTAATAATAAATGTTATTTTTGTTCAGTGCTGAACTGAATCATCAAGAACACTCTCTTTTGCTGAACTGCTTTGTCCCATGGAACTGGAGTCAAGTAACGGTGTGTTTGAATTACTTTGGTTTTGCTGTGGCCAAGTTCAGCTAAAAGTTTGGTCTTTTTCTCTATTTGTTCAGTGCTGGTTTAAACGAAAAACATAAATGCAACAAACTTTACATTTTAAGCACACGTTCTTTTGCATAGGTGGGAATCTTCATTTGCTTTCTTTAACCATGTTCTAAATTCGTTTTGTTACATATTACTGCTCAAGATTGTGTCCCTTTTAATGAGAAGATTTAGTTTATTCTGCAAACTCTAATTCGATATGAAAAGTTGCAAATACTTAATGGCTATGGCCTTCAGGGATTTAACTTTGATCTTTTTTGAGGGATGCTAAGCACCTGCAACTCCTCTATTACTGGAAACAGTGGCTACTCAGGACCTTTGAAAGACACATCACAAATCTATCTTTTTGAGAATAGCCCTGATCCTCACAAGCCCATTTCTTGGTGTATTTCAGAACTGTTAACAAAGGTGGTTATCTCTGGGCAAATTAAGTGTATACTTAAGGGCATAGTTTTGAGTGTTTCAACAATCAGAATGATTTTGACCTTGAAATATGCGGTAGCATGTCACCAGGCTGCCTTCTCCTGGAAAGCATCACTTGAAGTTTATTAAAATCAAACCTTGAGCAACAAAAGCATTTTAAATTTTAAAGTTTTTCTAGCAGGTCCTTTGTGCTGTTTGGGTTGAATGTCACCTTTTCGCCATCCCTGTGCATATTTTTCCTTAGCACTACGTATCTATAGTGATGTGCTCACTGATTCAGGCCTATTAAACAGGTTATTGCAGCAATGGAATCATTTTCACTTGAACCTACTGTCTCGGTTTGAAAGACAGGTGCCTGCCAAGGAAGGCAGGAACCTCTTGAAATGGAAAATATGACCCCCTTCCTTTCAAATTATTATAACTTTGAAATTACGGGGCTTTCAGACAAAGATATGGGAAAAGGAATAACAGTTCTTTACTAGAACATATATATATAGATATATAGACATATATATTTATAACAAGGCAGACAAGCAACAACAAACAAAACCAGAAACCCAAGCACACCTTCTCTCAGGCACTTTCCCCTTCACTGTAGTTACACTCACAGCCAGCAGGGGCGCTGGTGGCTCCCGGCTGGGCAGGGCGGGTGCGATGATTCCTCCGCGGCTGCAGGGGGCGCTGTGGCGCGAGCTCAGCCACCTCTCCACATGGCAATGGCGGCTCAGCCAGCAGGAGAGAGAGGGGGGGAGAGAGAGACAGACAGACAGACAGACAGAGACAGAGAGACAGAGAGAGAGTGAGAGCAAAAGCAACCCCCTCCGGGTCGTGTAATGGACTGTAGCAGGAACCTCGGAGCAGCAGGCTGGAACAGCAGAGGCGAGCACACCCGGGGTGGCAAGCAAAGTGCAGCAAAAACTCCGCAGCCATAGCAGGAGCCGCGGGGAATTCGGGCGGACACGGGATGTTGGGTTAAAGTGTAGCAAAAAGCCCGAAGCAGCGGCAGAAACGGCGGGGCTGGGCAGCCGCAGCCGGGCTCCCACAAGCAGCCGGGAGACGCTCCCTCTGGAGGGGCTTGGAGTGCCGGGTTTTCCCCTGAGGCAGCCGAGCAGATGGTGAGGGTCCTTTCCAGTGAGATCGGGTGTTGGAAAGGTCCCAGTTCAACGGCCGCTCTTACGAGCAAAGGCTCCTCCATGGTAAGGAGAAGCAGTGAAGGACAGAACTCCGTGGTGGCAGCAAATTCTCCCCACTGCAGCAACGGCCCAACCATCTCACCTTCGGTCCCGAGAGCGAGAGAGAGAGAAGCTGAGCCCAGTCCCTCACCCCCCAGCTGAAATCTCGTGGTGTCTCTGCCTTTCATAAGAGAAAGCCCCCCAGCTAAGAGACTGCAGCCAGCTGCACCACTTCCCCCCAACTTGGCCACGTACTTTGTCTCTCGTAAGTATCCATCGTTCCAGGCTCTTAGGCAACAAAAGGGAGAAAAATTTCCTAAGAGAAAGAAAATGAAAAAAGGAACAAATCCTAACCTCCAACACCTACTCAGAGGTGAATGCAGATACCTATAAATAAGCAAAACTCACTTTCTTCCTCCGTCATTGCAGAAGTGTCTAAAAAAATACCAACGAGATTTGATAACAGCAGATAAAAGATGGTTATGTTTACTTAAATAAAAAAAGGGAGGGAGTGCAGTTAACAGTAGACCAGAATGGGGATAGAAAGCTGGAAAATGAACTCAACTAAGTGCATGTCATTGGAAAAATTTCTGTAATCACCAAGTCATGGATTCTTTGAGTCCTTGGGTTGTCCCTTCTCTTTGATATTGACCAAATATAGCGGGTCCATGGAATGTGCAGTGCTTATTCTGTCTGTGAAAGCTGTTATTTAAGATGCAGCAAGGCTCATTTGTATGGAGGCCTGGGTACCAAGAACACTTGTCAGATCATAGCAGTTGTAATGAATTGACCTGCATTCCCTTCCCAGTAGAGTGAATACCAAGAACTTCCCAATACTTACTGATCTCTTTTTGGAGAGTTTCCAGTGGAATAACTTTGTTCCATTTTCAGAGTACTTTCTGTTGCATACTGAGGATGTGAGTAACATGTAAAGTGCCCGAGTGATCGCAAGCCCCCAGAGGGATGAAATTAGGACTGAGCTTCCTCATGAGAGATCCCATACTTTGTAATATTAAGGATGAATATGGAAAAGATTATCAACAGGACAGGACACAAGATGAGAACTTGGACAAGAGATGTACAATATATTGATGGTCAGGAATTTTTGGTGTATTAGTAATCTGGTTCTGTAACACCCTTTAAACATTATTAAACTGGATATATAGAAGTAAATGGTCTAGCCGGCTCCTCTGTAAACATGTAAGACATGCTGCCAAGGTTTTAACTGGTGGGTAATTTGTCTGATGGTAGTGTTGGATCCTCAATATGCTCAATGGGTTAATTTTGCACTTTGATAATTTCTCTGAAGAGTTTGAGCAGTGCAGCAGCAGCCTGTGATCAGAAGCTCACAGAGCAACAAAATTCAAGGAGATATGTTCTCAGGATAGTCAGTGTTCCTCACGTGGAGTTGTACTCTGCACACTCCCCAGTTGCCAGTGGGGAGTATACAGTTGTCAGTGGTGATGACTGGGTGGAAAATCAGATATATACTTTTATTTATTAACACTCAAGTAAAAAAAAAAAGTCACTCCATTATCTCTATTATTGGGAAAGGTACTGCATACGGATCAGTTGGAAGTCCTGAGTGCTGCATAGTTCATGGGAACTGAGTACTTCAGGAGCGTGCACAGAGAACAAGACATTTCAGGCTACAGTTCAGGTAACTACACAGGTTTTCAGTCCAAAAATCCAACTTAGATGATGTTGGTAAAGTGGTATCTCTCATCCTGAACCTCTGTTTTCGTGTCAGGACTCACAGACTTCCACAGAGCTCCTGGTGCAATCAGGAGGCTTTCCTGGCAGATTGTGATGTGCAGCTGTGACAATAGACTTGGATACAGGCTATGGTTTCTCTCTGTGTTTGTGCTGTTGGGAAATGTTTGAATTTCATTGTGTATTCAGCAGTTCAATAGTAGGGTTACTGGAATGTTTCGTTAGCCATCCTTTGACAACCTTTTGTCTTCTGTTCTGAAAGTAGAAAAAGTATTTCTAACCAAGTCTGAATTCTAAATTCTGATTAAGATGATTTTGGTCAAAAAAGATGTTACATATTCCTTACAAAGGCATGCACGTTGGGTGAGGGTTTAATTTGAGTTGATGGAATTAAAGAGAGATTATTTGGTACTGCTTAACAAGCAAAGATTGATTGGTCAAGTATAACAATATTCTTCCTTTCTCTGAAAGCCTGTTTCAGACTGAATTCCTATTTCAGTGTCAAAGATAACTTGATCAGCTTGTAGCGAGCTGTAGCTGAATTGTACATAATGAGACAGAGATTTGTGTGATGGGAGCATCTATATGTGTATGAGCAAGAGGGGAAGAAGGGAGGGATTTTAGCTTGTTTAGAAAATAAAATGCATCATTAATCTAAATACGACAGTAGCATAAGCTGTTACGACTGTCTTCCAAACAGCATGCCATGAGCCTGCTTTTTCTGCTGCTCTGCCAGCTGCACTCACGTTTTTGCCTAACTGCTGGTTCATTTTCCTGGCACTTGGATGAACCGACCGCTGCTTCTGCCAGAAAAAAGCATTGTGGAGAATGACTGCCTGAAAAACAGCCACTGAGAGAATGATCTGCTCAGATGTAGTGTAGTGGGAATGAAGGGGCAGAGAAGAGAGATGTCAGTTTGTCATTGTTCCCTAAATCTGAATGCCAGGGAGAGGCTTCATGTCCTCTGTCTGGAGTCTTTGAGAGGTGCGTGTTTGGGAGAGATGTGTCAAAGCTAGCGGACGAAAAGGATTTGATGAGAAAAATCTGGCGGCAAAAGCTGGGTTTGTTTCATTTTTATTCCTTGTTGGGAGTGATCTTTGGAACGATCACCTTTCTGTTTTGCTTCCCTTCTTCAAAAGCTAAATTGCAAAGAGAGTTATAGGATAGAATATGAATACCTAATCATTTCACGTGTTTGTCACCACACTGCTTTGCATATGTGGTAGTCTTCTCTCTTCCTTGAATAGATGTTTCTCCTTTAAACACTCTGCAAGTGTTTCTTTTAGTGGGGTTTGTTGCTTGTTGTTTTTCTTAAATAACAAAAAGGTCAGGGGCAAGTGAGTACAAAAGCTAACAAACGTAAAGCAAACAGCAGTTATGAATAAGAAATGCATGGAGAAATACGCATATGTGTACAGAAAGTTTTCACATAAACTGAATATAAATACAGTGGAAGCAGAAGAGGCTGAACTGCTGCCAGCAGGATAATTATATAATTGATTTGCTCGTCTATGAAACTACTTTTTCTGTGCTTTGATATCTAGCTCCACTAATGAGGTGGGTCTCAGTCCCAAAATTTGGTCTCTGTTCCTTGTGTAAGGTTCCTCACATATACAGCTCTATGAAGAATATGCCTGAAGCCTTTTGGAAATAAAACATAGCCCTTCTAGGTAACACTCATTCTGTCTGGCTGGTTTCTGGGTCACACTTTTTGCCACTTCTCATCTAGGGGAAGATGGTGGTGGGAGTTGGTGCAAACAGAAAATTAGAGTCATGTAGTGCACACAGCAATTCACCTCTCCTTTCTCACAGCAGTCACATTTATTTAGATGTATTTTCCTGATTGCTTTTGTGACTGAGTTCTCATTGACCCTACCTTTGCTAATTAATCATACTCTTGTGCTTAAGCAGAAACTGGTCTGGTGGGCAGATTGATGTGCTGATAAATTCCATGAAGGTCAGGAAAAAGGATGAGGCTGATGGGTGTGTGACTGGAAGAATCAGGTTGTCTAGCTGTCGTTTCACACGAAAGTACTGCTGTTTTTAAAAATAACTGAGTCTAAGCTGAATATTGTATTACCTGGGACCAGAGAGATGACTCTGGATGAAAATTGATTTTACTGTTTTGTTTCATTTGAAGATTATCAGACTTTTTTTTTATCTTGCTCTCTTTTAGTTTTCTGTCTGAATTCTCCTCGTGTCTTTGAGCTATCCTTGTAACTTTGCTCCCTCCTCATGCATGCTGTAGTGGTTTGACACAAAACCGGGCGGAAACACCAATTAAAGTGTAGTGGTTTGAGTTCGCCAATCCAACTTAAGTGCAGTAATTTAAATTTGGGTCTATTATTCAGGGTATTTCCCTCTGTGAGATAAGGGTTTGGAGAAGCAAAGCAGGCTCAAACTTTAAAGAATATAAAGAAAGTTTTATGAACAGAACTAAACGGAAAAAAAAAGAATAAAGAGAACCAAATAATAAAAATTAGATTAAACCTTCAGAAAACCTCTCCTCCCCCCTCCAAACTTCTCTTTCAGATATTTCCCCACTGCCAATGCAAAGACACAACATCTGATATTTCTCAGTCAGTTTGCCACCTCTAGAATAACCTTTCTTCAGTTCACNAGAGGGCGTACCTTAAATGTCATTGGCCCACGACACCCTGCCACTCCACAGGACCTGGCAGGGTGAAATTCACCTAGAAACCTGTCAACCCACGACACATGCACACACACGTTGAGAAATCTCTGAGTTCCAGAGCTCCATTGTTTTCTTTCAGAGGGGCACAAAGATGAGAGATTGTCAGGCTTTCTGTCTCCTCCTTTGCCTCCATTTCCATCTTTCCATTTCTTGTCCCCTAAAAAGAATCCCACAGACCAGTATTTCTTTTCTTGGAGTTGCTACTTTTGCAGAAGACATTGGTATTGCAGGAGCCTGCTGATGAGTGACTGTCTCTGACCCCTATTCCATGTGTCTCCACCATGGTCCCAGGGCTTAACACCGACGGGCACATTTTGATGAGTTTTTTTCAGTACTCCTTAAGAGAATAATAATTAATAGCAAGACTCCAGCATTGTCCTGTTTCCTAGCATTCTGTCTCTTCAGTCCCTGTATATTTGTGTGGTAATATGTTCTCGAGTGAAAATGAGGAAGCTTCAAATCTGGAAACACTGCATCTTAGTAGGTAAGTTTAGAATAATTAAAAGTGTTTTGCTATTAGTATGCTTTAGATAAAAGCATGAAGGAAACTAAGGATACAGACCAGAAGTTCCAGATGTATATCCCAGAGTCACACGATTGTGCAATATGTACCCAGAAAAGAGATCCCAATGAGATGGGACAGCATCTGTTCACTGAACCAAAAGGACCTGCTCTTCTGCTCTGCCTGGCTTGGCTTTGCTATTTACGCATCAAAGTTGGCATTTAAACCTTTACTGGCGGTATGATTCCTCAGCTTTGAAAAGGCACAGATCTTGAAAAAACAGGTGACAAACCATTTAAAGGACATAATATTGGCTGAAAACATGGAATTTATGCACACAGCCTCAAATGGGAAGCATGCCACCAGTGTTACATGTTACTGCTGTCCAGAGCAGAAAATCTGACTTTGGGAGTGGGATTCAGTCACTTAAACAGAGATTTCCAGTACCCTTGTAGGCATTGTAGCATACCTTGGGCTCCCAGAGGTCCTGCATTGTACCTGCCAGCCATGGGCATGTTCCTCACATACCCTAAGGAGCAGAAAGTGGCACAGCACATCTCTCTTAAGGCCATTGAATTTGGTGGCAGGAGGAAGTGTTTGGGGGTACTACTGGAAAAAATGCTGGGAGTGTTGGACAGCAGGGGAAGAACAGCCAGAGCACATGATAAGGGAGATGTGAATGAGGCATATAAGGAGTGTAGATTCTTTGAAGCAGGCAGATAATTAAAGAAACGTAAAATATAAGAGCCTGGTTTTTATACAGTGGCATGTGCTTCTTGACAGAAAATCACATTAGCAACTTCTTCCTGCTGTAGCAGAAAAGTAGTTCAGGCTGGATTTGTCTTTCCATAGATCTTTTAATGTATAAAATATGTTGATGTTCTGTAGGTTAGACTTGACAAAATTTCTCTCCAAAGGGTTCACAGTCTGCAAATTCACTTATTTGTCAATACTGTAGGTGACTAATACGAATCAAATTGATGGCTCACAATTGTTTTGAAGTGGATTGGTCTTGGCAGGAGGAGATATTTTCTAGGAAATAGGAAGCCCAAAAAAAAGGGTAAAGAAAATACGTGCAGCAGAACCATGACTGGAGAGTCATTAGCAATGATATCACTAACTAGGCTAGACTTTAAATCCAAATGGGAAGAAGTGTGGCCTATGTGTGCTGCAGTGGGAAGCAGTATCTGAATAAGCCACGGAGGAGTGCCAGTTTTATGAATTTAAACAAAAAGTTCATGCATTTAGAAATCTGGGTGTAGATGGACTGACTTGGGAGTGAGTCAGCCTGGTGGCCAGGAGCTGGCTGGGAGTGCTGCTCAGGATGGAGCCGAGCCAAGCCACTGCTGCTGGGCAAACCTGTGCTCTGTGGCAGCCCAGCCAAAGGAAGAGGCGAGGAGGGAGCAGGGGAAAACCAAGAGGCAAGGAGCCTGGAGAGAATGGTTTGCAGGACTGTGCCTCTACAGTGGCTGCGGGGCCACGTGCTCCGAGTCCTGGCACGGCACCGGCAGCTGGCTGGGCTCTGTCGTGCCCTGACCTAAAGCTGTCTCGGGCATCTGCCTGATCTGTCTAAGCCTGGAGCTGGCTCCAAGTTACCCGGTGAAGTACTCACTATTATTCTTAATGAGTTATCAAGTGCTCAGATCTTAGCCAGCAACATGTGGTCACTACATTTGGATTGTTATTTTTAACTTTGTAAAGAAAGAAAACAGTTGATTATAGTGTTTAAGCTATATTTCTTCTAAACAGGAATTTCCCTTTTAGCACTGCCATATCCCTTAGCGTCTCCTTTACCTCTTTCATAGTTTTTAGTTGCAGCATCAACTACAAAATAATGTCTTCAAGTCAAAAATATCAGACATTTTAGCTGAAAGTGTAGTATATGCTTGTACAAGGTCCTAGGCTCGTTTTCTTTCTTTTCCTAGCTCTGAATGGCAAAGTAGGTGGGACACAAATACATACGTGGAACAGGTATGACAAAGGCTGGTATTAGCAAAGTACCATGGCTGAAGGATAATTAAGATTTTGCCATAGGAAAGGTGGATTAAAACTTCTGCAATTAATAAAATTGATTGCTTAACACATTAAATATGCATCCAATTATGTCCCATATATAGCTATATCACAAAACTTACTGAGATCACAGGAAAAAAATAATATTGGGAATACTGCCTGGGAATATAAAGGCACTGTGACTGAGTTTTAAATCTTCCTTTCAAGGATAGCTTTGATATTGTTGAGTGCTGTTATTTCTTGACAAAAAGGTATACTAGATGGTGTCTTATATTTGTGTGTCAGTGGCATATATGATATAAAAGCTAGATCTGCTTAATGTAATAACTTTTGAAAAAGAAAACTATTTCCTTAAATTTGTTATAATGTTATTCTTTCATTTATCAAGACATCCTATATACTAAGAGTTTTTTTGCATGAGTCTTTACCAACATTTTTCTGAGCTGGAGGGAAGAGGAAGAGATCCACCTGCCAGAAAAAAGACATGCCCGGTTAATGTTGTAATTAAACGTAGGAAAGGAAAAAAAACAAACTAAACAATGAATACAAATGGTAGGCAGGTATGAAAGTACGTTAATTAAATGTTGAGCTTTCCATTTCCACTGTCAGTGGCATACATTTTGGTTTTGTTTTCCTTTTTTTTTTTTCCCCCTAGTTAATGTGTTGGGGTTTTTGTTTGGTTTTCTAAAATATGCTATTTTCTTACTGTTTTGGGCTTTCCATTTCAGTGCTTTACAGAAGCCTTTTTTCACAGTCAGCACTCCTAAGGGAAGCTGCTATAAGGGGACTTTTTAGGAAACTACTATCAGTGTTACAGAGGCCAAAACTTGCAGTTGTCCTCTGAATTTCTGAGTGTTGAATAATCTCCCGAAATGGAAGAAGTAGTGATGCTAATTAATCCTCCTTATAATATATTAAGAGCTCTGATTCCTGTGTAGTTAAATTTCTTTAACTAAAGAAAAAATGTAAGAGATACAATTTTAATTAAATATGGGTAGGATTGTTATTCTTAATGACTCTTTTTATGTAGCATTGCTTATGCCTGGAGAATGACTGCAAGTGTGTCAGAAAGTAAAAGGAGAAAAGTTGAAAACCGTATTTTTAATGTTCCTCTCACTTCCTTACCCACCATGAATATTGCAGTCCCCTGCTATGAATTTTATTGTATTTCAAAGTGCTCTTTTTACCTACACTGATGTAGTTCATCCTCACATATTTCATTGCAGGCCTCCAACCCTCATCGTTCAAATTTCCATCAGTTAAGTTCCTCTTTCTAACCTGTTTTTCCAACCTGTCAGTTTTTCAAAATGAGACCATAAAGTGCTGTAGGTTTCTTCTTTGTCACTTTTCTGTGTGAGACTTCAGTCATTTTAAGTTTCCACTTTTTTTTTTCTATTAAGGCTTTTTTTTCTTTTTATTCCCCGAAAAAGCTATGAGGTCCAGAAAAAAGGAAAGGTGAGGTTCATGCAGAGTTACTTATTTTTTCCTTCCTCCTTTCATTTCCTTAGTACTTCTGTTTGACATTCAGATCATTTTTATCTGAGGACTTATTTCTGGAAAAAAGAGGGATATCTTCCCCTCAGCCTCATCAGTGTCTTTGGACAAGCCCAGCACCCCCACTCTTTTAAGAGGTTGCTGGAGCATCCCACACTGGCAACATCCCACAGTTGTTGAGTGCTTTGTGGCTACCCAGAGCTTCAGGAAGGTATGAGGATGTGCAGCTTCTGCAGCAGGATCCTAAACAGGTGGGGGTTTATTTCAGGAAAGACTTGGAGAGCCGTGTGTTCTCCAGTCTGTTTTGTAGTGACATTTGCAGGTGGGAGGGACGGGCACATAGCAAAGTCACTAGGGAGTAAGTACGGCCCCCAACTTTGTAAGTGCTTCTGTGAGTTTTCCAGCCCAAATCAGAGCCCCCATCATAGTCAAGTTTTCCAGTTATGTTTATGAGAAGTTAATTGAGCCCAATACATTAATTTCTGGGCACATGTAAGATTTTCATTACATTTCCACAATATGATTCCAGGTCTTAAGATTAACCATGCTTGTTACAGAATCCCCACAGAAATGTAAGATACCAACTGTACTGTTCCTTGTCTTTTCCCTCTGTGCTGTTATGAATATGCATGTACTTAGAAAGAGGAGCTGGTTTTGTTCGAAAACTCACTCTTTTCCACTTTGTACATGATAGGAGAAAGCTCTTGTACCTTTTCACTTCCTTTTTTTCACTTGCCCATTAATGAATAATTCATCCAAATGTCTCAGAAGACAAAGCATGAAAAAGAAGAGTACCTGAATTTTCCCTGAGATTTTCATTTTGTGCTGCTTTTCAGTAAAAGAGTGCTGAAGTGATACCTACATCCAGGTCTATGAAAATGCACTGTGGAGTATATAATACATGATCCTGGGAAGATCCAGATATGTTTAAGTGCAGGAGCCACTGACTTCAAAAACACAGCTACTCATAATAAGCATTCTGGCTGAAGCTTCATATTTTGAATGCAAAAGAGACAATTCTGTGAAAAGAAGCTGGGTTTTTCACCTTTGCCAACTTGTAGTTTTCTTTTCCCTGGATTTATTGCCTTGTCTTTTTTTTTTCATTATTCCTTGCTTCGTGGTGCTTGCTTGTAGAAACCTGTAATAGTTAATGATGTAATGGATAAAGAGTAATAGAGACAACAACTCTGCATACTTAAAATCTCTATGGTCCTGCTGGTACCAACATTTCTCATACAGCATCAATCTCAGAAGAGCTTGCTTGATGATAGAGAAGTCTTTTACAGTGTTTAATTTGAGACTTCATGCTTGGTTGTGTCACAGATTATACTAATGGTTCTAAGACCTTGTTAAAACAGAGAAGTTAGGAAATCTGGAAATCAATCAATTAGGAAATTAGGAAAAAACAATTTAAAAGAATTTAAAGTTTTTCTCCTCTTGTTTTAAAATATGTCTGATGGTAGCATGACTTCTCTAAGTCTATAGAGCTATCATGGAAGAAAAGTCCTAAATAAAAATAAAAGAAATCGTAAAGTTTTTGTCTTGATGCAAGATTCAAATGTGATGTTTAGGCAATTGTCAGCACTTGTACCACCCTGCTTTCTCTCTTTTTTTTCTTTAATGTGCTTCAGAAATTAAAATAAAGGCATGGAGAAATTTATTTCTAACACAGAAAACCTGTGAAATCCTCTCAGCTCACAAATGATACATTTAGCCTCTTCAATTTAATGGCCCTTAACTATTATTCAAGGTGATCATGAAGAAAATTTCTAGTGTCTGAGGGGTAGTCCTGTTGCTCTTGAATCCCACTGCGAAGGACCATGCCTGGCTGCTTTCTTTTTTCCTGCTGAAAAAGTGCACTGCAGTAGGTGTAAAATTGTTGGTACAGGAATTGGTTCTAGACAGTGCAGAAAGTTATTTCTTTGTTAGTGTAATTTTGCAATAAAAACCTTCTCTTTCTTATCTCATGAATTCTGTTGACTCCATCTTTTCTGGGTATTTCAGTTACTACACTCAAGATTCAGGAGAGATCTGTCATTAGAGCATAATGTGGTGAAGCATTAGAATATTACTTTGTATATTTAATGGGGTTCATAATATGTGTTTATTGTGATTAGTGATCTTTGTCATTAGAATCATAGTACAGTTCCCATAATGGTTTTCTTTGGATTCACTCCTTGTTTGTGTGTTCTGCACTCTGAAAAGCCCCATCTAAACTGGTGTTAAAAGGCCACGTTCTGCTGCATCTTATATTGAAGGCTGAATGATTTAGAAGAGGTGAACAAATGTTCTTTTAATCTAGAACATAAAAAACATTTTGATTTCAGGCTTTTTTTACATTAAAAAAAGGACTATATGTTGAATTTGGATAGGAAGATATATGGAAATGGCAAAACATTTCATAAAAGTTTTTGCAGAAAGTTTATCTTTTCCACCAATATTATATTAATATTTTTAATAGAAATGAAATGTTGATTTTTTTTTTTCATTCTGTACTTACATGGATGACTCATTCTACAGGGAGTAATTTTTTAGTTGTCTAATCTGTCGTCAGGTCCATGACTCCTCACACCAGTTGTTTCTGCTCCATATTTTAGCCAGTTTTTAGTTAGAGAAGAAAGAAGAATACTGTTCTGAGCAAAACACTACAATGATGATGATGATGATGATGATAAAAGTTCTAAACAATTATATGAGATGAGCTGTAACAGAGTTACTCATGTCTAAATGCAGAATGAGACTAGACATCAAAGAGAAGTAAATATACTAATATTTGAAACGTGCTTAGGAGGAAAAAATGTTGGTTTTACTAAAATATACCTATATGTTACATTACTACAGAATGTAATTCTAATATAATGTAAGCTGATCTAAGGTAATTTGCTACATGTGTACCATGTGTACCAGTACCTGGATTAGAGGTTGCTTCTTGTCATTTTGTTGCTGTAATCATGCCCACAAAATGATGCTTTTCTTTCTTCCACAGTCCTTTATGGATGCAGTAAGCCTTGGTTTATAAATGAACTACAGAAAAAAATCCTGGATGGTGCAGAAATGTTTGGTTTGTGCTTTGTCCCAAAAGGGAAAACTGGCTTTTTAAGTCCATCTTACTGATAACAGGATGGTGGGATGAAAGTAGGCAGAGAAATGAGAATTAAAACTTTTCTTTGTTCATTGTTTACTGGACATTGGAAAGCTGATTTCTGTTGTTTAGTAAATCTAGGATAATAAATGTGTACAGAACTATCTTCCATTACTCAGTAATAGCATAGCAGAGAAACACAAAGGTAGGATAAATTAATTCTTGTTAGTCATAAAAAAACCTCATATTTTACTGCCTCATGCTCAGTAGTTATTCATTCAGTCAGGTTCCTCCTGGAGCACAGAATAGGGGGAAGGATTAGGCACAAAATTTGAATGACACCCTTATGCTTTCTTTAGCTGCAACATTATGGTTTAAATGGATGATCCATCTGGTATTTTCATCCTACATCAAAAGCTCTTTCTTGAAAACTGTTTAAGAGAAAGAATAATTAGACTGTCTGATTTTGTACAGGGTATTCAAATTAAAAACTTACGAAAAACAAAATAAAAACAAATTAAAACAAATTAAAAACAAATACTGATGTAGTTATGGGAAACAGGTCTACTGACAGCCTTCCATTTCCTGACATTAACATAATTTCCTTTATTGATGTCAAACTTCTGTGTGGCAGTAGTGGGCACAGAAGCAATAACTTCTGGGGTTTCTTTGTCCTGCTTCATACATTTGCTTTCTTGAAGTGCATTACAAAGGAGATCAACAAAAGACAAAAACCTAAAGCATTTTGTACAAGGTGTGGTCCCAATCAGTCCAGCTACTTGCAGTCTAATTACCTCATTTGTCCTACTAGAGTGTTAAGCAGGAGAAGCAAACTGAAGGAATAGGTTGAGCAGCTGAATAGGTGGCCTCCAATTTTCTCTTCTGTCAAACCAAGGCTCTGAGAGTGAGGAACTTAAACATTTTCCCTAAATACTCATTAATTGGGACATGCTTCTTTGATACTAGATTTTGAATCTCCCTTTTTCTGTTACTGTGTACAAGGAGTCTCAATGTTGAAAAGGTTTAGGAAAGGTAACTTTTATATAGAATCATAGAACCATAGAATGGTTTGGGTTGGAAGGGACTTTCAAAGATTATTGAGTTCCAACCCCTCTGCCATGGGCCGGGACATCTTCCACTAGACCGGGTTGCTCAAAGCCCCATCAAACCTGGCCTTGAACACTTCCAGGGATGGGGCATCCACAGCTTCTCTGGGCAACCTCTTCCAGTGCCTCACCACCCTCATATATCTCTTTAGCTTAGAAGAGAGAAGGATGGCAGGTTTTCTCCCTCTAGTGGTCCTGATTTCAGTGTGGATGCTTTGGCTGGTTAATCACTTTATAAATAGGTTGTATGTAGTTTAACCAGATTTGAGGTATCTGAGAAGGTGTGTGCTAATGTTTTGAAGAAAAACTATTCTAGAATGTGATGGCCATACACATACACACGCACACACACACACACACACGTTGGCAACTTGAGCTTTTTGGCAATGGCAATGGATCCTCAAATACAGAATGTCTGAGGACTTGTGCCTGAGGCATGATATCTGCCATGGCACCAGTTCGCCCAGGATTTCTCCCAGCTTAGACTGAAATTGGCATAAAAAATGTGTCTTGGGTGAAAAGAGGCTGGACTACAGCCCCAGCTAAAACTTTGGAGGTCTACAAATTTGTCTGAAATTACGTAAGAACATCTTGACTACAGAAGACATTTAATCATAAGAATGACTCTTTTGGACTAGCTTTTAAAATCAGGTTAGGGAAATCTCTGGAAATTTGTCCTTATAGGTGGTCTCTCCCATTTATCCTTAGATACAGACTTAATCCTCAGAGGCTGATTATGTTCAGACTCAAGGATTTGGCTCAGAACCCATATTGGTGCAAAAGTGCAGGAACTATGCAGGTTCTTTGCAGCCATGAACTAAACTATAAGCTTATGAAGAACTCAGCCAGGCTCCCACTAGTTAAACAGCAATGGAAGAAAAGTTCACACATGGAACTTGACTGTTTCCATTGAAGTTAAGGCATTTTCATTCCAAGAGGAATACAATCTGGTTTGTTTTTCTTTTGACACTGGAAGAGAGTCTCTTGGATTTTTGAACTCTGAGAAGCATTGTTAAAGCTTTTTTTCCACTTAGTATAATCACTGCTTCCACTTCCTGAATCTTTTTGTTTGGTTGGTCAAAATTGTTATTGGCATCATTAGAAAAAATACATGTGCTACTCTGAGCAGGGGTGGTGGTTAATTTTTAGAGTTATTTAGTAGCCTGACATAATTGCAAGAGTACATTTCTATATCACTAAAGGCATTGCACAGAAAATTATTTACACAACATAAGCTAGAACTCAAGAGAATGTTTTTGAGATTTCAGAGTTGGCTTTATGACAGTGTAAATGTCATGACTTCTCTACTAAAAAAAATCTGGAACTGTACTATTTCATTGTATGTTGCCTGTAGTTTGTATGTGGCAAAGAACCAAAACATCCAGAGGAAGCTGTATGTTTGTTTGTCTTTTTATTAACAAGCTGTTGGCTAAATAAATTTCCATTGTTAAGTGACTAGGACAGTAAAATATTTATGATACAGACATAGGGCACTTTCTTTTAAAGGCTGTGTAAGAAACATCTGGCCAAATGACTGAGCATCTTTCAGAAATGGAAATTTCTGGGATTAATGGTCAAGGATTCTCATTGCAGGCACTAACTCTTAATGAGTGCCAAATGAGCACCTGTTCTTCCCTCTCCACAAATGTGTTGCATGGACGACATTGTGATGGCTGCTTGTTTGTACTGTAACTTGAACATCACTTTTCCTGCAGCTCCCTTTTATTTGACACATCTGGGCACATCATGCACACAACAGGATGTCAGTGCTGTTATTCAGCTGTGATCCAGTAGCCCTACACGTGTGCACTAAGTCAGTCCCTTAGGCTGCACTTAAAAATTCTTCTTGTACTTACTGCTCTGTATTAAACAACATAGTCAACTCTTTTGTCAGTATTTGTCAGTTCTTCAGAATTTCAGCAATTCTGAGATGCCTTCCATGCCCTCCAGCACATAACATTGCAGCCTAAACAAAGAGTTTGCACTGGCACCGTAGTGTCTGGATTGCTAGTTTTTTAGCTTTGAATGGATTTAATGCCTCTGTAGGGAAGTGAGCTCAAGGAGGAGGTGCTCTACAAATCACAGTCTGTGTCTGGCAAAGAAATTTGCAGAATATAGGCCTCAGATACCCTTTCCCAGCCCAGCCATCACAGATCTTGCTTCTCTAATCTCCCATGGTGCAGTGATTGCTGAGGTACCCTGTCCTAAGCCATGCCTTTGCCCTCAAGGTACTAGACAGGTTTACAGAGTGAAAATCCCTCGTCTGCACAGTCCCTAAGGACCAGGTTAGTCCAAGGCTGTCCTAGATGTTTGGGAAAGTTCCAGCAAGTGTTAAGGCTGGGTTGTGACTGTCAGAACCAGGTACCTCATGGTACCTATGTGCACATCTCCCTTCCTCTTTGCAGTGAGCAATGTACTTTACTTATCTTACTGTAGTGTATAATATTTGCAAAGTACTTAAAGTCTCACAGAATAATGGTTCAGTTTTGAAGCCCAGACAAAATAAATTCTTAGAACCTGTGTAAATATGAAAAAAATATACAGAGGATACACAGGTCCTAATTTTGGAAAACCCCCAAGTATTGCTGTGATGTTGTCAGCTCGTTGCTGTCCAGCTGCTCAAAAAAGCAGCAGCTGCTGTGCCTGTCTGCTTCTTTCTTGGTAGGTGCTTTATGATTTAAATTACTTTTTTGGGTGGAGAAAAGCAGGTCTCTCTAATTCAGCAACAGCCGTTTACATTGACTTGACAGCAAGAAATAAAACCATTTGAAAAGGATCACTGCAAAGATAGAGGAGAATAGGCCTGACTAATAAAAAGCTGCTGGAAGTAAAAGGAAAAGAAGACATACTACTGGGGTTTAACTCTCTACTTAGGAACATAAAAAACATACGTGCAATTTTATGCATTTAAAAGTAAAGTATTGTTAGATGAGGTTTCTTTGTCATTTTAAAGGCAGGTATTCATAGTATGCATTGCTTATGATTCTAGAATAATATCTTAACTCAGAGAGCGGCTTCCATGCTCTGTGTGGGCATTTTAAGCAAAGAGTAGGCTGTCACCACATGAAATCCTTTCACCTTTTTTGGCTGCAGAAGAAATGCTTCCAAACTCTGTGCAAAGGCAGGAGAAAGACTGTGCTGCTTAATATTAGTGACTCTTTATGCCCTGTGCTTTTAGCAGAGTGTGGCATGGCTAGTGGGGAGCTTCCCCCCTCAAATCAGATTATGTAACAGTTAATCTGTTTTGTTGATGTGCTAAACAACAGCAGCTCATTCAGGAACAGACTCTGGGCAGGAGGGGGGAGCTCTTCTGAGAACAAGCTGTTTCAACCAAACATTTTCCTTTTAGTGATTGGTAGGATTAAATTTCAGGCTGTTGCCTATGGAACCTGGCAGTAACAGCCAATACATTCATCACATTGGCTTTTCTCTTCAATTTCCCTTATGGAAAAAAAAATAGAGCCATAGTTTCATCATCGGTCTCCCTTGGCCAGCTTCTAAAGACTGTGATTACGTTTTTCATCACTTTTTAATACTGACCAGACCCTGGGTGGTTAGATTCACAGTCCCCTCAGTTTTTTTCTTTTTAGCACATACGGAATAGTCCTGAAATGAGCTGAAATTGATCTATGCTACTGTTAGCCTCCTTCCTTTGTAGACATATTATTATTATTTCTCAGCATATGTGTGAGAACTATCCATATCTAGCAAGACTATTTCCTTTTCACCTAGAGGACAGATGGGAATGGGGATACGTTTATTACACTGTCTTTTTCTTGTTTTGATGAAGTCTAGTAGATCTTGCTATGGCTCCTGAGTTCCAGTTTATATAGTGCTTGGTAGTTTGTGTGTCTGACTGGTGAAGCCTCTTGTATTCATCTTCCTCACTTTTCCTGATGTACAGGGGGGCAGGGAAGACATAAGTCTAATTAGGGTGAATGAATCTGTGTCTTGTACGTGCTGCTCAGAGGCTTTGCTGTCTCTTATCCACATTACTGCCGCAGCCAAAGAGCACATCCCAAGGGCACCCTGGTGCAGACCCCGAGTGCTTTATCTGTATAGATTACTGCAGTGTGTTCGTGCAGGGTGAATCCAGACTCTGCAGCTCCAGCTTTCACAAAGCCTCTTCACAGGGGAAAACAAATTATGCTGGCTAGCACACAGAATTTGCTAGGAGGTGAAAGCCTAATGAAATCAAGAAAATGTGTAGTTCTCACAGGTTGCAGTGAGTGCGATGGGGATGCTGAGAAACAGTCAAAGCCTGGTAATAGGTGCTAAAACTACAGATAACCTTGCCTTTTCAGGACTGCATTTTGCTTTACTCTGTGAAAATGATGTAAGAACATATTCCGACATCACAGAGATCAGATCTCAACCAGTACAGACAGGGCTGAACTAATAATAGCTTTGGGGACAAGACAAGAACTAGACAACCCTGTGCCTTCAGCTCAAAGCCTCCTCCTCCACCGCTTGCTTCCAAACAGGTTGAATGATGTAGGGAAACTCACTTTTCAATTCAATGTCTTAAAGCAATATGTGGTCTTTACCTGTTTCTGTAAGCTCAGATGTGAGTATCTCTGGTGTATGTCTAGCTGTCATGCAATGAGGGTAGGAGTAAGAGATTTTAAAAGTCTGTATTCTGCCTGGAGGTATTTAGAAGATGTATAGATGTCGCACTTACAGCCATGGTTTAGTCTTGGACTTGGCAGTGCTGGTGAAATGGTTGGACTCAAAAGTCTTTTCCAACCTAAACAATTCTATGATAACAGGAAGCCTCAGTGTGAAGTCACAGGGTCATAGTCTGTGTATATCTTTTGGGAATGTTGTGTTTGCTTAGCTGGGCTTGCTAAACTTGAACTAACAACTGCAGGGAAGCGTCCTATCTCATTATATACATGTGTCATTGCTACATTCTGAATATATCTGAATATTTCTGTCCATGGAGAGTGTATAAATGGCGTGACAGGGCTGTGTGTAATATGGAAGATACCATAGTCAGAAGAGAGTCTTCTTGGGCTACTGGATCAATACAATTGGATTTTTAGCTTCTAGACAAATAGCTAGAAGGGTCGTGGACAAACCTCAAGAGTGTCGTCATAGATGGTGGTCCTCTCCATTCCGTTTCCATAGGTTGACAAGCAACCATGTCTGGGGCCACCCAGGTTCTTGAATCATCTGTTTGTCTGTTTGCTCTGAGTTTGCTCTTTTCCAACGTTATTTTTTGGGTCTCCACTATGTACCACTCTAGACTCCTGCCCCTTAGTCCTATTGTAAGTGTAACCTTTTCACTCTTCTTTGATTATCATGGTCAATCAGCCTGTTCCTAAATCAGCATCCCATTCCTCCCTCATCCTATTCAGGGGCATTTGATGTGAAGAGACACCTTGTCCAGTGCCACAGGGTGTTCGGTCCCAGCCCTCCTATTCAGCAAGCAGCTCTGAAACACCACCAAAACAAAGCACTCCTTTGGCCCCATGTGATTCAGGCACCAATTGTATTTAATTTTGTAGCCCAGAGTCAATCTGCCTTGGCCCAAGACACATGATACAAAAGTCTTTCTTTACAGTTCCAAGTTTCTGCCTCTTTTGCGTCAGTTTCTCTAGTACCTTCTAAGTAGACTTGTAAAACTCCAATAAAATCAGCAAGGTTTTGCCACCAGAGCATTTGACTAATATTGTATGCCAAACAAAGGACATTTTGAAGATTAACTGCGTGTCTGTCGTGAGTATGTACTATTTGCTTATGTAACAGGTTTATTTAAGTGGTGACTTTTGACAGCTACAGTTTAATTTTACCAATTCTTTCTTTGTAAAAATGAGGAAACAATTGTATTTGATGATCTTAGAGGTTTTTTCCAACCTTAATAATTCTGTGATTCTATGAAAATATAGAACAGCAAGAGCAGAAATGGATTTTGTGAAAATATAGGATAGCAAGAGCAGAAATTATACTTTTTAATGTAAACAACTTGATTGTAAGGAGTTAATGAATGAAGCAACTAGTGAAAGACAAAAAGCATTGTATTATTGACTAGAAATGTGAAGTGTCATGTATAATTCAAAACCAAGTCCCCCAGGAAGAGTTTGCATAATGTATATGAACTGCTGAGCGGTTTCATAAACAAGGAAACCAAAAGGGACGGCATTTGCTGTAATCCAGACATCTATTTAATACATACAGGTATTTGCAGCCAAGTGAAAAACATGGGTTTTAACACTGAAGTGTTTTTTAGTGAGACGAATTGATAATACCACTGTGGTTAAGCAGATTAGAGCAATACAGCTGTCTTCTTCTCTTAAAACACAAGAAAATTTTATCAAACATTTGAAACTTTTGGGGATTCACTTTTCCAGTCAGGGATAGTGATACAGGAATTTCTAAACTGAACATCTGTGCTTGCTACACTCCGGCAGTATTATGGGTTGGTAACTACTGAAGCCATTACCAGTATACAACCTGGCAGCATTTGCCTCATTTTCAATCAGCGTTGTAGATAAATCAGTGATATGAGAGCTTCAGTTCCTTCTGTGGCAGCCTTTTTCATGAGATCTTGACACTATGGTGATCTGTAAAAACTTGATGTTGTAATGAAAGCTTGGGTGAACCAAATTTTGGTCAAAGTTGAGAAGTGTTGCCATTGATCCATGGAAGTCACTTTGCATCATTTAGCCCAGATGCTACTCTTGTTTTTTCACGGCTAAATCTGAAATGGGAATTGCCATCCCAGCAAAAGCCACTGGTGTCTATCTTCAATGGGATAGCTGAACTGCTCTTTTTCCTTGAAGGGTCCTACTGCCCTTTAGCAGTTTGGGTAGCACTCTTGATCATACTAGCACCAGCTTGCATAGGCTGCATGTTCCAGTCAGCAGCAGGACTGCCTGCCTTGGAATGACTGCAGTTTCTCTGAGGCTAGATGGAAGTCAGCTTTTATTTGTCTTTGTGTGCTCTGTTTTGTACTGATTAATCTGCCTGACATGGGAGAACTGATTTGAAAGCCGCAGTGTGTCCTGCTAAAATGAAGTCTTAACAAATCAGACTGAAGAGAACCTTTTATTTTTGCATGCTATTTTTTTCATATGTTTCTGGTTGGCTCATCCCTCACACGTGGGGAATGAGAATATCATGGAGTGACAGATTTCAAACCTCTAGGTCAGTGCAGCCCACTGTACTACTTGCTTAGTGACCTCCCTTTTGGATCCTTGGCAAAGCCTGTCTTTTTAACAACATGTGCTTCTGCTATGACCTCTGATTATGGATATAAAAAAAAGTATTCCTTGACTTTCCTCACTTCATGTAAACAAATAGGTGTTGGTTTGTGTGGCCATTATTCTCTGCAGGCTTTCTCCAACCACTTTTCAACTGAGATTAAACTGAGATGAACAGCTTTGGTTTGGGGCAGCCTTCAGAGTGTGGAATAGATTTCTTTGGTCTTCCACAGGTTTTGTCCAGTGGCAGTGGGTGGATTGCTTTGAAAGGCATTCATCCTGGCTTTTTTTAACCAAAGTTATCTGAAAGTAAGAGCACTAGTCTGAATGAGGCGGGTAAGGTCCATTTGTTGTTTTAAAGAGCAAGGCATCTGCAGAGGATGAATATCTCATCTTTTTTGACTGTAGAAAGAGTGTGAGGCGTCCCATATACAAAATGTTAGGTTTAATATTTCTGTGGTTTTTTTCTTACCTTTCTTATAAGATTTAGATTGCCATATTTGAGATGAAGCTCACAAACAACTGATCCACAGCAATGTCTCAAGCATTGTTTCAATGGGGCTTTTCTTTATCTTCTTTTTTTCTTTATTTTTTTCACATAGATTTCTACTAAAAATTTTTAGGAACCACCATGATGTAGCATGTAAGTGCTACAAACTAGTAAATGAGAGAATCGTGTCAAAATAGCATTAGAAGGGACCTTAAAAAGTCATTTCCGCTGGTGATGTACTCTTCACAGTAAAAGCAACTGTTGCTACAGGGCACAAAGTTTTGATTTGCATCTTTATTAACCTGAGTGCTCTTACTCACTCTGCTCTTTCTGTACTGACTTAAATGTTTTCCACGATGCCCCAGGATTCTTCAAAAGGCCCACCTTTTATTAAGCTAGGTGCATTTTGTTCGTAGATGGGATAAATGCTGTCTGAAATGGCTGTGCATGGGACTGAATCTTGCATTGTTAGTAACCAGAGAGTACTTTGTAGAGCAAAGTGCTTGTCCTCTGCAGGAGGGAAGAAGTATCTAAAGGAATGCACTAACAAACCGGAAATCTTTCTTGATATATACTTTGTCTGCATCTTTGTAGAAAGAGCATTAAAAAATCACCACCAAAATCCTGGATAAGAGAAGAATTTCATTCAATTTTGAGTCCTTTTTTTGTTCTTTCTCATTTGCCTCCTGGAAGTGACTGTCCGGGTTTAAGTGTCAGAAAGAATATTTTTGGCATAGGAGTCCTTTATGTGATGACTTTTAATGTACCAATCTTTGAGACTGCCAGGCTCACCTTCCAGGGGAATGTTACATAATTGAAGTGTCACATAAAGTGTGTTGCTTTTTGACTAAATTCCTTTAAAGTCTCTGGTATTTCCCTCTTTCATTTCTGAAGTTCCTTCATTTCATGTCATAAATAACACTGACCTTGCCAAACCCTTGCCTATGAATTGCTTTGAGACTGGGTGACCACAAACACAAAGGGAAGTGAGAGGTTTATTCAAAGTTGACATTAATGCAAGCAAGTGGCACTTAGAGGCTTTGCCCTTAATAACAAGAACCCCAAAACATCTACAAGAATCAGGGAACTGATTTTTAACTGCTTTAAAGCCAGAATCAGAAAAAATAGCGGGGAAGACCGAAGGTCATGACACAAGAGATTTAAACACCCAAGCACACGGACAGCAGCATTATCATTGTTAAATGTGTACATAACACAGTAACTTTGCATTGAAAACAAAATCCATATCCTTGTCCTGGTTTGAAAGACAGGTGCCTGCCAAGGAAGGCAGGAACCTCCCTTGAAACAAAAAATATGACCCCCTTCCCTCCAAATTATTATAACGTGGAAATTAAGGGGCTTTCAGACAAAGATATGGGAAAAGGAGTAACAGTCCTTTACTAGAATATATATATATATATATATAAAACAAGGCAAAGAGACAGCAACAACAGCAGCAACAACAAACAGAAAAAAACCAGAAACCCAACCACAGCCTTCTCTTGGCTGCAGGCGCTTTCCCCTTCACTGTAGTTACACTCACAGCCAGCAGGGGCGCTGGTGGCTCCCGGCCGGGCAGGGCGGGTGCGATGATTCCCCCGCGGCTGCTGTGGCGCGAGCTCAGCCGCCTCTCTGCACGTGGTACTGGCAGCTCAGACAATGGAAGAGATGGAAAAGGGGATTCCTTTACAAACTCGGGGGCAGCCGATCCCGATGCCCCTCCGGATGGCAAAATTGACTATAGCAGGAACCTCGGAGTAGCAGGTGGGAACAGCAGAGGCGAGCACACCCGGGGTGGCAAGCAAAGTATAGCAAAAACTCCGAAGCTGTTCCAGAAGCCATGGGGGTCTGAGCAGGCGTGGGTCGTCAGGTTAAAGTGTAGCCAAAAAGCCTGAAGCAGCGACAGAAAACAGTGGGGCTGGGCAGCAGCAGAGGGGCTGCTGCAGGTAGCTTCTGCAAGCAGCCAGGAGACACTCTCTCCGGGAACGGGGAGGGGGTCGGGGCCCCCTTCCCAGTGAGGTCGAGTGTTGGAAACATCCCAGTTCAACAGCTGCTCTTACGAGCAAAGGCTCACGCACGGTAGGAGAAGCAATGGGAGGACAAAAGCTCCGTAGTGGCAGCGAATCCTCTGGGCAGCAACTGTCCGGCACCAAACCCCAGCTCTCTCCACTCCGGTCCCAAGGGCGAGAGAGTGAGCAAGGGCTGAGCCCAGCCTCTCGCCCCCCAGCCAAAATCTCGAGGTATCTCTGCACTTCCCAAGAGAAAGCCCCCCAGCTAAGAGACTGCAGCCAGATGCACCCTCCCCCCATCTAGGCCACTTCTTTTGTCTCTCTTAAGTATGCTTCTTACCGTCTCTTAGGCAACAAATGGGAGAAAATTCCCTGAGAGAAAATAAAAAAAACGAAAAATGCTAACCTCCAACAATCCTTTATTCTCAGATTTTTCACCCTTTAAGGATGTGTGCTCTCAGGAAGTCCATGAGTTTTGACTCTTTGCACAGGCACAGCTTTGAAAGAAAGTGACCACACGCTCCAGGGTTGCTGCTGCCCTTGCCTTGAGCCACTGCTCAAGTACCTGCTGAGTCCTGCTTCTTGGCAGAACTGTGCTCCCATGCCTTCTGCAGGTGCAGAATGGTGCCAGAAAAGCCACAGAACCATATTTTGAACCTTTTGCATTAACTTCCGGAATAACGTCAGGTTTTTTTGCAGCACACTATTGCAAACTTTGTTTTACATTTCCAACTGAGGTATAGGCGGAACAGCTGTATTCTTGGAGGATCTTGTATCTCTTCAAGTTCTGCAGGAGGAATCTGTGTGGTAGTGACTGTTCACATGAAACCAGGCTAATCCCTGGGTAATAGATAGGAGTGATGCAGTAATTGCTCATCGCAGCAAAGAACCTCCTACGGGGCAGGTAACACTGTCTTAGTTCTTGATTTCATTTCCAGCCTTTGCTTAGTAAATGTCTCAAGAGCCTGTGAATAAAGGTAATTCCAGGAGAAATGGACTGGAAGTGTTTGCAAAGAAAAACATCTGAAATATAATTTTTGGCTGATATTTTTACTGAAGGAGATAAGTCTTACCTGCCCTGGTGTTCTAAAGAATGGTTTTAAGAAACATAAGATTTTCTTTGCCCAATGTAGCATATATCAATAGAAATATGGAGTGGTGTGTATATCCTGAATATCCTGCATATCCTGGTGTGGTTGGAGATATCTCAACTTGATTTGAATTGTGTCTTTTCTCAAGTCATTTCCCATGCGGATACTTGAAAGGCTTAAGAAGCATTAAATGTGAGAATAAAGATTTATTTCCGTGTATCATTCAATTATGAAGCATACAGCTCTATAGAATTTGATAATAGTGACGTAAAAATAATGGCATCTTTAAAGAAATACAGGCCTTACATCTGAAAGGCACATCAGAGCTACAAGCCTTTTCTTCTCATCATGCCTGCATGCTTTTGACAGTGGAAAAAGGGTTTGCTGAGCAGATGAAGAGGGATTTCTTGATCTGCAGGGGAATTTTCTTCAATAATTATACCTGGTTTTAATTAACTATTTGGAAACAGCGTCTCTGAAATGAAATTGTGGAATGTTTTAGCCAAGACGTTTATCTGGCATTGATTCATTCAGATGCTGTGTAAAGTGGTGTTTCATGAAGTCTGCACTTCTACTTTGCTGAAAATGACAACCTGTACAATGCTGGGACATACTGCAGGATTTTAAGAAAACATTTAGCTCTTACACCTGCCAGGATATTTGGGGCCCTGTTCCCTTTCTCTGGGATGTCTGTCACTTCCATACATAATCAATTGGAATTGCTCATATCCTGTGCTGGGAAAATAAGGCCTGTGAGCGATGAGCTAAAACCTATTGTCTAAAGAGCAGTGTATAAATAAAAACAGACAGCTTTTTCAGTGGTGGTAGATGTTTTTCCTTCCCTTCAGTAACCCTTCCACAGCTGACTTTACATCCAAAATGTCCAGTTCTGCACTGTTTTAGCCAGTGCGGGGATTTTACTTTCATTTCATGAAAAGTGGGGAGAACTGGCTTTAAAGAGAAAAGGTGTGTGGCTTCTAAGTGGAAGCACAGACCTTTCCATCCTGATTAAGGTGGGAAAATAAGGTTTATAAGGCATCTGCTTTTCATTTAATATAAAAGCACTTTTGAGGTGTTTGTATTACTGTCATAGCAAGGTGTGCATTAAAAAGATTTTTGAGAGAAGCTATATATCCAAGCTCTGCATGGATTGCATAACTGTAAGGTCCCAGAGCATAGTTGTTTCTCTGTATTGCATTAGAAAGCATTCCAGTGACTTTCTCCTTGTGAAGTCAGGAAAGATAAACAGAGTGCCTCTATAGAAATATAAATATTTTTCCCCAAGACATTTAGACTTTCACATGCTGTTGTTTTGAAGATTGTTTTTCTTTTTTTTTTTTCAGCTGTAAGAAGGCCTGCATATTCAAAACCTTTTCAGGCTCGATGTGTAGTTTTAGCTTAGGGTGGGTGTATCTTGCAGAGGTTGAGGTTTGGTGAGCACTGCCAGCTATTTCTGGGTTCACACGGTTCAGTCGTCTCATTTAAGCCTGAAAAAACACTTCTCTTGTGTTTCATTTGTGGAGTTTTTATTTTTCTTTTTTTTTTTCAAGTATGTTTTTGTTTGTTCTGTTTCTTGTTTTGAATTAGGCTTTCTGCTCTTAAGCTCAAGTTGGAACATCACCTTATGAAAGATCATGTGTGTTTGGGAATGTGCAGCTTGTGGTGCCTCTCCAGTATCCATCCTGGAGCCAAGGATGACCGGCTCAGTAATAAACATTAAGGAATTCATTAGTGAGATTCGTGTGTGAACAGCAGCCTCTGGTGATCTTGAACTTCCTGTCAAATAATCTAATTTCATCACTCGGGTTCCTTTAAGCCCAAATGCAAGTGGGAGTTACAGTTGCCAAGACAGGTATTGGTGACTCTACTTAAACACACACACACACACACACACACATACACACACACACACGTATGTGTCCTTGCTGAACCCTTGTTTTGACTTCTGTCCATGTGGAAAGAGACACAGAAAAGTCAATATTTTGTAAAATTTTCTTTTCAGCTGAATATGCTTGACATAAGACCAGGGACGTTTACCATCTCTGTTTAAAAGCTTCTGAGCAGCCAGGGTGCACATCTAAGATGGATTTTTGCATTTTTCTAATCTGATCTGTTTATTAAAGATAATCCAAGTTTCAGTCAGCATACTCCTCCCAAAAAATAATCTTTCCCTGTCTAATCACTCTCACAGCTTAAAACTCCATAATTTATTTGTGATTTAATTCTGATTTGAAAAGACTACCTTAAGACTTAAGCTATGCATTTTCTAATGTAGACAAAGACCCTCTTATTCAGAGCATAAGTGCCTATACATATATGTAGATATAGATATATATCTATATACACATTATATGTGTATACATATAATCAAGTCATCTCCTGGTTCTGTTTTCAATAAATCTCCTCAAATACTTCAGGTCTCTCCAAAAGACCTTCTCCACAGCCACAAGCATTTGCATTATTCTGTTCCTCTCAGTTCTTTGCTTCTGCTCATTGTTTCCTGTTTATAAATCCCAGGATTATACTTTTCTTTGCCACTAGGTTACCTCTGAATTCTACCCTGATATCGCAGATTTTATTTTGGTTGGCTATTCTGCCAGACTTTCCAGTTTTCAGTCCCTTTTTCTACGCTGGGTTTTTTTTTTGGGGGGGGGGTGAGGGGGAGATTTGGTTTGGTTTGGTTTTTGTTTGGGTTTTTTTCTTATCTTTTCTTTTTATCCCCTTATTTGTTTGCCCAGTTTGACTTCCTTGTTCCTAGAAATACCAAATACTCCTTGCTTGTAGGAGTGCATTAGGGAATGTGCAGGGCCGCAGATGATCCCTGGCATTCCTCCCCTGCCACTCATTCTGCTTTATTGAGCTATTTTTGTAAGAAGCAGACTCTCTTGTGGGAAATGGCTGGGCTGGGTTTTCTTCAGGAACCTTACTAGGTATGTGCTGGGAGTTACAGAAAGCAAATGTAAGAACTAAAGTACCAGAAAATACCTTACCTTCCTCAACTCTGCCGAGTCCTCAGAGAGTTGGATTATTCTCTCCTGTGCTTTGGTGGAGCCAGAAAGTGGGACTTGTAGACATGGGTGAGCTGGGGAAACCAGAGCTGTGTTCTCTTTGCTTTTTCTCCATGACTTGGACAGTTTGCCGCACTCTTAGCTGATAATAATTACCCACCATTACAGCCACTCGAGAGAGATGATGATGGTGTTGCAGCAGCAGAGAATAACATCCAGCCTTTTGGTGCGATTGGCCTTGAAAATTTCCGGGGATGGGGCTTCCACAGCTTCCCTGGGCAGCCTGTGCTGGCTCAGCACAATCCATGATGCCAGCCAGGTTAGTTCAGCTTGCTGGTGCTGCTAAAGACTGGCATAGAGAGAGCTCAGGGGCTGTGATGGTGAAGAGAGAATTGTAGCTACTTCCACCAGTCTTTTTCTATAGGAGTCAAGGCTCAGGTTGGTTAATTAGTTAGACGAAAGAGCAGCAGACAAAGTAAAATCTAATTACACTTACTACAGAGCTCATAGTTGAATCAGTCAGTCTGAGGAATATTATTTAACACCAAGATAGTTCATTTGGGTAAAAGAAACCCCAAACGAACCAAAAATCTAATTAAGAAAACCCTCCACCACCCCAAAGCAGTGTTTTTAGGTGGCTTGTTCTCAATTTTGTCCCAATTGTTCTTAATTATGTCTCTATTCGTGTTATTCTTTGTTGCTTTTATCACATAAACCAACCAACTGCTAAATTTTGTGTGCAGATAACCCTGACACCATAGTTAAAAAGGAGTTTGTTGCCCCCCAGACCTTTTGCCATGATGTATAGAGCAGCCTGTAATGTACTGAGAGTTGTATTTTGCTTTACAGCTCTCATAGTCTCTGAAGTTGATGTTCGTAAAAATTATTCTGGTCTGTTTGCATTGGTGTAGGTAATTAACTATGTCAGTATGTTCATCATATAGGAAAGACTTAATATTTATCTTCTGCTTGATTTTCTTTCTTTTTTATTAGACGCTTTAAGTATTGCTTACTCTAAAGGATCATAGGGACAGCTGGAAAATTGCAAAACTGGCAGTGTGAGAGACTAATAAAATAAAACTTGATTTCTTGACAAAGAAGATGAATTTTATTACCCACACAATATATTTTTTGCCCTGATTTTTGTCTGATTTATGCTGATTTTACTTTTTTATTTCGGTGTATGGAATAGGTCCCCAGTTTTAAGCAGCTTTTAACCATAATGCCTGAAAACGAACGCCAAAGATTGAGCAGCCCTGCCCCATCCTCAAAATGGAAGGTTTTCCCGACAAGGTTCTTGAGCAAACAAGATTTCTTCAACAAAAACCAAGAGAGACTTTGTTATTCATGTTTATGTCTGAGGTGAAATGAACTAAGACAGGGCTCCTGTTGCTGGACCCATAGAGTGTGTGTTTTTCCAAGAGCTGGGAAGATATAAAGAAAAGGGTTGCTTGAACTGAAAAATAATTTCAGTATTTCTTTGTAGTTTTCAGAATGATTTTGTTATCACTGATTAAATCAAATGAGGGCTCATTACTACGTGAAAACTCGGCTGCTGCTTTTGCAGAAGGTGCAGGACTTGTGGCATCAGTCATCCCTGTGACACCAACAGGAGGTGACAAAGAAGGTGGGTCAGGCTTGTGGCCACAACTCACACTGAGCATGAGCAATTGAACACTTTTTTCTTTCTAGGGAAGTCTTTCAGGTGGCAGCAACTACAAAAAAACGTTGGCAAACAAGCCACTATTAATCAAACTTATCTAACCCCTAGATGGAAAAGTATGTTCAAAGGTATGGAATGGCTTCCATATGAGGAATGGCTGAGGAAGACAGGGATCACTCAGCTTGGAAAAGAGAGAGCTCATGGCACATATTGTAGAGGTCTAGAAAACTGCCGGACAAATCTAATGGCGCTGAGGTATGTTGGAGGGTTTGGAAGTGTGTTGGTGATACGCTGCCTCAGCTTTGGCATATTTCACTCTGCTGATGTGTTCCTCACCTTCTACCTCAGATGTGACTTATTTATCCTTTTCTTCTGCTTTTTGCCATTTATTTTCTCTCTTTTCTTTCTTTTGCTCCATTTTAATTCATTGTTCTTATCACAGACTGATAAAAGCAGTTTTTGCACCTCTCGGGGAGTTTTCCCTGAGTGAGGAAAGAGGAAAGTCCCTGAAGTAATTTTATGAAATTTCCAGATTGTTGCTCTGAGTCTGTTTCTTGTCCAGCTAAATCAGGGTCACTTGAACTGGAGTATGCCCAGCAATGTTGTCTAAAGCCACAACAGATGTGCCATGCTTTTTTCTAGCTCTTTACTCTTTCAGTCTGTGCTTTTTGAGCCACAAACCACTTCAGCCCATGCAGAGCCACCAGAGCTGTGTGTGGCTTCAACCAGAGTTGTCTGAATCTCTTGGTCTGGGGATTTTCATTTATCTTCTCTGGAAGAGAAAAACAGATGCCCTGCAAGGCTGCCCTGACTGGCAGGTTTGATGGTGCAGGAGGAAGATGTGCATGGTCCTGCCTCTCCAAGCAGGAGACAGCATCCCTTATTCCCTTATCTCCGGTCTGCAGCCCATGGTGTCCCATCCTTGAGTCACTGTGGAAGTGGGGATCGCAGGGAAGCCAGGGTAGACTTGAGCTGTTCCTGTTCCTGCACAATAATTGGAGTGCTGAGGTGGCAGATCTCTGGTAACTGGTGAGGTGCCCTGCTGTGCCTAGGAGGTACTGGGAGAGCCCTCACCACCCTGCAGGTGCCACAGCACCTTTGAAACTAGTTGGACTTGCACTGGGAACTGATAGAGTTCCAGTCTTTGGACCAGTGATGAGAACCAGTGATTGGAACTCAGGCATTTTTGTTGAAATTATATTTTTGCATACACGCCTTCTTCTCTTTTTTCCTATTTTAATGGCTTGGAAATTTCCTAATGATTCTCTGCTCTCCAGGGGCAAATGTTTATTTTGCATGTCACTAATATTTTTTTCACACTTTCTCTCGTGTTATGAGTAAGTGGGCAGGATTGGTTCAGTACATTAAAAAAATCACCAATTCTGTGATTAAAAGCTTCATAATAATGCTTGTAGTAATAATGATTAATCTCCATAATAATGGCAGCATTTTTTCAGTGTAGAGAATATATATTTACACCCTTCTAAGAGCACCAGGCACGTTAACTGGTTTGTGTTTGCATTGTACTCTACCCTGACTACGTAAGATGCTATTTAAGGCATATTTTCTTTTGGCACAATTCCACTGAAAATAGCAAAGCAGCTTCTGCTTTAGACAGTGGGTGTGTTTTGCCAGAACTCTGAAAAGGTTGTATTTTACTAATAAATTATCCCTGTAGCATATTTTGGTCTGAGTTGGTGCATAGTTGAGCTGTAAAGCCTGCATGAAGGAGTCTGTCTGGCCCCCTGGTGCCTGACAAAAAATCATAAAGCATCCCAGTGCAAATTCCAATACAGAAAACAAGTGGCATATGCCATTAGCAGTATATATAGGGTTTAGAAACCAAGGAAGAATTCTAGGGAGGTCTTCAGTACAAAGGATTAGCAATTTTAATGAAGTACTATCCTGGTTGAGATAACAGTGTCTCGACAATTCGTGCCTTAGGTTGGGTTGAGATGTAAGAAAACCTCTTGAAGAACAGCCTGTTTTCTGTAATTAAGTATGAATAAGCATCACTGTATTGATTCATTAGCATTGGTTAGTTCAGCAGACTGATGAGCTGACACTGCAGGAAAGAAGCCCAGGAAAAATGCAGCTATCATGCTGAATTTGATTTTGTGAGCTTTGTAGCCGTTTACTTCTTTTTCCTTTGCTGCAGTTGCTGCATAAAATTTAGAGAAAGTCAATATATTCTGAGCTCTTACAGCCTTGGCAAGATCAGCATTGATTACAAAAACATGAACAGAAATTTCTTTGTCCCTAAACACCAATAAAGTGTCTGAAGCTGCTTTTCACAGGAAAGATCACAGTCAGAAGCATCTTGCCTGTCCTGGATTTAGCATCAAAAGAAATGTACCAAGAACAGCTCTGCTGGAGATTGTTTTTGTCCATTTCAGGACAGAATAGCAAACTTTTATATCCCTTACTTAAATACTGTAGCCAGTCATTTGCATCAGTACGTCTTTTTTCTCTATGTGTCAATTATCCTAGTAGGTACTTGTGCTTCTGCAATGACAAGTGTTTCTTAGCAATAAGATTGTCTAAGGAAAAAAAAATAATTTGCATAAAATAATTTCCTAATTTCCTTCTTTTGCAAATGGGAAAAGTGCTGTAGGGAAAAGGTCTCGCTCCTCTCTCCATGGTTGCTGCATTTGCCTTTTAAAGGAAACCTGATTTATAGTTAAATGTTTTGGAAGATGGGCAAAGGACCAAGGCGAGTGCTAGCAGTGCCAAGGAGAAGTGGCAAATGAGTGAGAGGGTAAGTTGAAGGAAATATCTCCCTGCTTTATAACACAGAAGGAAAACAAATTGGAAATGTGGGTGGGAGGAGATGAAAGCACCTACATCATCTCAAAGCAAGGGCTCTAGAGTAAAAAAAGAAAAAAATATTATATGGTGAAATCTTGTGTTCTGATAACTTCAGTTGCTTGATATCCACAAAAACAGGGCTACGTGCTGCTAGGCTGTCTTTGCTTCTGGCCTTCCCCTGCATTTTTTTCTTCTCAGGCTGGACACCCTGGAAGGGCGTTAAATCTGCCTGCCTGGTGTGTCTCAGTTTTAGCAGTGGGAACAGAGAACAGCGGCATTCCTGCTTTGCTGTTCTACTGGCGTCTCTCCTGCTCCACCCAACAGGGCGTGAGGGCAGAGAGGCTGCTGCATGGGAGGGGAGGCTGCTGCTGAGGGGATGGCAATGCGTATGGGTCCCAGAAGTGGGTGGACAAAGACTTCTGCATCCTGCTCTGCAGCTTTCCCACACTGTAGGCTGAAATGCTTCCTAAAACCTCCCCAGTCCTTTGCACTTGGTGACAGTAACACCTTTCTGGGATGGGCACTGAGAGAAGAGGTGGCCGGGCCCATCTGCAGGACCCATAAGGGTTGATGAAAGATGCAGTCACCTCACATGTTGCTGCTGCTTTCCTCTGCTTTATGCTGTGCTTGTACCCCTGTGGGGGAAGCTGGACACTTGATGTTCACATATGTGGTGCAGAGGTCAGAATCACCAGCCCACCCTCCTGCCTCCACATCAAAAATGCACCCTTCTGCTTCGGGTCAGTCCCTCGCTGGGGCTTTGAGAAGCAAGAGGCACCAACTGCCTCAGCCCCAGTCCTTATTCATCACTGGCCTCAGAAACAGGTATGGTTTCCCTATCTCGGCTTAGACACAGACTTCTTGGTATAATCAGACCTCTGACTTTGGCCCTGTTATTTTGGTGTCACGACTTGAATTAATGTTTCTTCTCTCCACAGGAGTGAACTTTCAGTTCCTAGTCAATGTGAAAACAAAACTATGGTTTGAGACCAAAGGTCCATCTGTCTCAGATGGTGTTTCTCATAATGGTGAACAGCAGCTTCTTAGGGAAGAGAATAAGCACGGGGTGAACATTGAATCCTGCCTCTCCAGAATGGCTCTCCCAGCCTTCAGCAGTGTGTGGTCCCTGCGTGTTTTTTGTGCCTAGTTGCTCTTGGATGTTTTGAACACCTAGATCCTGTGTTTTAACCCCTTATGTTCTCGTGTGAGGCCCATCCTATTTTATTCAGAACCGCCTTCTTGGCTTAAGAGTCTTAGGTGAGGAACCTCACTGAATAACTTTGGACAAGCTGATCTGTTGCTGCCCAAAACTCTTATGAAACCTCATTAGAAATTGGTGTCCTTTTCAGTCCTCTGGCATTGAGACGGTTTATGCAAGAGATTATAGATGACAGTCTGTAGTCATTCACCTGTGACACATGATGTGTTGGCTTTGTGTTACTGCCGCTTACTTATTGCTCTTCTCCTGCCAATTTTTTTCCTATAGTATCATTTATTAATACTTCAATTTTAGACCAATGTTTTGAATGCCCAGTAGGGAAAGGGTCCTGCAGGGAAAAGTCCTTTTACCCACTTTGATTTCTTACCAGTAATGTAATGCTTCCCCATTTGTCTACATAAGTGTCTGGGATGTTGTTTAAACAATATTATGCTTGTTCTTCTTCTTTCCCAAACTGGGTGAAGCTCAGAAATCAGGTTTTTGAAAATATTGCTTTGCTTTTCAAATGTAACTTTTGAGTTCACAAAAACATAATGTAAGGCTATGTTGTTGGGTTTTTCTAAGGAGAAAAACAGGTAGTAGCTGTTATTCTGATCAAGTTATAACTGCACCATACAGAATAGAAGAACTGAGATTGAGCTCTTAGTGGATGGTCTTAACGACTTGGAACCCTTGTTGCAATTATGAAGATAGTAGTTCAAGGGCGCATTTTGCAACAGAGATAGTAGTTCAAGGCCAGCTTGGATGGGGCCTTGAGCAACCTGATCTAATGAATGGCATCCCTACCCATGGCAGGAGGGTTGGAACTATGTGATCTTTAAGATCCCTTCCAACCCAAACTTTTCTATGATTCTGTGATATTAGGACAATTTACATGGCATTCTCATTAATCTATATATTTCTCAAGTAACTTCATTGGAAAGAAACCAAACACAAACATAAAGCAATACTCTTTTTAAAGAGAGCAAGGTCTGCAACAAAAGGTAGTATCTTCTGATGGCCAAACAGACCATTCTTGGCTATAGCTTAGACAATCATCACAGCACCATCACCATGGAGTCCTCTTCATTCTCTTCAGCAGTAATTTTTCAGCTGAGTTGCTGTTCTGGAGAGAAAAAATTAGTATTTTTTAGCAAATGTCTGTTCTTTGCTCTGAAGAGCAAATTTAATTTGCTTTAAAATGTTACTTATCATCCAGACGATAGCGTAAAATCCATTCACTGGGATGTAGGCAGCAGCACAGACTGTGGCAGGAGAGCTCTGGCGTGGTCGGCAGCACAGTGAGTCCTTGTGCAGAGGGAGCACTGCTGAGTTCCCAGGAAGCATCACCACCACCACCACCACAGCTGAATTCCGTGACACTGCCTGGAGCTGGCACGGACTGCAGGCCAAGCCCGGGTGAGATGTGGAATTGGTTAGATTTGTGTCTGTTTTGCTTCCTTACAATAGCTGCTGCTTACTGAAATGGATTCCTAAAAGTGAAATCATTTCTTCAAGAAGTAAGGAAGAGTTGCTTAGGCTCTTGCACCTTCCTGTAAGGTTTCTGTTCCTGGGCTCTGAGCCATATTGAACACTGTCAGGGCAATTTCTGAACTCAAAATACTGTTTGGATTTTCACTTACAAAATCTGTAAAAGTAAGCGCTTTAGTACTTGATTTTGATCTACAATATAAGACAAATCTTCATTTATATCTTGATAGGATATCTCAGAGAGAAGACTCTATATGCCTCCCAAATTGAAATTCTATTCAAATAGTTCAATTAACTTCTCTGACTGACTTCTAGCTGTTGCCAAGCGTGAAGAATTAAACTGCCTATTCTAAAATGTGTCAGAAAGACCACATTTTAGAGCCTCCATCTAAAACTGACAAAGCATTAAAGGAGCAGCCTGCCACTGCTGGGCCTGACTGCTAATGAGGAGAAGAGAGGACTGTGTTCAGTGTCACCTCTGAAGCTCCCAGAGCAAAATCAAGGAATATCACAGGTTTGTAAGCACAGCCTGCGGCAAGGTGTAGAATGTATGTACATCTTCTGGATGTAAAACCTGTTCATTTCTTCTACGAAAGCCACTGTTACTGCACTAAAGTCTTTCATTTCCTCTGTCACTAGTGAATAGATGGTTACCCTTGAAGTTTGCAGGTTTTGCATAAAAGCATACCTGCTGAAATGTATTTCCATAGCCAAGTACTGCATGGAGAGGGTGAGTTTGGAGATGGTCTTCCAGATCTTTTTCCAAAGCATGCGTTTTCTCCACTCAGAAATATTCGATTAGGCAGATACACTTCAGCAAGTTAAAATTACTTAAATCATCCCAAATGCCTGTAATTTCTACTATGCTTGTTTGGTTATTGGCTCATTAGGAGAGAACATTGATATGTTAAATGTTTCCTTAGCCAAAAAAAAAAGAAGAAAAATAAAGTCCATTCACTACAGCCTGAATACCTTTGATTTATGAATCTCTGATTCATCTTGACAGCTACTTAAAAATTCGTGTCAAACTCTGCATTAATGTTGGCCAGAAAAAGGAAGAAATGTGTTAGGGAACAAGAGTGCCACAAAACGCAGTTCCCACCGTGGGTGTGTTTCATGAAAGGCAATGGTGGCATTTAACTTGCCAGGGAAGCATCAGTACATGTTACTAGATCCTTTCTCTTTTTTAAAATCTGTTGAACAAATCTGTACTTGGGCATAAAAATGCACCTCTAACACTGATGTCTCTTTACGTTATTTCCCTTCTTTGATTTGCATTCTTTTTATGGATGTTGGAGCTTATGTGAAACTGAGAAAATACAAATATTTTGTTTAAAAAGGGAGAAAAGATAAATAAATTACTTTCTTTTTCTCTTATTTTCTTCCTAATATTGAATATATTTGAGATTAAAAATATAGCTCAATAACATGATTGATAAATAGCATTCTCTATAATGTCTTGGAGAAATTATCATAGCCTCAGTAAAACATAAAAAAAAAAAATTCTGATTATTATTTGTCACTGCTTTGGTTATTTTTTCCAACAATGTTTCATTACAAATGGTAATGTTTTCCAGGAAAATAACCAGGTAGCCTGAACTTTTAATATATTAAGGGTTTGAATAAATAAAAGCAGCTGCTTTCCTCTTGGAATAACAGTGTCTTCTAATTTGCATTTCAAAACAGAGTTTTATTTAGTATATATCCATGGCAATTTGCTTAGTGTTCTGTGTCCAGAAATATATTAAAGCTATATTAAACATAATTAACTATAATTTAATTAAACATAATTAAACACATTGTTAAAGTTTTTAAAGACAAGATAATTAAATAGTTAAGATACTACCTGTATTTTCTACTAGAAATGGGTTTGTTTCTATCTCCATTTTTATAGGCTTTCAGGTGATACCCATGCAGTGTCCTAGGTTGTACTGATGATGATGTTAAAGGTCAGTACTGGATAAGTCAGTTGGACAGAGTGGTGGCTTTTGAGGGCAGTTGATTATATTCAGTATTTTTGGCTGTGGGATTTTTCACTGTGGGTTCTTTTTGGCTATGCATGAGGTCCATGCTTCGGTTTTCTCATGGAATGAATTTAAAATTTTTAATTTTTTTTAAAGATAGGGAAAAGAACAAAGGAAGCCATGTGGACAGCTAAGCCCTGCTCTGGACAATTTTTCTTATTGACTACAGGAAAATTACTGGCATGGCACCAGTGCCCTTCTCAGCCACTCTGAGACTTGGCAAATTCTCCCTAGGCCATTAGGGTAATGTTTGCATTAGCCTTTTGTAATGAACAGGTATCAGAAGAGTTGGAAGGCTAGATTTATCTTGACTGCTGATGGTGGACTCTTGTTAGAAAAAAATAAAGGGAAATAGCTGAAAAATAATAATGCTTTATAGAAGAGTATCAGCAGGAAGGTTAATTTCCAGTCATGGATATCTAAAACTCCTGACTCGGCCAAACTGTTGATTCCCTCTATTCATTGACTGGCCTGTTCATAATCAGGGAAGTGGTGTTTTGGTTTGGGACCCCAGGACAAGTGTTATGATGGAAAGTCTCATGAGAGGAAGAGGGGTGGTGTTTGCACTTCTGCTCTGAGACTTCAGAGAGGAGAGTTCAGTTCCCAGCTTCATAGCAGATTTTTGTGAGTAGCGGCAGTCTGCCGCAGCTATTTCAGTACCTCCAGCTGATCCAGGCACCCAGCAGAATTTTATAAAGTTTCCATCACAATTAGTGTTTTCTGCTGATCACCACCCCCCTGTGTATATCCAAAGTCCTGCTAAACACTTCATGGCCTTCAGCATCCAAATCCATTTGAAAACCTGGTTTATACCTTCCAGGGCTTTTTAGTGAAGAAATGTCTGAGCTGAACTATGAGGACCAGGATACAGTGCTGCACTGGTGAAGCTCACATTGGATACCAGCTTGCAGGGAGAAGGATACTGTTGAAAATGCAAGTCACCCTCCCATGCCTCCGTTTGTGGCCAAGGGATCCCTTCCCATCTCCATAAATGTCCCAATGAACGCAGTGCTTTCTCCTCCTACCACAGTCAAAATACAGATAGCCATGGGATTAACAACGTCAGCCGATTTCCTGGGATTTCGTCTGAAATTCTGAGGCCCCACCCCAGCATAGCTCTTTGAGTTCAGACATCCCCAGTTTGTACCTTTCTAAATGCCAGTTTTTGATCATTTCATTTGCTGTTGTTTCTAGCACATTTTTACATTACAATGCACTCTGTCTGTCCTTAGCTACTTAGAACAATTGGCTATTGCAAAACATAGTTTAGGTGTAAAAATAGTCTAAATGCTTGTTTCATGAAATGAAAGAACAGAATATCCCTAATATTAAACCGTAAAGCAATGATAGTTTATTTGTGAGGCCATAAAAGGCATTTAACGACCTGATGAATCCCAGATAATTTCAGACCATGTATTTCATGTACATAGGGGACATAAAATTGAAAAGAAAAGAAGACAGTTTCGGCGGTGTGTGGTGCAAGTAACATCAAACAGTGCTGTACAGAAAGGAAAACTGGTGTGGAGACGAGGATAGCTATATTGGTGGAGGGCCCGGTTCATAGGGTCATGGCAGAAGGCTTGGCAGGACTGTAGGAAGTCCCTGCTTCATCCCATTAGTGGGATTTTGCTGCCTCAGCTGTGCTGACTTGCATCCTTGTGGGACCATGCTGCAGATTGTGTCAGGAGCTGATCTGGGCTGCAGACACAATTTTTTGTGGAATTAAATAGTGCTCTTGACTTTAAACTTGTATCAGTTGGAGATTCAAGCTCCCAGGAAAGAGTCCCAAATTTCTGTATGGGCTTGGGCTGTGGGGAGCCACTGGGAACATGTTGAGCTGCTCTTTGGTTGCCAGCCTGGTGCAAGAGCAGTGATGCTTTGGCACATTCCAGTTGTGAAACCATGTGGGAATCTGTGATTGAAAGTGTTTCTGATCTGAATGCAGAGTTTGGAGGGGCTTCTCTGACAGACTCATGACCCTGCAAAACAGACTGTGATAAATGTATATGGAGTGTTGGATGCAGTGTGCCTCCCTTTCTGCAGTGTTTACAGCAATATCATCCAGATAAGCCTCAGTAGTGCTGGAAATCTGTGTTTACGTCAACCCATGGAGCATATTTTATGTACCTCACCAAGATTAGTATATAGAAACACACTGTGTAACTGATTTCAGTTGAAACCTTCACCGGGTCCATCTGACTTCCCTCTTGGTAAGCAGGAGGGAAGAACAGAAGAAAGCACAGCTTTCTTGTTACTGTTTTGCCAAAGCTGGACAAATCAGAGGGCTGGGCAATCACCAACCGTAGGAAGTTCAACAAGGGCAAGTGCCAGATTCTGCACCTAGGATGGGGCAACCCTGGACGTACGGACAGACTGGGGAATGAGAGGCTGGAGAGCAGCACTGTGCAAAGGGACCTGGGGGTCCTGGTCGATGGAAAGTTGAATGTGAGTCAGCAGTGCCCTGGCAGCCAGGAGGGCCAACTGTGTCCTGGGGGGCATCAGGCACAGCATCGCCAGCCGGACAAGGGAGGGGATTGTCCCGCTCTGCTCTGCACTGGGGCGGCCTCACCTCGAGTGCTGGGGGCAGTTTTGGGTGCCACAATATAAAAAAGACATTAAGCCATTAGAGAGGGTCCAAAGCAGGGCCACAAGGATGGTGAAGGGCCTTGAGGGGAAGCCGTATGAGGAGTGGCTGAGGTCGCTTGGTCTGTCCAGCCTGGAGGAGAGGAGCCTGAGGGGAGACCTCATCGCAGTTATAACTTCATCAGGGGGAAAGTGGAGGGGCAGGCACCGATCTCTTCTCTCCAGTGAGCAGTGATGAGACCCGAAGAAATGGCATGAAGTTGTGCCAGGGGAGATTTAGGTTGGATATTAAGAAAAGATTTTTCACCCAAAGGATGGTTGGGCACTGCAACTGCTCCCCAGGGAAGTGGTCACAGAACCGAGCCTGACAGAGTTCAAGAAGCATTTGGACAAAGTTCTCAGGCACATCGTGGAATTCTTGGGATGTCCCGTGCAGGGCCAGGAGTTAGACTTCAGTGATCCTTGTGAGTCCCTTCCAAGTCAGGATGCTCTGTGATTCTATGATTGCCTTTTGGTGATCACTTGTTTTACTTAAGGTTCCTTTCCTCTCTCTGTCTAATAGGCTTAGAAGATGTTGTAGCAATAATGATTCCTGAACCCAAAGGAAAAGAGATAGTGAGCCTCCTGGAGAGGAACATTACTGTGATGATGTACATAACCATCGGGACACGCAACCTGCAGAAGTACGTCAGCCGGACCTCAGTGGTTTTCGTCTCCATCTCCTTCATTGTGCTGATGATCATCTCCCTGGCATGGCTGGTCTTCTACTACATCCAGAGATTCCGCTATGCAAATGCCAGAGACAGAAATCAGGTGAGCAGGGCTGGACTAACTGATTGTGTTTCCAAAAAATCACCACGGGTTTTATTGTAGAAGTAAAAGTTAAAGAAATTGTCAATGTGTAGTAAAAACAGAAAACCAAAAGAAAACCCAAGAAAGTAAAAAGAATAGGAATATAAAAATTACTGTGGCTGGGAAAAGCCAAGACTTCTGTCAGTATAGATGGGATTCAAGAAAGAAAAGAAGTTAATAGTGTATGTATATTATGGGAGTTTTTTTCCTTATGCAAAATACGAAAAAAGTAGACAGTTGATGTTTATTTGTGAAAAGATTGTTTTGGTATATATAGCCAAGTGTCATAGCAATATATATAACTAAGGACCCTTGAGACCAAAATGCCGACTAAAACACTGTAACATGTATGTGGAGCAATAGTTCATGATAAGTGAAGAAAGAAAAACAAAGAAAAAAGTATTCGCATTTTAATGCTTCCTTAGAAGGGTCTTGGGCTTGAAACGCAAACATGTCCCTCTTCACTTGACAATGATCACTGAACAGGACTGTAATGATAGCCACCAATGTTATTAAACCATTGCTATTGGTTTTGGCATCTTGTCCAAACCCCTTGAAAAGATAAAAGGCTGTAGAGCTGAAGAGAAGTCAGCAGCAGTGGAGTTTTAAAGCACTGTCCATCTTTATGGTAGTTCAGCAGTGAATAATAATAGCAACAATAAAAATAAATTTAGTATTTTCTTGTCTGGGTGCAACTATCTCAGCAGAACTGGGAAGCTGAGGCTTCTACATTTCGTTCTAATGGTACAGTAGAAAATGTTATCAATGTATGAAATCTGATGAGATAACCATTTTACTGCAGGGAAAAAAAATGCACTGTAATTCAGAGAGGTTTCTGAACCCTCAATAAATTAGTCAGGGCCAGGAGGGTTGCCTTGCTTATTCTGCAGAAAAGGTAAAACTGAGAGTATGAGTAATCATCTTGTAGAGAAAAGCACTGCTACACACTCTGTAACAAATACTTGATGTGTAGGAATCCTTCGCCTTCCCCCACTGAAATTCAGGCATCCTCTGAGATAGAGAGCAGCTGCTCTGTATTTACAGACAGAAAGAGTATATTTTCCTTTTAAATATACAGTCTGAAATTTTGGATAGCAAGAATGAGACTATCCCAGCTGGAATTTGAACATCATTGGCAGCAGATTCGCTGTGACTGCAATGGCTGTGATAATTTTTAGATGCTTTGTCTGCAAAAGCACATGCGTGCCTAATTTGTGTGTGTGAGTAAGTGTGCTTTCAATCAAGTAATTATACAGGCAGATTAGCAGTGTAAATAGACATACATAAACATGAAACTCAGCAAAATAAGAAGCTCATTCAGGTAATATCTTATCGTTTGAAACTGATGTGTTTATATGTTCAAATATATTTCCTTTTCAGTATTGTCTTTCCAAAGTTTGAATGAGACCAACATGTACACAATCAGTTGTCCTATGAAGAGGTTTTAATAACTTGGTTATTATACTAGTTCTGTTCTTCAGAAGAATTAGAAAGCATGCCTCCTAAGTAATTGCATATTATTAATTTGGGGGGGCAAAACTGGGCAATAATAAGGGGCAGACTAGAAGGTCTTCATGCACTTTTCTTCATACAGTTTTGTCTGACATCTAATCTCTTTATTAGCTCTTTTCATATGAAAAATGGTAGCAATATACAGACAAAACTCTGTGATTTGTGTTAATGGCTTGCTGTGGCTTTTTAGTTTAGTTTTGTTTGTCCCGGCTATGGAATGTAATGATGTAGTAGTTCAGAAGAGCTCAGCTTGCTCTTACCCTTCCCATGAGTGTTCCTCTCTGTTTTCCTTAAAGTTCTGGGGTTCCTTTTCTTTGACACGTTTTCATGTAGCTCAAGGATGGGATCACAAATTTCTGGTTAAAATCATAGTGTTCTTTTGTCAAGCCTCATAAACACTTTTGTCTAGTCCTTCTCTGTGTGGTGACTCTCCTTTCCAGATCCACTTCCCTTCCTTCACTCAGCGTAAGTTTCTGAGCAAGCAGTAAATCCAAAACGAACTGATTTAGTTATCCATCAAGGAAGCAATGAGTCCAGCTATTGAGAGAGGCAGCTAGAAAGACTGAAAAATCTCCTGGAATCATTTCCTGAGACTCCACAGTAAGAGGAAACCTGGACATAGTCCATCTACATCTTCAGCCACCACTCTTCCTCACCATGTGTGAAAAATCCAAGTTCACATGCCAGAAGGAAGACATAGCTTACTCCAATTAGGTGCCTGATTTTGATGAGTGGAGGATCAGGATTTCAAAGATTCTCGCTGAATGCCAGGGCCTATTCATCCCAACTTGGCTGGAAATCAATGCCATAGAGCACAGAATTGTCTTCCAGTATGGGCTTGTGCACCTACAGCCAGGGTGTCAGCTACAAATATGGTGAGGTATCAATTTTTATTTTAATACTTTTAATTTTCAATAGTACCTCTAGCACAGACAACTGTACAGTACATATGGAAGTAGAAAATAGATAGTAATATTTACAGGATTGAACCTTTTTTTCGCACCTAACAAGATGTCCAGGAAACAGGTGGTTGCCCTGATGATGAATCCTTTTGATATGAAGAGGATAAGTTTGTGTGAGAAAATCTGTTTCCTCAGCAGCTTGTTCCTGGAGGGCTCCTGAAGATGAGAGAGTTGAGAGAGTTTGTAAAAGGCTGTGGAAATTGTTTGCATCAAGAAACATCGCATTGCAGAGCTAATTAGAAGCAGTTTGGAATTACATGACAAGTTAAGTTCCAGAGATAATTCAGCAAAATGTGACCTGATGTCACAGCCCTGTAACAGCCAGGGCACAGACTTAAAAACAACAACAACAACAATAACAACAAACCAACCCTGTCAGTGTGTCAGATTTTGTATTTCACCAGTAATAATAGAGTTCTCTTTTTATAGTTTGTGAGATGAGAAAATGAAGAGGGGATGATGTTTCAGTGCTGGACTTGTTGACCACATTTCTTCTATGTCGCTTCTTCCCATTGGCTTCTTGTTCAGAGGAAGTTTTCTACAAAGTCATTTTGAAACTGGCTGGGCTCCTTAAGTTTTGCAGGATAGTGAAAGCCAAAGCAGGTAGTGATTGCACTGGAGTTGAGGAGGATCTTGCATGTCCTGAGTTAATCTTTAGTATGTGACTGTCAGCATGTGAAGCATTTATCTGAGAAGGAAGACTGGTGGCTGTGGCTTGGAATGAGAGTTTTGGGCCACTGAATAGAGATGCCAATCTTTGAAGCAATTTGGGAAGATGCTTCCCATGATGGAGTGTGCAAACTTTGTGGATAGATGTGTCCGATACCTCATCCTGATGATGCATCTCATTCTGCACAAGGCACAAGGTGATCTCCCTGCAAAGGTGGTAGTTTAGTAAGGCCATTAAGGGAGAAGCACTTACTGTAACTTCTCTTCCACAGCATATACGGTCATTTAGTTTCTCAGCAACACATAAGTGGTGCTTTCCATGTGACTGTCCTTCTTTTTTAATGAGCATTGCCATCTCCTCAAGACTGCTGCATCTGGTATGCTTAACTCCTTCCAGTCCAGTCCTGAATGTTGCAGCCTTGCTAACAAGATTATGAGATTTATGACTGTAAATCTCTAAGCCTCACTTTAAACCCTTAAACTGTTGTGATGCCTCTTATCTTTTAGGAAAAATCATTGGTTATTGATAGCATGCCTTGCATTCAAATGGGAGAATCCTTTGAAAGTATGACTTTAGTCCAAGAACTTCCTGTTCTTCCAAAAACTAAGTTACTCTCATTTGCATGTAAGTTATGAACTTGTCTATTTATGATAGATAAGAGAAAGCAAACATTAAAGCAAACAGATCAAAGATGTACATGAGTTTTTAATCTTGTCCTTTCCCCTTCAAGAACGTGCAAAAAAGAACTGAGACATTTCATTCATTAAAGTAATAATAATGATAGAAAGGGATCACAAGCACTTTCTGAAACAGGATATAATGGCTCTTGTCTTGCTGTATGTTATCTGTCTGTCTTTGATTTGCATTAAAGAACCAAATAGCTGACAAGAAATGTTTCCAACTCTTAATTGATTCTTTTATTTAAGGGAAACTGTGAGAAAAATGGACCACAGAAAGAGATGTATAACTACAAAATACTCCTTCACATGCAATAATTAAGTTGCTGGAAAGCTCATGTGTAAATTTCCTTATAGCCAAGATTGTTTCCACCTCTTTAGCCAGATCTGAAATTGCACTCTCCTTTCAATATTGCATGTGTTTTGTCAGCCTTTCCAATCCAATAAACTTACTCTCTAAATTTAATCCAGAGATTTTAATTGAATCTGAAGACCAAAGTGGTAATTTACTGGTCATATCTGTGTGGTGATTAGGTCTCAACTTATAAACTACCTCGAGCTTCCTTCCGTTTTTGGCCTCATGCTCTCACCCTCTCCAGCTGGAAACCCTTCCTGCTGACAGGCCCCTCTGAACTCTGGCGCAGGAGTTTCCCAGCTTGGAAAGTTGAATGTCTTCTGAGTCACCAAAGGCCCTAAGTCTCTCTCCTCTCTAACGACACATGGCTGGAAATGTGGCTGGGGAGAGGAGGTGAAGGGAAGAGTTCAAGTCGTTTATTGGTGGCAAATTGGAATACACTGTATCATGAACTCTTATAAAGCTGACAAGAAGACATTGGAGTGGGCATTGCTGCATGAAACCATGTGAGAGAGGCGTGGAAAAAATGGGGAGTGCCCAAAGGAAAGTCACCAGTATGGTCTAGGAGTAGAAGCACATGGCATCTGAGGAGGGGTGAAGGGAGCTTGCTAAGCTGGGTGGGGAGCAGAGGAGGAGGAAGGGCTCTGCTTCCAGCTGCAAAAAGAGCGGTCAGAGAGGAGTCAGAGTCAGCTTCTTCCTGGAAGTGCACAGGGTAATGGTCACAAATTACCAGCAAGGGAAATTCCATTAGTATGTTTAGAGAAGAAAAAAGACTGAGATTGGTTAAGCACTGGAACAAATTATCCACCGAGGTTGTGAAATCTCCTTTCCTGGAGATATTCGAAACTTGACTAATGCCGCTCTGACTTTGAAGCTGACCCAGCCTTGAGCAGGGAGTGGGAGTACATGACCTCCCAAAGACCTTTCCAGCCTGTGAGTCTGTCTCCAGACCACCTTGTTGCTGGTTTAGCACAAGTGAGCAGCCAAGTCCTTGGAGCACTGATACAGGAACAAGCTCCATAGCACAGGTTGCTGAGCAGTGATTGTGTGAACTGCCCTGCAATGTTCCCAGCCTCTTGCAAGGGGCAGACGTGTCCATCTTCAGTGTCTGAGGACAGGGTGTTTTGTGTCAGGCTGTTATTACATACTTTAATCCTGGTGGCTGTGACCCTGCCAGCACAGTAACAGTGTTTTGGAAATACAGGAGAACAGTCAGAAACATCACGTGGTAATCACTTTATGGTCCACTGGAGGGAAAGATAGAAAGGCAAAGAATGAGCAAATGGTTATGTATGGACAAGATGTTACTGCAGGACTATGTAGTGCTTTACCTGTAAGAAACTGCAGACACTTCCGCCTCATTTTTATAAAGTAGGCAACTCTGTATTGCAGGAAAAAAGACAGGAGAGATTATTCAGAGCTTTTGTGGTTAAAAAATTAACAGCTCACTTTCTGAAGTTGTATCCTGCTGAAGATCATGAACTAGTTACGGAACAGTGTAAGAATAAAGTTCAGTGTTCACTCTGCTAACTGCCCAGTATCTTTTTTTTAACAAGTGTCATTAAAAAAAGAGGGAAGAAGTAGGATACCCAAATAGTGGACTTGTTACCTACATTGGTGCTCACTGCTGCAGTGTAGCGCACCTACTGTGACCTTATTATGAATTATTATGTTTATATTTCTACACCATCCTGTTCCATGTACTTAAAATTATTAAGAAACCTAGGGAGAAAAATTTTTGATTTCTGCATGAAAAGGTACTCTTTGCTTAAGAGCAAATTTTGTATTGCAGCGCCGGCTTGGAGATGCTGCGAAGAAAGCAATCAGCAAGCTGCAAGTCAGGACGATCAGGAAAGGTGACAAGGTAATTTTTCAAAATGCTTGTTACTAGATGAAACTCTGTGCTGAGGATTCCTTCAGACCTCTGGGACAATGAGGCAGAACAGAAATGCCAGTTGCTTATTTAGCTACTGTGTCCTTCAGGTGGGGGAAGAGTGCTGGTAAGCAAGTTACAAATGGAACAGAGTGGGGAGAGAGGGTGATTCAGTTAAAGATGCAGAAAATTCTGAAAGTTAAAACAAGTTAACTAAATCTGCATGCTTCCCAGTGCAAGTATCCATCTGGAAAAATGTCAGAAAATCTGATTTGCTCGTTTTGAGATGCATTACTGGATTTGCAATGACTGTCTTACTTTGTCAGATAGGCTCTTATACGAAGAGATTAGCTAGCAAAATAAAAAAATGAATATGCTGAATATTCTCTTTCCTGTAGGAGACTGAGCCAGACTTTGATAACTGTGCTGTTTGTATCGAAGGCTACAAGCCCAATGATGTTGTCAGGATATTGCCTTGCAGGTAAATTGAAGGTGCTTTTAACTCTCATAATCTCTACTTCAAGACAGTCTCTGCTCTCAGTTTCACGCTGATGAGATTACCTGAGAACCTGGGGAGGGAAGGGTGAGTTTATTATTTTGGCCTATTCAAAATCTGTTGGTAAAGATATCTGAAATGCCTCTTTATTCAACGTGAAGTGAAACTAATGTTGATGGTGGGGAGACCCTGAGGGTTTAGTATGGTAGTCAGAAATTTTGTCTGACCTGGGCCTATGACAAAGTCTTCAGTAGGATTTTTAAACTAAAGTTTTGATTCATCCGTTTTCCTCACTGGTTTTTTTAATCAGTCCAGAATAAATGCCTTAGGAGAATTTGCCTCTGACTTGAAGGCAAGCCCTGCCCACAGCAGCCAGGGATAGAACAGGCTCCTGCTCCACATTGAGCTACTTCTTTTGCTGTCCTAGGCCTGAGAAAAGGATGACTTTTGTCAAAAAAAAATCCCCAGCCATAGAAAGAGATGTGCTGAGTAAAACATGCCTCGTGCAGCACGTCCACCCGCAGTGATGTGACACAGGAGTGCAGCGTCTTGCCGCCCCTAACAACTGTATTCATCTTTGTGCTGTTGTATTGTCATTTGTGAAGTGTTACCTAATGAAGGATTTCTCTAAGGAAATCAATCTCTTAGGAAATTTCCTAGGATCAGTTGGCCCTAGGAGAGCAACAGCAAGTGTTTGATTCCCCTAGAAATACAGATCTGAAGTGCTGCACATACAGAGCAGAGATTTTATTTTTTTCAATAGAACTACTTTCTTCTCCTGAGTCATGTTCACTGGTTTGAGAAACCAAAATACTTGTTTATTTTCCTACTATGTTGTACCCTAGTAGATATTTGAATGTTACAAGCTGTCCATTTTTGTTAGTTCATCTGACTCATTAAATCTGTTCACTGCCATCACTAAATGGCTAACACAAAGCAACAGATTAATCATAAATTTGACCTACTGCAAGTCCCCCACAATGACAAATTGCATGTGAACTCTTTTTTTTTTTCTATAAGCAGACACAAACACATCACTTCATGAAGCAGAAATACAGAAAAATGAGAAATTACCAGAAAATGTGGACCTTGGTTTGGCATCAAGCCTATTTGCATGGAAGCAGAATAAAGCTTGGAAATTTTGCAGGATAGAAACAGGCAGTGTTTGGAGGTAGATCTACAACAACTTAAATATATGTGTAAGCTTTAGCTTTCACTTGTGTCCCACCTCATAATTCAATGAGCCTTTGTCATCCACGGCGTTGCGTCAAGCAGAGTGAATAGGAAACACAGAGTTAACAGGTGGTGTTTAGTTCTTGGCTGACTTAAAAGGTCGCCCAGAAAATGACTCATGCTAAGAGGGTAGCAGTAGCAGTTCTGTCTTGTAAAATACCCACAGTTTGAGCCTCAGCAGTCTGGAATTATAAAAACGCAAAGATCTTTCTCAAGCAGCTATTTCACCAACCCTGGCTTTCTTGCCACCCAAACTGGGAGGGCAGTGTTTTACATACTCGAATGACTTTGAACTTCTGAAACATGAAATGGTATTCATGATTCTTTCTGCTGTTTTCAGTCTCGTCTCCTCATCCAAAACAAAAAAGAAAGTGGATTAATTTTTGTTTCTGTGAAGTGAGTAGGAGTGTGTTATATCTTGATAAAGACCTGCAGACTCTGTAGTTTTCCTGCTCTGACATCCTCAGTTAAGCCATGTGCAGTTTCTAACATGGGAACCTCATTAAACTGCTGGTATAGCAGTGAATGAGCGCTGAACTCAAACTGATGCATGTTTACTAGGACTTGAGCTGTTTTCCTAAATGTCCTCTCTTTTCTGCTCGCACTGGGATAGCTGTTTTTATGTACCCCACTCTGGAAAGCTCGGAGAAGAATTGCAAGTGAACTTGTGCTTCTTTCTCTCTGTCTTTGTCAGGCAGCTCCCACAACTGACTGTATTAATAAACTTCACTCTACAGAGTGTATTAGATAAATAAGGAATGACACTTGGTAAAAGTAAAAAGTGTTGACTTGCAGCTGGTTTTATGTTTAATGGTAGCAAACATCTCTGAAGTTGTCTTTGAGGACACTGACACAAGATGAAATGTAAGCAAGTTCATTGTTCCCAGAGTGACATCTCTTGTCACAGCCCTACTTCATTCTGCTTGTCTTCCATCTCCAGCTTCAAAACACCATTGTCTTTTCTGCTCTAGCTTTGGAGAAGGTACTGGTGCTGCTGCTCCCAGCATGTGCCTTTTACTAAACTTTTATTAACTTTACTAAACTTCTACAGAGGCAAGACATTTCTTTCAACCTTATCTCAGCTGAGTGCCTCATAAGTTCTTTTTTTTTTGCTGTTTCATTTCTTTCACCAATAAACACATTCTCTGACCTCACTGCAGCTCCTTCTTTTCCCCTGAACCTGCACTCCATGAACAACTGTGATTTCAGAGAGTTTTCACTCCTGCTTGCTCTTTTTATTAGCTTCATGTGAAAATTATTTCATCACACACATTCTTCCCTTTGATTCCTTCCTCTCACCTTCATCATCATCATCTTCTTTTGTCCTCCTCAGAAGTAAATAATACTGTACATGCACCCCCTAAAATCTCAAACCTTCTTGTTGGATACTACAGTGCTACTCAGTCTCTCACAAAAATTCTTAATCCTTTACTTCAGCCCTATGTCTAATCCAGGCAGCTGATGCTCTTAGTTAGGGTTATCAGGGATGTACCTCTCTTTCTGCATAGGTGAGACTAGGAGTGGAAGGTGGGAGGAGAACAGTTTCTCTTAATCTGGAAAAAAAGCATCTCAAAATTGTTGGCAAGCTGAACACTTTACAATAGTTGTACTACAATCATTATTTTTATTATAATTTTGGGCTGAGTGCAAAATGATTTTTTTTCTTGTATGATTAAAATTGCAGCTTTAAGGAAATGTAAATACATTTCAAACAAAAGCAATGTCTAGTTAAAAAATGTAAAGTGCTATTTAGATAATAGTAAACAGAATGCTCTGGGACTTTGAGGTTCTTTTGCTTTGTGCTCTGTGAGTTTTGCACAGCCACGTGCAGCCACAGGAGAGTGCAGGAGGGATCCCAGGAGGCCACCACCTCTGGAACGGCACAGGGGCACTGGCAAGCACGTGTCATTCTTGGCAGCTTTTTCCAACGCACTCTGCAGTCTCCCGGGACAAAGACTGCAAATGCCCCTGATAATTTATTTCAGTGCTTCGTTACCTTGACTGTGGCGAAACTTTTCTTGTTGTGTAACCTTGCTTGATCTCACTTGCTGCAGTTTAAACAACATCATTGTGCTTCTTAACCCTGGGAGAAGTGGAGAACAGTTGTTTCCTTTCCCTTAGGAAAACCTTTTTGTGTGAGGTTGTGACATCTTGACTTCCTCTCTGTCAGCTAATCAGTTGCAGTTCTTCTGAGAAACTTTTCAACCCGTCCAAATCAACAAAGTTTTGCAATGAATATGGTTGCACACAATAGGGAAAAAAACCTGTATTTTTTTCTAGCTTTGACTTTGATTGTCAAAGCCACGTCCTGAGCCTGAGCTTGAAACATCTCTTACTGTCTCCCTGTATGGGTCATTACTTCTGAAATCATCCATGATGGCTCTATCCTCTCCTTCAATTTAAAACTTGCATCAGTCAGAACTGCAAAGGGAGGGATTTTTGTTGCAGCTGATCTTTTCACATCTTTGTCTTACCACGTGACAGTGAAATACTGCAGTTGCTCTCGGCTTACTTTATGCTGACCCTTCTTTTGCATGAATTTGGATCATGAAACAATTTTGTTGAACGAAACATGAAACATGAAACATTTGTTGAATGCCATAAGCATGTACAGAGTGCTATACCTAATAAACTTTCAAATCCAAATCTGCAAAGCCTGGCACCTTACTTCTCTGTACAAATGTTTACATGTTCAAAACAGATATTGTAAGAGCTCTAATTGTATAAGGCAGTACAAAAATTTTAAAAGGCAAATCTTTATCTGATTTTCAGTAGCATTCCATTATTCTGTGGATTTCTGTCAAATAATCAAGTTCCTTCTGTAATACATATTAAATCTGAAATTAATGGAGTCATAATACACTGTGCTAAATTAGTATTGAGAAGTGCAAAGTGACAAGATCTGTCATGTATTTAAATTACTTGGCATTGTTAGGATTTCTTTTATAATATTGTTTTTGAAGCCAACTTTAGGAACACTGAACTTCAGATTTTAAAGTCTTTAAGGCATGAAAGCGTTCCAAGCTTTTGATGATGGACAAACATCATGAAATTCTCTAATATGAACCCTAGTTTGACTGAGGCTTTCAAAGCTGGAAATTGAAACCAAAAGGGAATTTTCTAGTCTATGGTAAAATGTCTTGGTGGAAACTATGTATTTTTTCTGAGAGATTAATAAATATCTCAGGTTTTGTAAATGGACTGATTATTTTGGCACAAACGTGCTTCAGATGTTTGCCAATAAGCATATTTGTTTATGAATCTGATTATATAATTAAAGAAAACTAATCACTAAGAAGAATTTCATCATTATTTCATGTAGCTGAAAGGTAAGACATAGACTTTCAGTACCCTCCATGAATTAACAAACTCAAGAAAATCTGTTGGTTAGACTTTTAAATGTAAAATTACACATGCCTAAGGACTATCTTTATGCTTTCACCTATTCAGAATGCTTGTCTGATGATGTGCTGAATATGTCCCTCCTAAGATAGAAGGAAGGAAGTGTTAAGCAGGCCAGAGACCAAAATCTGGTTCATTTGTTGTTATCCATTAGGTCAGATCTTGTTTGCAAGGACAGCTGTGAACTTTAGTAGCCTTAGTAAAGTAGTGGCTTAAACTTCAAATATCACAATGCTTCATTTGATTAATCACGTTGACATACAGGATCAAATGAGGCTTGATACCCCAGCCAACTGATATAATTAGACTAGATTGAACTTCCAAGAGTATGTTTGCCCTTTCCCATAGTTGTATGAAGTGATACAAAGCACAGGAATGCAATAATTTGCCGTATAGTGACACAATACATCTGCTGACCCATTCAGCTGAATAAGTAGCAGTTAAATATTTAGAGTTACTTTGGTACATTAAGTGACTCTGGCTTTCTCAGGGATTGCATTTCCTTGTAGAGGCTGGTATGTGCCATGCTCGAGGCAGAGCCTTAGGATCATACAGATATTTAGGTGTTTCAAGTCCAACAAGAGACCCAGCACTGCCAAGCCCACCACTAAATCATGTCCCCAAGTGCCACATCCACACGTCTTTTAAATACCTCCAGATACCACTTCCTTGGGCAGCCTGTTCCAATGCCTGACCACCCTTTGGGTGAAGAAATGTTTCCTAGTATTCCTAGTAACAGAATAGGCTCTCAAGAGAGAATACAGTCTGTCAGATACACGCACTAAACATCTCTACAGTCATTATCAGTTTGTTAAAGGCAAAGCTAAACAAGAAACTTTCTGTTCCTCCACCTGATTTATGTCTAGGAAAAGTGGTGCTCAACAGCTACAGGGCTCAGGTAGTTGCTTAGTGGTCACTTCAGACTCAGAACAGGATTTGCAACAATTCCTTCAGGGAATTGTTGAGGAGCTCTCTCTGATAGGCAGCTTCTAAAGAGCAGGGAAGTCAGAGAGAATATTTTAAAAAGCATTGTACTGGTTTTTCTGTTTAAATGAAAAGTATCTTTATTTTCCTAATTCAATTTATTTCTTTATGCCTCTATCCTGAAAAATACTAGACCCTCAAGGGCTTCACATTTAGATTATATGTAACCAGGTTTGTCTGTAGAACTATTAAGAAAAACTAACATGATTTTTACCTTTACCAGCAAGCAGCTTTTGTTTACTGGCAGCATTTAACATTTAAAGAATATGTGGTTTGCTAATGCATTTTGTATATTTTCCTCAAGTCTCTAATTATGTACGTCTTCTATTCCAAACACATTGTAATGTGCACGTGTGCTTGAGTTGCTGCAGGAATCATTTTAGCCTTGTGTGCATAGGATCTAGTTTTGCAGTCCTTGCAGATGTCACAAACTGCACCAGTTGAAATACTCTCACTTAACCGAATTCTGAACCATCTGGTACTAAGTGGTAAATTGTGCTGTGGTGCATTTGAATTAAGATATCCTGATTTTCATTGCAGGCATCTTTTCCACAAGTCCTGTGTAGACCCCTGGCTGCTAGACCATCGTACCTGCCCGATGTGTAAAATGAATATTCTAAAAGCTCTAGGGATTCCGGTAAGCACTTTGCAGAGCAGCCCATCGGGGCAGAGGGGAAACACCAGCCACCTGGGTATATCCCTAGGCTTTGCCTGTCTGTTCCCATCTTACTCTTTTTGCCATGTTATTGAATAATTAATTGATTTATGGAGGGAAGAACAATTGGAAATGTCTGACTCTACCTCCCTCCTGCACCCCCCTTGTAATAGCAAGGAAGAGTGTGTGTATGGGGGTTGGTTGGGTGTTGGGATTTATGTGTCTGTGGTTGCCTGCTTGGTGGGGCAGAAGATTGTTCACTGGTGTTTTGCTGGATTTATAGAGTCTTTCACATAGCTTTCAGGACTGGATTTATTTTTTTAATCATGCGCTCGGTTCAAATCTGAAAGCAGAAAGTCTGCAAATAAAATTTTCTCTGCTGTACTCGTCAAGGACAACTAATTGCTGGTTCTGGGGAAGCAAGTCCTTTTTCTGTCAGATTTCTCTTAAAGTCTATCTGGAGCAAGATCTGTACTCGTAATTCCAGTTAAGGACCATTTCTCCTAGCTCCTAAGCCTGTAGCGGAGCACATGACATACAAGAAATTGTTAAGCTCTTTGTTATTTGGAACATTCAAAAGTGGCTAGAAACTGCCAAAGTAATTGATCTTTCTAAGTGGCATGTTTGCATTCAGATAGTGTATGTCCTGTCTGCCGTACACTTTCCCAGCTGAAGCTATCACGGAGCTCAGGGGCTTCACCAGGAAGGAGTGAGTCACTCTCCCCCACTGTGCAAGGCTTGTGAAGTTCAATACTGAAACACCTCCAGTTGATGCATTAATAGGTGCTGTAGGTACCCCCCCGAGCTTCAGTCAGTGATGCACCAGTTCACATTTGAAAGAGCTATATAAAGTAAAATGGCTCACGTGAACATACTGGGGAGCTGGTATAGCCATTCCCAGAGAACTGAGTTTCATGGGGACTAGGAAGCAGGTTGCAGGCAGATGTGTTAATAAACCTGATATAATCCAAACTTAAAACATGCAAAGGGGAAAAAGAAGCAGGGCATTGTAGCTAGGGTAATGCATCAAAACACTTTGGCTACTTTTTCTGCTAAATGTGTATATTGTCTTTAGTATATTGAGGGGTGATGCAACTGTTAAATCAGTGTTCGAGATGAAAAGCCAGAATGAAGGGTAGCTCTGCCATTCAGCATCTCTGCACAGGCTTAAATACAGAAATATTTCCCGAAGTTCCATCTCAGCTCACAAGCCTGCCATGAGCAGTTACATAGGGTTCTGACACCTCTTCTCCCTAGCCAGTGTATTGTTCCGTGGCTTCCTTGTGCATCTGACAGCACCATACCGTTTCTGCTCTCACACTGGCCCATTCACATTTTTGTCCAAGCACTTCATTAACATGCTCTTTATCCAGCTTCATAATCAGGGGAAATAGGCAAACCAGACCAATGCTTTCTGGAGGCCTGCAGTGAGATGTTACAGGCTTCCCAGAAAGTTTAGTGCTGTTAGAATTTATACCCGGAACACGGCTCTCACTGGCTTCACTGGCTGCTGCTGAAGGCTAAGTATGTCCACAGGCTGCTTGAGGCTGGGCACAGCTAGTGGAACAAAAAACATGCCCAGAGGCTGTGTGTAGAAGTTTTGGGTTACATGGCTGGATTTCACTGCATATGAACAGCTCTGCAGTGGCAGGTGTAGAAGCACCTAATTGCCAGGAATAATTGAAGCACCATTCAGTTTCCTCAGACATTGTTTCCCTTCTCATAGCTCCCTGTCCTCTCTGTACTACACAGCAGAATGGGGATCCATCTTGCTCTCCTCACTAAGAGCTTTCTGCATGGAGCTTCTGTGGAAATAATTGTACTGGGCATGTAATTAAAGATGCTGCTGTAAGCTATATGAACTACTGGGTCGAATTAAGATTTCCAAATCAGCTTTAGTGTTGGTCTGTCTTAACTAAAAATAAAGCACTTGAATGTTAATGTTCCACTAGCTAAGTTTTTTTAGGGGATTTTATTGTATGAATTTCTGTAAAAATTTCCTTTAGGTTGTTCTAAGACAACAAGCTGAAAACAGCCCTGTCCATCTCTTGGAGGAAGCGTACTGGCGTACATGGATCATTGGATAGGTTCATGAAGGGACAGCCTTACTCCTCAAAGTGACTTACAGTAGGAGCTGCTGTCCATGGGAAATTAGAGTAGATGGTAGCCTTTGTGTCAGGTTTCCTCTGGCTTACAGCAAAGGAGGTGGAGGTCTAAGAGCATCTGGTAGCTTGAGGGTTGAAAATTCCTATACTGCTATAAGTTGCTCATCTTCTTCTCTTTTTTCTACCTTCTCTTTCTAAAATACACCTCAACTCCTGCTTATCCCTTTCCTACCTTACGCTCTCTCCTGCTTCTCCTCTGCATAACCCTTCCTGCCCAACCTGTGTCCTTTTGAGCTCCTGCTCAGCTCCCAGGACCTGTTTTCCACCTGCACAGGAATCATGTTGTCCTCACCCTTCTCACTGCCCAGCACCAGCTGAGGGCAGCCCAGGGTGTACGTCATTCCTAAGGTGTGCTTTCTGGTGCTCCCATGAGCCAAAAAAGCCACCAGCACACATGACCTGGTGTTTTTAGAGACTCATTGCTTAGCCAGATGTCCATAGGCAGCTGTGGGAAAAGACATTGCCCTCAAAGAACCTGTAAAGTTCTAGGGCTTCTCAGTGAGAGGTGGCAAACATTTCTGTAGAGTGGATAAAGCAAAATGTCATTCCCTAACCACATTCTTGAGTCTTGCTGAGCCCTCTTAGCTGAAACTTCCACACACAAAAGAAGAAAAAAGTTTTAGGAAGGCATCAGCCTCTCATGGGAGACTTGGGCACAAATTTGCCAAGGCCTTTTTGTAGCCTTTTGCAACAGGAGGAATGAGGAAATCTTACCATAGACAGGCTATGGGGTTTTTTGTCCTGCCAGCTGCATGTTTGTCCTATGGTTGTTATTGTGTGTATATGGCTATATTGTGCTTCATTTAGCAGGAAGACTTTGGATGTTCCAGGAAAGGATTGGTTAAACCCCGAATATCTGAATGTTTCAATTCAATTCACAACTAAACTCTGCATTTACTTTGTAATAGAGACTTCAAATATTATCTACCCTAAGCTCAGATTCCCCAGGCAGCTGTGAGGCACCAAAACTCCTCCACTCATTTTCACAGTAGCTGAGCACCCCAACACCTCCACTTTTCTCCGCAGCACTCTGCCGCTCCAGAGGATTATTCACTAACTATCTACCAGCAAATGGTTGGCCTGACCTTTTCCACTGTCTCTTTGCTGGCAAATCCAGCTCAGACTACACCTGCAATATTTGAAATGGATTACCAGTGAAAGCGTCTTTCACTTTCTAAGAGCTACATTGCTATTGGGACAATCATGTCACGTAAAATAGTTTCCCTCTGCTTCTCCCCCTTTTCTGCAAACATCTGCTGGATATGCAGTCAGCTGCATTTTTGGCAGCAGATTAAATGACTTGAAGCTATTCACTAAGAGCCTTAGCCAAGCCCTCAGAAGTCAATACAAAGCCTTCCCTTGACTTTAGTGGAATTGTGCTCTCAAAGCACTTACATGCAGAGCACGAGTGAAACCAATATAATTAAACTTAGCATTTGTATCTGGGTCACTCTGGCAGCCCAAGCCATAATGGTTTGGGGTTTTTTCTGATCAGTATTTCATATAATTAGTTTTATAGCATGCAGCTTAGTTTTGGGCATTTTTTTCCAACTAAAATAATTCAGGAGTAAAGGAATTAATTCTATCAAGCAATACTACTTTTGCATCTTTAATGTTCGGTTTGGCTTTCAGTTATAATCCCCCTCTTTAAAAGGTTTAAAAGTTTTGATAAAAACCCCATTCTAGGAATAACTGGAATCAAAGCAAAGGACAGACAACTGATCCCCTGAAAAACTGAAATAGTTTTTCCTATAGAAGAAAAGAAAAATAGGCCTTTTGTTTTTAATATACACTGCCATCAAAGGTGAATTAAATTAAAATGAAATTCTGAAAACAATGTTTTATAATAGCTAAGAGAGAGGGAAAGAGTGATAGATCTAAGGGATAATTTTGGATCCCTGTCCTACAGATAAGTGATTGTTACTTCACTTTGAAAAATACAGATTTAATGGGTTTCATTAACACCTGGTATAGTTGAATGTGCCTATTTTATCCCAATTCTGAGGCATTCTTGCTGCTTGTGGATTAGACTGGAGCCAAACAACAACAGTTCTTGTTTTCATTCCAAACTTCAGTTTGTGGATACAAGACTGCTTAAATTGCCCGTCTTTTTCATTAGAAACATTTGTGAAAAAAATACTTGAGGTGGCATCAGACAGGGAATGCGTGGAAAAAGAGAAAACATGCTAAGTTCCTGATTCTGGAAAAAAAAAATATGTGGTAACCTTCTCTGCTTGAATTCAAGGGGATTTCTCTTGTGCTTAAAGTTAAATCTCTCTTTAAGCCTTTGCTGTATCATATTTTGCTTAGTTTCTTGGTGCCTGCTGTTGGAGGTAGGCAGGTAGTGAGATTTTCCGAAGTGTCTTGGCATGTGAGACATCTAAGCATAGGAAAAAAATCAGATCCACCAAACAGAGTACACCTGCTCTGACACTGACCATCTGGATGTTGGGTTTCCAGTCTAGCAGCTTAAGCCCTGTCTCTGCTTAGTGCTGAGCAGAGGGAAGGCAGAGGGAGCAATTCATACCTAGGGGTAGGGCATGAATCACAAAGCAAAAATGTCTCAAACCACTGAAGTTAGAGGAAACCTAAGTAACTGATCCAGACTAGCTTTCTGGTTCCTGGAGAATAAAGATAAATGGAAACAATTTAAATTAACATTTCCTAACTTAAGAAGGCGTCCTCATATTGCAGCTCAGTTTTACTATGCCTGTCACTGGTCTTGCTTCACATACCAAGAAAGACTGTGAATCGAATAATGTTCTTCAATTTCCCATTATTGTCTGTTTGTTTCTTTTCTCATAACTGTATTTTGTAGGAAATACAGTATTAGCAAAGGAAATGGTCTTTTGATGTTTAGAAACTTGTCTTGTAAACAGCTTTAGCTTCTAGTTTTGCACCACACACATAGATGCCCTCACAGGCATCTTGAATTCTTATTCCTGTAAGCTCAGATACTGGCTCTGTAAAATGTATATTTCAGGAAAAGATAATCATTCCCCTTCAGCTCCTGTCTCTGTTTACATTTGTGATCTGATTCAGCAATCTGCCTGTGTTGAGCAGATCATAACAATAAGTGAGTTAATTTTTAATGTGCACATTCCCAAACCCTTTCAGAAGTATAAATAAGAATGTTAAGCAATTGTAAGTGACACAGTTTAATACTCTCCATGGCATACTTTGGGTCTCTCTTCCAACAGATTGTATAAAGTTTTAAGTACATGAAGACAAACTATGTGTGTTTATTCATTATATGTTGCCATTTTCAATACTGAAATAAAGCACAACAATCTAAAGAAGAGAAGGAAGTAAATTGAATCTTTTTATCGGGTAGGAGCTTGATTTTCTCCTTTTTCTTCCCATTAGCCAAATGCAGATTGCATGGATGATATACCTCCAGACTTGGAAGCATCCGTAGGAGGACCACCGACCAACCAGATCACGGGAGCCAGTGACATAACTGTGAACGAGAGCTCGGTGGCCCTAGATCCCCCAGCCCGGACCGTGGGAGTGCTACAAGTCATCCAAGATGTAGATTCCTTTCCCCAGGCTGGCGAGGGTAACTTCACAACAAGCAGTAAGTTCCAATTTCTGGCAGGATTTGCACTGAAATAAATGTCTAGAAACCCCAACCACAAACCCATCTCTAGTGTGTGGCCTTTGAGGGCTTTTCACTGGAGCAATGGCCTTATTTTAAGCCCAGCAGGAATCTACAGGGTAAGTAAATTTAATTAGCATGTGTTCTGCTGTACTGGCCTGATGGTCAGAGTTCCTGTACTTGAAAGCCTGAGTGCAGTGAAACGATACTGATGATTTGTACAAAAACAAAAGGAGAATTTTACGTGTTTTCAGTGCCTTTAGTTTTCACTTGTGTAAGGTGTGTAAGCGGTACTATTTGAACAAGTAATTCTCAAAATGCCTGCATGTCTCTGTTCCTAAAAATTATGTTCTCTTTTGAAAATCTGCTTCTGACAGTTTAAAAGGAATGTTGTCAGCTGTTTTGAGTGAGGACTGTGCTAGTCTAAAATTCTCATTTTTAGGTGAAATAGCAGATCAGTAGAAAATACCTGTCTGTTTGATACCAGTTGGTGTATTGACAAGACTATTATAGAAAATCATAAGATATACTTGAAAGGAGATAGAAGAATGTGATAAAATATAGGTTTGTGTATAGAGTTTGTGTAGGTTCTGGAAAAAAATACACATTTTCAATGATTTCTAGGTACTGCTATGGGCCTGGGCATGAAAACGAAGACAAGTAATAATATGATGTGTAAAAGGTAGGAGAGACATGATGGAACTAGGCTGAAATGATTTTACATTACTCTTCTTACTCTATGGGAAGGCTTGATAATCCCATTTTCCCTCATATTGTAGCCAGTGTCATGGCAGTGCAAATAACTTCTAGAAACACTGGACATGTGACCTTAGATACAGGCGACCCTGAAATGGATTTTTACATTCTGTTTTGTGGATTAGGTTCTGGTTTCAGGTTTGGTCTTTTTATGATCTAAGTTCTGGATCCAGCAAGGGGTGAGCAGCAAGGTTATAATCCCAGCCATCTTCCATGGCCGGCGTGTCAGCTGGGGCCATTCAGCTTTCTCAAGTCTCCTTGAGTGCCAGCAAGAGCTGTTCAGAACAAAATGGGATTTTGTTCCTTCCAATAATTGTTTTTAAATGCATTTGAAGCTGATTTAAAAAACAAAGGAAAAATGGTACCACAGTGTAATAAAGACTGGGCTAAATGCTGGTCTCTGCTCTGCCCTTTAGCACTCCAGAAGCAAGTATCTCCTCTCATGGATAATGGTCCTTGCCCCGCAGTTCTCTGCAAGATCCACACTGTTAAGGCTGGGAAGGAGGGCTTACGTAGCAATGGGGAACAAAGACACACGGACCTCCTTGCTTGTCCCCAAGAAGATCGTTTATTCAAAGCAACGAGCGAGTTTTATACCTTTCTCAAGCACCGTATTTCCTTACAGGGTATCGACCTATCCCATGTTGCCATGTCAGCACACACGCCCTCTCAGTGCCCTTTTATGGGGTGATCACGCCCATCAGCTTCTGGTGGGCTCCTTCTCGGAGGGGTCCCACCACGTTCCCGGAGGGTCCCACCACGTGGCTGCCCCAAGGACAAGTCCAGACAAGCCTCTCTGAGCGGCCACATGGTCCTTTGTTCTTTGTGCTGCTGTGTGCTCTTTCACAGGCGCATCCCACACCCCGCAACTCCATCCCATCTCTTCCTACAGGCTTACACATACAGCTGCATGACACATGCTGGGAAAAGCCAGCAGCCTGGTCCAAAGCCCAGCATGAGGGACAGTCAGTGCTTTTCATCCCAGGATCTTGTCAGGCTGAGAAGCAGATCTTCTGGTTTCTCATCAGGGGTAACAATGGTGTTGAGGCTGCCAGGGACGCAAGAGCTCAGTAACTCTCCAGGCACTTTCTTCCCTCCAAATTTGTTTCAAGAGTTTGCAGAAGGAACAAACACATTTTTAATTCATTTTCCAAGTTGCCAGCTAAGTAACTGGGTGAAAAGCTTGCTCAGAGCCAGTAGAGTACTGCAAGGCCTACAAAGATGCTTGATTTTGTCTTGGTGCCCTTTGTTTTCCACCTTACCCTCCATTTTTCCCCTTACCTTTGATAATATTGGACAATAGAACTGAAGACTGGACAATCCTGAGGGCTGACAGCAGAGCCCACAGTCAAGGAACTTGCACCAAGACTAGGCACACAGACAGCAAACTACAGAGCATCAGGAGATCTTCATCACCTGAAGAGGCTGGCCATACATAGGGAAGGACTGTGAAAAGGGGTTTTCCCTGGTTATATGAGAAAGGGCAAGAGAAGAGAGCAGGGAGAGAAAACTGGCAGATGGCCCTAGCTCTATGAAGGTTGTGAACCTCACACTGTCAGAGGGATGTGTGGGGAAGCAGGCCTTTCCAGTTGTTTTGAGAGGAAAGAAGTCCTGAGGAAAGCTCAAAGCACCTTGGGACCTTCCAAATGCAGATGTATGCCTGCCTGTGCTGTGGTTGTCACACAGTCACTCAGGGAAATCTGGTTTAATGCTTAGTTAGCTGCTGTCATTCATTCATCATTGATGTGTAGACATGAATCTTCATCTGGATTTCTCATCTAAAGGGCACTGCAATACTTGAATATTTGTCAGTGTCCCTGCTTGTCATCACCACATCCAGAGTGGTGCATTTTGCAGTATTTCCCAGAAAAGCCACTTAGTCCCTTTTTGCAGCAGAAAAGGAGAGGTCTTTGGTTAGGAGTTAGGGGCTGAGTTCCAGCAGTTATGGGAATTTGACTCTCTAGTTGCCTCATGTGAATTAGGAGGGTTCAGGCACTCTGAAAGGTAGAACTTGGCATTGCGGGCAACCTGAACTCTTAAGTCAGTGAAAGGGGAACATCCAGGACCTTATATGTAGTTGTGGTACAAATCCAAATGCTAACCAAATCAGAGAGCAACTGTAGGTTAAATAACTGGGTCATAGCTGTCAGAGTAGATGGAACTTTTTTGGCATTGTGTCTGTTTATTGTATTTCTCATATCCAGAATGCTCAGTTACACAACTGCAGAGCTTGCTGAGCGTGCCCTTTCTGTGAACTAGCCTGCCTAGGAATTTGTAAATGATGATGCTGATTGCTCCTAGGAATCTTCGCTGAAGTTGCAAGGTTCTGGGCTCTTTATATAGCACTAGTGACGGGAGCTTACTCCAAGGCTGAATCTGCACTACAAGTTTTTCCCCCTTGTTATTGAATCTGTGCAGACTTCAAGACTCCAGTCCAGCCTTGGCGTGTCCTCCTGCACCCAGCACCACAAGTCCTTGCATCCTACCTTGTTCCTCACAAAGTTCAGTGGTCCAGGAGGTGAAGGACTTGCCACCTTCTTTCCATCCACTTCTGCAACACTTTTCACTTCATTGTTGTTACGTTCTTTTTTGTCCGTTGAGTAATCATTCTGGTATTATTGTCTTGGTTTGGGTTTAATTTCCCTTTCTGTGTTTTCAGTGATTATTCAGAGCCAGAAGACCTCCCACAGTGTGGCTGGAGGGAAGGTATTCCCGGAATACCATTCACATTGGGTAAAATTCTGCCTCCATGGTGGCAAAGCTCCTGCCTACTTCAGTGGGGCCAGATTTTAATTTCTGGAGCTCAGCCAGTGCTTTTCTTCTTACTTCTGTGTGTATGCTCAGCAGACATCTCACTTCTCTCCCTCTCTTTTGCTCCCCATGCTCCTGATATCTGTCGGACCCTTGGAAATGTAGTGTACTATGAACATCTGGATGGGACTAAGCCCTAGGGTTCCTTGCTAAACCAAGCATCTCCTGTTTAGTAGCACTGAGCACTTAAAAAAGGACCAGCAGTTTCTCTGAGCTGCCTCTTACCAAGATCCAAGCCTTCATCAAGTTGCTTGGGAAGATCCATAGTGCAAAGTCTGTTCAGTGTTCAGTCTTAGTGATTGTTTGCTCTCTGTGCTGGGGTATTGTGTAGGATCCTGGGATAGCATCTTGTAATATATATCTGTAACTCGTTGCTGAAAAGGTATTGATGGAAAAAGTGAAAAACTGGAGTTTTGGAAAAAAAAAAAAGGCAAAAATGGAGGGGGAAAAAATAGTGTGAAATACATAAGAGTTCATCTCAGCTGAGTTTACTGCTCTGACTTTTTCAGCTCTCCAAAGCGCATGAAAGAAGACAACATAAGGATCTTTTTCCACAATAATGCATCATAGCAATCTGTGGTGTCTAATTTTTAGTAGTGAGTTATGCAAAATGCTAACATTTTTGGAAATCTCAGTGCAGGTGGAATTTCCTGTTCTACATATGGTATGGGTGTGAGCTGGACTTGGCCAAGATCTGAACTTGAAGGAGCTGTGAGCTACACCAGCTTCAGAGGGTGGATTTAGGATTTGAGGAGGCCATTGCAATATTCTTTGGGTCAGGCTCAGCTGGGATTGAATGATATGGTTAAAAAAGGTAGTTTTCTGGGAAAGTAGCATCTAGATATTCTAAAGGTATGGTGACGCTGGCAGGTGAAAAGTAGTCATTAATTTTTTATGCTTTTATAGCATCCATGGTCATTTATCTCCCTCAAGCACTTACTAATGTCTGCAGTAAATAATGTGCACTGTCTTTGCCCTCTCTTCATAAATACTTCCAGTTTTTCAATTTAGACAAGCTTTTATATTCCATTCAGTGGGATGTCTCATCCCTCTGCATAGGGCCTCAGAAATCCTACTAGCATTATCTCTGTAGTTGGAGGAAGATCCATAAATAATTCTACTGCACACATGGGCAGGACTTTTAGTGTGAAAAACCACAAACTTTCCCCCAAGGTGTCATATCACCTGCAAAGTCCACAGAGTTTGGCACACTGTACAACAGTGTGGGCACTCTAGATAATATGAGCAGTTCCTTCTCTGCCTCTCATTTTGTTCTTTCCATAAAACCCTGCCAACGTACAGCTCATCGTGACTGTTAGGACCCTTTCAAATCTCTCTCATAGCTCTTCATTAAATCTATTAATATAACTTTTGAGGTAATTATTTTGATCCGTGTATGTCTAAAATGTCTTTGTGAAGAATAGTCAGCCTTTGGAAGTGGATGAAAGTGCATGATAAGAATCTGATCCACTGTTGTCTTGTAACCACTTGACTGTTCCTCGTTGCTATTAATAGTGGGGTTTTTTAGACAGAATGTAAAGGGGGAGGAAAAGGTGGAAAAACTCCCTAGATACTAGTTAATACAGCAAGTTACTAACACTTCCATTAGCAAGTCCTAATCCTGTCCCAGAGAGAGAATACTGATGGGACCTAGTTAAAGACTGAGCAGATTGGGTCTCAATGTGCCTGACGTGTGACATAAGTCCTGGTGGCTCTACTAAAATCTTGTGTGGATGTTGCACTAAATGATTGCCATGGACTGAAACTTCCAATGAGCTGAGTTCCTAGATTGCTTTGGGACTAACACCAATGCTAACATAGCACTGGTGGTTTGAAAGAGTCACCAAGTGAAACGTAGCTGGCACTAAAAATGTACTCTGGATTATTGCATACACCTACGAGACTCCTGCCAGACTCTGAATGGACAGGGAAGCTTTTCTGTTATAAAACTGCTCCTCCTTTCCATATGTAGAGAAGTGAAATACAAAGTATTTCTGCACAACAAATTACAAAAAGAGATGTACAAAACTGCTGTGAATCAAGGAGGAAATTTAAATTCTAATTTATTTGGTTTTTATCTGTTTCACATCTTCTGTGTCCATTGACACTGTGTACAGAGCAAGGATGAAGACATCAGATCACAAATGTCCCTTGTCCCCACTGAGCTGTGATATGGCTCAGTCAGAGGGCATGGTAAGCACTCACAGCAGTCTGGACTAACCTAGGGTCCCAAAAAGGCTGCTGATGCCATGAAGGTTGCTCAATATTTGAGTCTGGGAAGAGACATGGAAGAAAGTGTTCGCCTTCAGTAGTGGAAGCTCCATTTATAAGTCTGCCTGTACATCTGAAGTCTGTGACAGTCCCTAGCTTGCCTCTGTCTGCCCCAAATTACATTCCTGCCTATATGTTGCTTTTATGTTGTGTAGCTGCCTTGGAAGCCCAGTCCGGAAGCCAACCAATTTCTTCCTGGTGGTTTTGTTTCATTTGGATCAGTTCCCTGATCCAGAAGTTGTTGTGCCAGTACAATAGGAGAAAAGAAATGTGGAGCACAAGAGAAGAGAGGGACATAGAAGCCAGCTTTCACAACACTGTTCCCAAAAGCAAGCACACTGTCTCCATCACAAGTGGACCCTATGCAGCTGTCTGTTTTGCTCAGAAATCAGAATAAACAACTAGACAAAGGAAGGATGAAGTTTCAAATCTCATTTGAATGCTTATATCTGAGTATATACGCATTTTATTAATGCTCAGTGAATGCAAGAGACATAAGGGATTTATTGTGTATGACAATGAAACTAAGGAAGGAAAAGTGCTTCTGTAAAGACTGCGGGTATTTGGTTTGCTTGGGAAGGTTTTGGTAGCAGAGTGGCTACATGGGTGGCTTCTGTGAGAAGCTGCCAGAGGCTTCCTATTTGTCCAGTGGAGCCAGTGCCAGCTAGCTCCAGGATGCTGGAGCAGTCTGTACTTTCAGGATGCACCCCGTGGAAGGGACCTGTGATGGAGCAGTTAGTGAAGAAGTGTGCCTGTGGAAAGGACTTACATTAGAGAAGTTTGGAGGCCTGTCTCCTATGGGAGTGGCCCCATGTTGGAGCAGGGGAAGAGTATGAGGAGTCCTCCCCCTGACAAGGAAGGAGGGGCAGAGTAAATGTGATGAACTGACCACAAACCCCACTCCCCTATGCTGCTAGGGGGAAAAAAGGGAGAGAATTTGGGAGTGAAGTTAAGCCCAGGAAGAAGGGAGGGGTGAAGGGAAGGTGTTTTTAAGATTTATCTCTCCTTACCCTACTCTGATTTGATTGGTAATAAATTAAATTAATTATTTTTCCCCCAAGTCGAGTCCCTTTTGCACCTGATGGTAAATTGGTGAGCGATCTCTCCCTGTCCTTAGCTTGACCCATTTGCCTTTTGTTGTATTTTCTCTGCCCTGCCCAGATGAGGAAGAGAGGGATAGAGTGACTTTGGTGGGCTCCTGGTGTGCAGTCAGGGTCCAGCCACCACACTGTGTTGGCACAGAAGTGTGTCCTTAGATGTGTCATTCCCAATTGTTCTGAACGTGTATTGCGTGTGTGCAGGGAAAAAGGAGACCCAAGCACTGGCACCAGTGATAACATATCTTGTATCTTTCTCTGTATTCCACTGTCTTTAGCAGATAGCTGGATAAAACACTGAACAAGAAAGCTTTTAAAGCAAAATTGACAATGTAGAGTAAAATACAAATCTGAACTGCAGAGAGACCAGATGACTTCACACTAGCTGATCTCTTTGATTTATACTTGACAACGAAAGCCTTGCCTTGCAAGAGATGTTCAGTAGCTTGCATACAATTGACTTGATTATTTAGGACTCGTGTTCACATTTGTATTGTCTGTGGAGTTTTTATTCTCATCAGTTTTAACATAAAAGCCTCCACTCAAATAATCAGGAAGTGCTGTTTAAGATACAATGTGCTGCTCTGATTCTGAATCTTTTTCTTATCAGTTCAGGAACAAAACCAAAGGGGAGACACAAGGATCCAGCTTGGATCTGCACCTGAAAATAAGAAGTAAGAAGTATGGCAGAGCAGTGGTTCTGTAGTAAGGGAGGCAGAGGAAGGGGAGGATTCCAGGGTCAGTGCCTCTGTTTGCTGCTGTCATTTCAGATAGGCAAGGCAAATGTAGGGCTCACCTGTACTGTGCAGACCCCAGAGACCCCTACTGGGATCAGGCTCTGCTGAATCAGTCAGTACATACACAGATATGGACACACCTCCAGAAACCTCACAGGTAAGAGCAGATCACAGCAAGCAAACAGATCTCGTAAATTTGGTGGGAAAAGAAAGACAATGGAAAGGCAGCTGTGCCTCTTGCAGAGTAAAAACAAGAGGCTGAGGTACAACAGGCACTCAGGAAGTATAGTGGCATTTCTGCAGCAGTCACTCTTGATTCTGCTTGCATGTATTTTGTTTTGGGTGCATTGCTTCATGAGTGTGCGTTTGCCTTAGTGCTCCATAGTGAAGGTAACTCAAATGAAAGAGGTCAGGCAAGAGGTCTCCTGATAAAATGTTTCCAGTCATTGCTACATAATGTTTTTTTCCTCATTCATCCAGGCTGTGAGCCTCGGAATGTGCAAGAGAATCATTTGCACGAGGAAGCTGACTGGTTTCTTATGAGAATTTAAAGGATCATGTGCATGCTTACACTTGTAGTTCTTGTGTTGTAACCAGCAGTTCTGATTTCTCGAAAAACATGAGAGAGTTGCATTTAGAAGAGATTAAGTGTAAGGGAGGGGGGAGTGTGCATGTAACTATGTGATGGTTTTTTGTATGGTAGAAAAACAGTCTTGTGGGAGATGTTTGGCCTGTGAGAAGCATCCAGAACTGCTCTGCTCTAAGTTTTCTCCAGACTCCTGTAGGGGCAACAGCTCAAACTTTCACACACAGTCTTCTAACACTCTATGATTTCAGTCTCAAAAAAAATCAGTGGTATTTGCTCATAAAATACTAGTGAAGGCCTACTCATTTTTTCATCACTTTCCTCCAACCACTTTTCTCCAACTGCAGAAATTAGGGTGCTTCAGGGATCCTCCAGGGTTGCCACAGTAACCAGGTCACTTCACCTAGAAGCAAGAGTTCTCACTAAATTCTTGGTACCTCGACCTTCTGTTGTTCTGGATGTGGGCAGTTTTAAGCGAAGATAGCGCCTGAAACTGATGCTTTGAGACTGATAGGCCAGATGGAGAAACTGGCTTATGAGTGTTAATAGAAAATGGGAATGATTGGAAGAGAAGAAGGTAACAGGTCAAGCCCAATATCCAAGAGGAAATATCCAACTTCTGGCACGCATGTTAGAGGATTTTCTCCTGCCTGAGAGCCTAGGAATGGGAAAGGTGTGTAAGCCCTCACACTTAGGGATGCTGAAAATAGCATCCCTATCCAAATGCTATTCCTATATATCCACGTGGATATATTCTTGCCCAGCTAGATGCCATCTTTGCCACTCCAGTGGCAAAGCTGATATCCTGGGGAATCTACTCAGGCTGTACTCAGCACAGTGCACACTAGCATCAGTTGCATTAATGAATATCCACCCAAACTGGCTTTTTATTGTGACTGTCTTTTGCAAGTGCCAAGACATTTGACAGTTCTTTTCATTGTAACTCATGTTAACATATCTGAGGCACTCAGGGAGTAGGCAAGAACATACGCTTTGTTGTGTGGCAATAGGTAAGCCATTTATTAGTGTACACAATGTGCAAAACAACTTACCTGGAGATCTCTGTGAATTTTTGCTCTATTTTCCACCTTCTAGGTAGCATAGTGCTATAAGACAATGAAAAAAAATACTCCTACAGGAAAAATTCACAGAAAATGTATAGATTAAGGGTGCCACTGGCAAAGTCAGAGTATGAAAAGCACTTAGCTGAAATAGCTTTATTAAATTTATTAAATTGTAGCATTTCAGTGGCGGGGGGAAAATCACACAAAGGGGGTTTAAAATCTGCCAGTTCCTCGCACAGGTAATTAAATAACACAGTGTTTTCAGCTGCTAAGGTTTCTTTGGGAGACAGCCACCAAATGTGGTGTGTCACGTATGCATGAGAAACCTGACTTCAGATTTTGCCCCCGAGTGCACAGGATATTGAATTCAACTGAGGTGTTGCTAAACTTCATTACTTCCCTGTAATTGCATTTTGAAAAGGTAGTGGCACCAGCAAATTGTCTTTCTGCACATGAATAGTTGTCAGTCTGTAAGACTAAAATAGTCTTAAAGAAGGAAATTTAAGAAAAATGACCCTCTGCCAACCTGCTCTGGGAGATGGAACATGCTTCCAGCTCTGGAGAAGCCTGCAGCCTAAAAGTGCACTTCCAAGGAAACCATTTTGGAGAAAAGCTTTGGTAGAAAGATTGTGTTTTTAGTGGTTCACCCTCAAAAGTGCGTTGTTAGACTACTATAACGGCTGCATATTCCACAGGGCAGAAACAATTACATTTGTTTGCAGTAATTAATTCCTTCTGTCTCTTTTTTTTCCTAAATTAATCATTCAGTTTTTGCTTGATTGTGACTGAAAGATGCAAGACCACTTCCCTTGTAAAAACTGAAAATTTACTATAAATTTGTACTCAGATTCTAAAAGCCCTTTTTCCAGACTAGACATAAAATACACCAATATTTTAATCTTTTGTTTTCTAAAGGCTCCTGGGGTCTAACTTGTTTTGGAACTGCCTGGGAACCTTCTGGAAACTACCACTTTTCAATGAGAGGAGTGGAAAAGTAAAGAAACTTGAATAAAAAGGGAGTGGCAGAACGGGTTAAAACTGAACCTACTGTCACAGAGTTTTGACTCTAACTTTACAGTAGTGTACCAAAGGGAAATAATAATGAACAGTACAAAGGCATTTACATTTTTTGAAGCTACATGGTTTGTTTCCAGGTTTTTGGAGTGGTTTTGTTACTTTTATTTTTCTAGGGAGGTATTGGTATATAGGGTAAAAACTCTTTCTTCTGCCTCTCCAAGCAGTGTGAATGCTCAGAACGCAAAAGAAGGAGGAACAGGAGTATATATTAACTTAAAAGATTGGAACAGAAACAAAAGGTTTTCATGCAGAGAAACAGTGTTTTAAAATTATTCTGTTTCAATTTGAGTTTCACATGTAGAGTGTTAGGGAGATCTTGATGCTAGTGGTGGTGGCCAAGTGACCTAATGAACGTATTTTCTAGTAAAATTCCATCAGCAATTTGTTGAAACTTAAATTGACCTTTCCCATCCACTGCTCTAAGAAGAAACTCTGAAGATGGATGACTTTGGTTTGGCCTTTCTCATGTCCCCATGAGCATTTCAGCAAGCATCCCTGATAAAAGCTGGGGTTTGGAGGGGATTTTCTGATGCCAGAAGATGTTCGGTTGAAACTACATTGTGACTGGAGGCTTATTTGAAAGGAAATGCTAAATGGCCCTAGATTTATATAGCCTAAAACCAGTTTCTGTTGATGTCCCTGCAGGATTTCCTACCAGCCAGAGCCAGGCCTCCACGGGCACTTTGCAAGTGAGAAATTATCCTCAGATGCCCTTTAGCCAGCTTTAGTGGCCTCTAGGTGAGATTGAGTTCCCTCTTCAGTGTTCGTTTCGCTGCTTATTGTCCTGGTTACCCCACTCTGGGTTTTGTCACACCCAGCATTTTGCAATCCAGTAAATGGAACTCACTTTTTTATCATGTTACTTGTGGAAACCATGAGCAAGGAAGCAAAAGGAGGTAGGTAAATGAGGAGGGAACATGTGTGCACTCTTGCTTTAGGCTGGAGAGACAAAACTCTTGTTTTCAGATCTCAGATCAAGAAAAACTGTGCTACATTCTTCTTAATACGGGCTCATTTTGGACAGAAAGGGAGGCAGGCAGGAAGGAGACATAGGATCAGAAAGAGACTTACATTAAATTAATTTGAATTCTTTAAATCAAAATTGTCAGTTTGGTTTCAGTTGTTGTAAAGGCTGATTTTATTTTTTTTTCTTCTTCACATAAAGCTATTTTCATAAATTTTTTTCAGACAATATTTGAATGTAGCAGGCCAGGCCCAGCACATCAGATTTATTTTTAATGGAAAAAAAAAATGCTGAGCTATTGCAGGATTGTCAAAGGAATGTTCCAGTTAAAAGGAGATTGGCATCGACTGATTTAAATTTTCCAAAATGAACATACAAGATAAACAGTTGACCTCTTCATTTATGAGAGCTTTTCTTGATTGTTGTTCTGTACTCATGTGTTCTCTGTGAATGTGCATTAATGTACACAGACAAGCTTGTTAGAATTTTATCTGGTGCACTAGCCCTGCCACAAGACACAGGTAACGTTTTGGACATCTCTGTTCCAAACAAACAGTGGTTCTGTACACCTTCTAGCCATATTTTAATCCTCATTTCATGTGCTAGTGATGGGTTTTAAATGTGCTCATTTTTCTTTCCAGTGGAATGCTTTTGATTTGGTAAAAAATATTGCTTAATCCTCTAAGTAAACTGTAGAAGCAACCTAAAGAAGATGCAGAGGATATTAAAAAGGTTTACTTTTCCAAAAGGAAAGGTTTTTCTATAATCTCTGAGTTTGGGGGTTTTTTATTATTTCTAAACCAATGAAAAGAGACATATGTCTCATAAAAACAACTATACATGGACCATTTAAATCAGGGGGTTTTGCTTAAGTTTTCAGGAAGTCCTTGTAGAGATGTTGCTGATGGAAATTATGCGCTGTTTCAGACTGCAGAAATATACTTTACTTTTCCTGCTAGTACTCCGTCCCAGTTATATGAGGTTTATGGGTTCTATCAGCTGACAATTTCATCTCCTACCTGCCAATCCATAAATGCCAGCAGCAGACTGAGTAATTTGCATCCTCTGCAAAAGGCTGACCCACAGACCTAGTGGCACACAAAGACCTTCCCGGTACACAGACTATCCAAATAGTGAGAAATTACAAACTTTTAGGTATAAAAGTTCACATTTTGCTGTTGGGGGTCTTGGTCAGATTTTCTTCTCAGTCAGAGAACTGGCCACAGCTGTGGGTACATTACTGACACTGAAACCATTGAGTAAGCTGCAGGGAAGATCAGATCTGGGATAAAGCTGTTCTGAAGCTGCATAATTACACTGGAATATAAAATGTGCTGCAAGGTTTGATAGGCTTGTGAGGTTTGAGAGAAAGGAGAGTTAGCAGCTGAACTCATCTGTCACTGTAGGATGTTGAAAAAAATTAAATCTCTGTGGTTTGGTGTTGCATGAAGGGCTCTTTTGAAAACCAGATATTATGGCTTTTAGCTGCCACCCATCTGCAGTTCTGCACTGGCACAGAGATGGATGAAGTAGCTGGGGACCTGGTGCAGTGAATGATGCTAATTGCTAGCGAATCTGAAAGGGATTGTATCGTGCAGCTATTACAATTGTGGAGAGTAGACTCAGCTACCCAGGACATCCCTTCCAGAGCAGGTCTCTTACAGCTTCCACTCTAAGTACAGAGTAATACTCCCTGTGTTAAAGGTACTGTTACATTGAAGCTGTTTCGAAGCCTAGTTTCTACACTTGTCTGCCGTTTTTCCTGCTGTTATTTTAAAACATCATTACGTAAGGCTCCAGAAAATAAAAATCTGAGGATAGTGAAGTATTTTAGGTTAATTATTTTCAATGAGACATTTTTGAAAGCTCCAGAAGTTGATAGTACCTCATCTTAAGTGTTGTCATGGTCAGTAAAGGTCAGAGCTGTCCTTTCTGTGTGCATATGAGGGAGGATCAGATACAAATACTTACCAAAAGTGTATCTGAATAGGGGGCACTAGAAATTAAGTGTACACTGTTTTCAATTAGGATTAAAACTTCCTTCTGTAAGGATTCTGTGAAACTGGATGTTAAAGAAAGCTTCCTTGCAGAATTTTTAGTTAGGGGCTTCAAAAGAGGAAGTGTATGGATACTGTAAGAAGCCCATAGGGAGGAGATTTAAATTAGTAGAATGCTTTGAAAGCACCTACAATTTATTTTTTAAAACTACTGCAATTCTCATCAAATTAAGGGGTGACACTTCAGCTTGTCACGTCATTTTCCTTCATTGCTAACAGACATAAACAGTAGAAATTGTTTCTTTATGGAAAACTGGATGTTCTTATTTAATTGATCATTGTATAATCTGTTTGCCTATGTGCCTATCATGGAAGAGAAGAAATAGTAAAGCTATGGAGTATGTCTGTAGTGATCTGTTCAGGTTCTTACTTTGTTTCAATATATGCATCAGCTCTGTCTGCAGAATATTGTACTACTGGTGGTGCCACACCATCAAGAAAGACTGCATCTATAAACTGATGGAGTTTGGGAGACTGAAAAGCATGTTCTTTGCTTTTAAACTGGGATTTTTTAGAGTCATTGAGAAATTGCTGAGGCGCCGTGATTCTGGGGGGTTTTCTTTCTGTTGTTACAAATTTGTCTACAGCTGAATTGCACTTAACTCAATCTTTATCTCTTGAGCTACAGTAAGTAGATAAGCTATGTCCTGTGACAAAATATATAACTAAGCTGTCCAAATCAAATCAGGTTAGACAGTCTTGTAAAGTTCAAAAACATATCTTCTCTGAGTTGTTGTGCTATTTCTGTCAAGTATTCTCTGTTTTTATGGACTTGCGAGAACTAATCTTAGCCTAAGCAGTGTACTTTGGTCCAATGTCTCCCAGGTTTTGGGGACATGTACCTGACAGTCCTGTGAGCATGTGGCAGGAGACTAGAAATGGTCCATTTCTGCAAGCTCACATGTGTGAGCTGGTGGGAGGGACACTGATTTCACTGAGGTGTCAGAAGGCAAAAAGTTGCGACATACAATGTTAGAGTCTCTGCATGTGTCTGCTGTTTGTGGGCAGCCCTTGGGTAGCATGGAGGATGCTGAAGGATGTGTGGATGGATGACCACGGAATGCTGTCCTAATGACTTGTCAGGCACGGTGGTCCTACAGCTGTGCCCTGCTTCAGGCTGCTTCTGCAACAGAGTCAAGCCCATTCTCAGGCGTGTTGTTGCCTTATACTGAACAAAAAGGAAGACTGTTCTTCCCTTAAAGTAAAAGTTAAACTTCAAAGTTGATAACTGTTAAAAGTTGTGTTTTGCTAGTGACGGCAGTAAAAATTACTTATCTGATATGCAGGTTCCTCCACCACCTCTGTGGGGTTTTTCTCTTTTGGCTTCATGACTGTGTGTAATTTTTTTAATATTTCATGAGAAAGACATCCCTGGGTGAAATTTTTATTATGGACCTTTCTAATGGAATTGAATTTCAGCCAAGGATCACTGTCTCCAACATGCATGATGAGGAGGGAGTTCCTACCAACATGCACAAAATTAAAGCCCACAAAGTTCTGGGCTAACGACTTGCCCCTTTATCCTGGAAATGGTCTTGGCATCTCAGGTGGAGCCCAGTGTCAGCAGCATTGGATAGGAAGGCATGATCATGTGTGAGAGAGAGGGAGAGGGAGAGGGAGAGGGAGAGAAGATACACACACGCTTCATTCAAGTAATTCCAGCACTCTTGAGCTCTTCAGCCACCTCCTTGTGCATTTGCTCATTAAACTCTCTAATATGTGCACAGGTATTTTTGTAACATCTTTGCTCAAGTATGTTTAATGTAACTGCTTTTGAGAGGTCAGTATCTAATTCCTCAGTACTGTGCTTTGCTGGTGACCTGGGGTTTTTGAGAGCTTATGCAGTAGAAAGTATTTAAAGAGATAGATTGGAAAACCATTCATATGCTGCCACAACAGATGAACTCAGGCAAACTTATGTGAGCTTTTCCAACCCCCTCATTCAAAACTAAACAGGAGTTGTCTTTGAGGCAAGCTGTTGTTCTCTGTTACAGCTGTGTGTATACTTGTAATTGAGGAAGCAGTTCGTAGTGATTAGGCAGAAATATGGGGGGTTTTGTTTGTCACAGCAGTCTTAGGTTTTACATCAAGTTCTCAGAATTAATTGCTTCTGTGTGGATTTTCACTGTCTAGTAGCCACCTTGTACATGACCTGAAGAAGGAGTGAGAAGTTTCTAACATCCTATAAAAAGCTGCATATCCATTTCCATGTCCTAGTCCCATTCTGTGCCCATGGTAGGTGGCTCTTCCAAGCACCAAATGCTTTCTTACATTTCCCTGCAGTCCTGAGCAGGAGCAATCTCAGCTGGCTTTGTGCAGTTGCTTTCTGCCATGGAGTTCCCCAAGGAGAGGTCACAGCTCTGCAGCATGATCAGACCAGAGAAAAAGGTTTTGGAAACCACTATCTTACACCGAGTCTTCTGGTTTAATATTGTATCCAGCTGGGGATACCTCTGCAGCATGATTGCTCTGAGGTGCTTGGGTGGTGTTGGCCGGTTCATCTCTGAATCACCCCTTCAAAGGATGTTCTTCTTGATGTTTCTTAGGAATACAAGAACTGAAATTTCTCTCACCATAACACTCTTGCTCATTCAATCCAGTAACTGCATGAGGCTGTTTTCTTCTTTCAGGCTTGCTGGAAGAAGAGCACAGTGCTGACACAGGTTTTAAAAATATAGATGAGAAAGTTCAGTCACAGTAGCAGTCCCCAAGGTAGCCCGTGGAAGCTGAGATGCACAGCATTAAATAGTGGGATTATACTGCTTGGATGTAAAAGTCTCTTTATTCTGCCAGCCTGCCAATAGGCTATGTGTTGTACAACACAGACTAACACATACAGCATTTATCTCTGCTTTTGTCTCACTCCTGCTGTCCCTTCAGCATTTTGAATGGCTTGCAATGTGACTGAAGGTGTTTGCTCACTGCTTAAAGGGTATTTGTCTCTCCATGTCTCACCTTGGCTACTGGGATAATCTTTGCAAGATCCCTTACACACCATTAACATGACAAATTATTTTTCTGTAACTTTATCACTTCTTGCTCATTGTTTTGCTGTAACACCAAGGAGCGCTGGTCATTCAGCAGCTGCTAAGAAAACCAAATAAATAGTCCCTATACCATACCTGATGTTTTAGATGTATAACAGCGTGGTTACTGTGGGGACAGCTTGCAGGTGTTGACTGCAATAATTTATTACCAAAGGCAGCTAAGGTACTTGAGAATCAAAACTGTCATGTACTTGCAGACCTGTGCTTCAGTGTTTTTTAATCTTTTCCATTCTTGTGGGAGATGTCATTTTCTGATTTTCAATCAAGTACCTGAATAATTTTGCATGTTCTAAATACTGATAATGTGTACCAGTTGGTACATTGAATGAAATACCTCCACATTTATTTATGAAACTTCCTGTGGGATCAGAAGAACATGATGTCCTGACCAGAGGTGCACCTGGTGCAGTATTTGGGCACTGAGGATGGCCAGTGGTGAACAGTAAAGGAGGGTGTGCAGCAGCATCCCACTGTCTGTCTCTCTTTCTAGACAGTGGGAGGGCCTGGAGGGAGAAAGGAAAAGCAGATTTGCAAAGGTTTAAGAGGCTGGATGCCCTGTTGTGAAGGAAGTAGAGTGGTTCTTGTCTGTCGGTGAAACGAGAGTGTGGGACTGAGGAATGGGGTCAAAGATGGAATTAAACACTTTGTAGTGAATAAAATCTAGTAGGTGGCATCCCTGCCTATGGCATGGGGTTGGAACTAGATGATCATTAAGGTCCCATCCAACCCAAACCTCTCTATGATTCTTGAAGACCAGATGTGCAGATAAACTGTGAAGAACCTTGAATGTGGGGATGAGTTGATCCAAGAGCATAAAGTGCAAGAGACAGTGTGATGGCTCCCTTGACTGTTCTGGTAACCTTTATAACCAAATTTTGACTGAGTTTTCAGTGGGAAAGAGGAAAGACTAGTCATGTAAAGAGAAAATGATGTCGCAATATCTAGGCCACAGAAGGAGTTTCCCTGCTGGTCCCAGGGCAGGAACATGATGAGCTTGACCCATAAGAGTAAGAACAAAGAGGAAATTACACTGAAAGCAAAAATATTAGATTTTCTTGTATCATACCTGGCAGAGGCATGTTTGCTGTATCACAGAGAGGGTTGGCAGCTCCCCACTAATACAGCTGATCAAAAGTTCCCAAAATGTCAACGAGTCTCTCACAGAGAGAAGACTGATCTCCAAAGTGTTGACTACTAAAATAATGTTAATATGTGCTGTGAATTTCAAAGGCTGAGTGTTCTGATTCCTGGGTAAAATCCCAAGGTTGGGCCCAACTCCTTCCATACAATAACAGCTGGTATGTGTTGTGCCCTTTTTTTGCTCAGCTTTCTGCAAATGTGTTTGCTGTAGGCTCCCTGTGTTATATATCCTTATTTGGATGGATTTTTTTTTCTTTCTTTTGGAGAAAGCATTTAGGTGCTGATACTTTCTGCATTCTCTCTGAAAATGAGTTTATTGGTCTTGTCAAAGCACAAAATATCTTCTCAGGTAACTGGTGTTAAAATGTATTGCTTAAGTACAACATGCTCCAAATTTAGGCTTCAGATAATTAGTTATATTACTCATAAATTCTCCATTTTGATGCTTGACTTGAGATACTGGGGTGTGATTTCCAGATGATGATGATGATGATGATGATGATGATGTTAGCCCTTCATACTGCAGGATGTTTAAAGACAAGGAACTATGTCTTTGGCTGTTTTTCATTAAGAGCTGCTGTATATTCTCCCAAACCATGTATCCTAGAAAAGGATTAAGGGAAGAAATTTTATTGCCCTTTTATTCAGCAGTAAGAAAAAAAAACAAGTTTACTTTGGGAGAGTCCTTTGTGTTTTATGTCATATCCAGACCCATCTACCACGTCTCTCAACCACTTAGGGGTTTGGTGCAGGTAAACATATTTTTGAAGTGTCCTCTTAAATTAATCTTGCCAGGTCATGGCATATGGTTCTTCCCCTGTGTGCTGATGTCTGGGTATTCTTTGCAAAATGTTTCAGACATCATCTGCTTTATGTCCTGGAAGAAGGTCTGTTTCCATTAGTACATTCACAGAGCTCTGGCTTGTTATTTACAAAAAAAGACTCTAACCTTTCCTTCCAAAAGCAGTTACCACACTCAAGTACTTGTTCCCCTTGCTGCTCAGATAAATCTCACTCTGATTCTAGGGAACAGCAATAAAATATTTCCCCAGTGCTCTGTTCTCAATTGTAGCCAGCCAAACTTCTTCATCCGTTTTATTAGCCTCTGTGTACAGAAGGACTGCATTAGTAACAAGGCGTTTTATAATCCTTTCTCCTCAAGCATATCCCCACTGTTTCTTTTGCATTAGAGATTTTATAGGCATTTTTTTTACATGTATTTTATTTTATGTTATGTTAGTGCAGTTATGGCCTGTTCTGAAGTGTTACAATTCTCAAAATTGTATGGAAGGCATTTGAGACTGGTAAAATGATCCAAGGAGAAGTATGGGATGATTACCTTGAGAATAATTTTAACAATCAGTAATGTTTTTAAAAGAAGGGGTCTTAGTGATAAATTTAATTGGTATTGTTATGAAAGGAGTTGCCATTTGGGGTAATAATTTCATAAGATGCTCTTCCTCTTAGACTTTAAACAGCAAAGTGATGCAGTGGCAAGGCCGCAGTAGGCGGTAACAATAAACTCTGTAATGGTAAAGTGTATTCTTAGGCAGACAAAGAAAAATAGAGGACTCTAGATATGTCACTCTCATAAATCAAATGTGATTAATTGCGTCCTGGTTGTTCTGATATTGGAAACAAAATCTGAATAGCACTGCTAGCACTGGCATTCTTCTGTGGCTTCAAGCTGAGCAGAATGTGCTTTGATAAAGATCCCATATCAATGCTTCTAATGACTCTGGATATATTTTCTCATCAGATCCTCAAAGCTCTAGGAGATGGTCACATTTCCGGTTTCTTATGAAGCAAAATCCTTGTGTAGGATCATCCTTTCAGACACATCTGAATGTTTTCTTAGAAGAAGTGAGCCCTAGACTGGAATAAGGTTCATGGTAATGCATACATTTTAGATACTTGTCTAGATCTGGGAGCATAACTAACACCAGGGATTTCATATTTTTGTTTAAATCTGTCTCCACAAACTGAAGAGTTCTGAAATAAGGTATATTTCACTGCAGTGAGGATGTGAAATGAGTAGTAGTACTTCTCTGCTTATTCTCAAATGGGTGTAATAGCAGAGAGCTACCCAAAGGTCTGGAGAAGGAAAAAAGTGCCATCTTAGACAAACCTTATATATATTTAATGCCAAGAAGCTTTTGTTGTTAACATTTTAGTGTGGTCTCATTTTTCTGCTGATTTCCTGGATGCAAATTGCTTATGGAAGTTTTAGCCCAGTTATGGGCTTTTACAGCTCGGTGAGCTTGGGGAAAATCTCTGCCTCTGAGGTAAGGTGGAGCAATTTTAGGAGAGCCCCATGGCACTGTCCATGTCCTAGGGACATCAAACGACAGTATGGGATGTGGCCTCCTCGGGAGGAGCACAGTGGTGAGCAGGAGCGAGGCCTCCATGAGCGCAAAGTCCACCAGAGTTTCATCAGCTTGTTTCTCACCCTTGAGTGGGTCATTGCAAGTATATCTCAGCTGGTGCCTATGCCTGTATGCTTGGCAGAGGAATGGGTTTGTAAATGCACTTTTCACTCACTGTTCGATGCTTAGCTCCCTCCCAAGCCTCTTGCAAGCAGTATCAAATTCTTAGAAACCCATTGTCTGACCTCTTTCTTTTGGAATATTTATTAGGGTACAACAGCTACAGACCAATGGTTACGAATAGCAGCAGCAGTAGATAACTGTTACTAGTGTGCAATCTTACTGTTTTCAAAGCACCAGAGTAATTAGCTATTTTCATCCTTGTTTGATTGCAGTAATATTCAAATGTAAGTATCACTTGATGCACTTTTCAAGAAGTAAGGGCTGTACCACCTTTGTGTGGGCCACTTCCAAATCTACCTGGTGATATTCTTCCCATGCTAATGTAATTGATTTAAAATAATATTGGCTAGAGTTTGGTTAATTTCACCTCTCAAACAAATGTGTGTCAGGAAATACAAGTGAGTGGAAAAAGTCTGTCTGGACAGGCAGCATGCTGTGGTGTATTATGTTTCACTGACATGAGAGGAATGTGGCAGGGAGGTCTACAGTTCCCTGCTGTAGGCACTAACACTCCGGCTGGAAAGCAGCTTGGGATGTGCCTTTTGCTTCATTAAGCAAAAGGCTTTCTGCCTGTGGCAAGAAGTGCTGTAAAACACAGTGGAAGCATTATAGTGTGTGTGGTTAGACAGGGTTGCCAATCTCGAGTATCTAAAATCACAAGTCAGATATTCCAACATAAAATCTGTCTAGAAAATAGAGATTTAATTTTTAAAACTCTTCATTTCCTTTTTGCCTCTTAAGCTTCATTTATTTTTAAGTGAAAGCTGAGATCTTCACTGAAAGTTGAGATCCTCATCTGACTTCGGGGCTTTAAGAAAAACAGCAAATTACAAAAAACTTGCAAAAAGGTCATAAAGGTTGTTAACAGTGAGTCAGGCATCTTCTGTAGAAGCTGTGTGATTGTATAAGCTTTGTCATTGTAAATAGGACCTAAAAGGCAGGGATGCAAAACGAAGGCTAAGCTCCTGGCACTTGCAATGTAGTTGAGGTTTGCTTACCTTTAACAAATAACAGTAACTGTGCTGGCTTGTGTTACTGAGCAGCCAGCCAAAAAAAACTGAACAAAACAAACCAGCACAGTCTGGCAAGCCTGTGTTGTGTGGGGGAGCCACGGTGAGGCAGTTTGTAGACCTTGCAGCCAGAGTTACCTACAACTGATCCGCGTCTGGTGTAACTTCTGCAGCCTCCCAGAGTTTCATCCTGTGTGTGTTGGGGTCAGTAGCAGGACTCCTGTTTACAGGAGCCAGCAGGTAATGCTGAGGGATGCACTAATTTCCTTATGTAGCCTATAGTTTCCAAAGAAATGTCAGTGCTTCCCTGAAAGGGAAGTTATAAGAATGGTGATGTCCAAGTTGTTCTCCCCACTCTGCCAAAGCTGTAGATTCAGGATTTTGAACTGCTGCACTGGTAGCAAGCAAGGAAGGTGGAGCGCTCCTGTTTCTAGGTGCTATCACAGTGCTGGAAAAGCAATGCCAGAGCATAGGCATGGATGTTTTTAGGATCTTTCCTTTGTTCCTTGTTCCTGCCGACCTGCACTTCAGTTCCAAAGAAGACAAACTACAAAGCCCACACTTTGCCAAGACTAAGAGCCAAGAATTTGAATAATTGTATAGGATTTGTAATGTAAAACTCAAGTTTGCTGGTTTGGAGAATGGGTGCTGCTGTACCTCCACCAGACATTAGGTAGGTGAGCTGCAAATCTGGTCCTGTTCTATCTGCCTGTCTCGAGCTCAGTTGAGATTTTTTTCTGCTGTGCAACCCTGGAAGAAACAACAATTCTTGAAATAACATTTCAGCACTATGAAACTACTGCTCATTGGATGCTCTGACATTTAGTGTTGGCAGCTCTGCCTGACTCTTCAGCATGCATCTGGCTGTCACTATTCAGCCAGTCCTTTTCTTCTGCACAGCTAGTTCAGATGGAAAACACCTTGGCTCTCAAGAGTGCTCCAAGTGGTTCTTCAACATGGCTAAGCCTCAGGAGCTGTGTCTTGCAAATATAAACTTGCTCTTAAGCATCATTTTCATTGTTTTTAAGAATCCTACTGGTTATAGAGGAATGATAAATAATCCAGTGGTCTGAAACCACATTATTCTGACTCAGGGAGCTGTTACCACTAAAGATGATGCTTTAGGTGTTGGAGGTATATGAGATGCTCTCATATACTGTAGGATCTAGCAGTTCACCTAAAGGTTCAATGTCATTGAAGACCATTGAAGTCTGCAGGATGTATCATTCAGCTTGTAAATACTTCCTCCACCTCCAGTGGAAACATTTATAGTCAGAAGCAATGCCTTGAAATATTTACTAATGTCATATTGAGAGGGCAAGAAAAGATAGAGATGTAAAGATGTTATGTGCATTAATTATTTATCTTGCAATCAACAAAGTATAAAAATAATCCAAGCTGAAAACTGGGAAGAATTGCAAAGAAAAACACTGACTCTTTCAGTTTGAATAATGCAGACCCCATTCAAGCTTTCTCCACAGAACATGAGGTCTAATCCCAGCACAAGTAAACACATGTGGGGGTTTTTCCTATAAAAAAATTAAAAATCATGCTGCTCTTGAGAGGCGACTAATTGTGCTCACTTAGCTTCAAGTGAATAATTAAACTGTGAGGAGTTATTATTTTCCTGGCTCTTCTGTCATGTTTCTTACTTATTAATTCTTAGATATTCAACTTCTAGACTTTTTAGCATCAATCAGGCTATGCTTCTATTGTCTGAAAAGTAAAATATATAAAGGAAAAACTGCCACAGATTTAAATACATTGTATTGTTACAGTATAAATACCATCATTGTAATTAAACCACTTGAAAATATGAGCCATCAAATTTTTCTCTCAGGGGCTCAGCCACCTATGAGGGTTTTGTGCCTTTGAAAATCTCCCTAGTGTGCTTTGCTTCTCCTGATTGTTCTTGGAAGAAAATGAGCTTTTAGTCCTTTAAAATCTGTTGGCTTTATTTGCTGCTAAATATACACATGGTAAGTGCTGTGGGATCAAAACAAAAACAAGTTGCTCTTCCTAGGCTTGTAGTTTTGATGTGATTTGCAATTTGGCAGAAGTCAGCAATAAAACTCTTAGTGTATTTGGGGTCATGGTGCATTAAGGTAGATCCCTTTGGCCTGGATCAAGAACCTGCAAGGTAGCTTGAAATCAGAGGAAAGAGTGGCTTTTAAGAGACTAGAAAAGGATGAGAGAAGCCACTTGAGAAGGCAGATAGCCTGGTTCAAAGTCCTGGGTTTGTTTTGTCCTGGTCCAATGCCCATGTTGCTACTTCCAGACATTAGACTAGTGCCTTCTTAAAAATATCCTCTGAAATTCTGTCACTTAATGGGGGTTTGGGCAGATTTTTTCCTGTTGGGAATGTTTTCGTGATGACCAAGTTGCTCCACCAGGTGCCTGTGGCTTTGTCCTTAACTTGCTGTCTTTGTGGGGAGAGTAGGGTGATGCCAGGTTGAGGAAGTGAAAAGGAATGGGGAGGGAAATTCTCAGGTGCTGGGAGGAAATTCATGAAGGACCTGGATGTAAAGCCCTGGGAGGATTAAGAGAAGAAAGTATTACCCATCCAGACTCCTTTTCATCATGTTTTTCACTGTGAATGGCTTGAATTTTGGGGTATTTTTGAAGTGTTTTAGACAGATATTGAATAAGAGCAAAGTTTGGAATCTAATCCCAACCTCAGTGGTGGAGAGACCTCTGGGTTCCACCTGCAGAACTAAAAATTAGTAGTACGTTAACAGAAAGACATGACCTTTTTGTGTCTTTTCTACCCTCACAGATGAACAGGAGCCAGCAGTCAGCAGTGATTCAGATATTTCACTGATTATGGCAATGGAGGTTGGACTGTCCGATGTGGAGCTTTCCACTGATCAAGACTGCGAAGAGGTGAAATCTTGAAAAACAGAGATCCAACACTAAACTACAGGGAGGATCACAGGTAGGGACCGAGTCATCTTTCTAGGATTTGGACCAGTCATGCACATGCCTCCAGAGCACTGTCACTCCTGCACACTCCATACTGAGATGGTCATGAAAAGCAATAGCAACAGTTATGTCTGCCTGGATGCGGTTTCATCATCTACATACCTTCGTTTGGTTCACATGGGAGATGGACGCTTCCAGTTTACCCACGTGCTTGAGAGCAGTCATGGAACTCTCCAGGGACTCACAAACATGCAACTGAAATGACAGCTTGAGTGTTTTCTACTCTCGTTCAATCAAATTTTTGTTGAGTTTTTTTGAAAAGGCATATGTTTATTTTGTTTGTTTGTTTGTTTATAGTTTGTTATGGATGGACACTCCGGTTTTATTGACTGACCCCAGCTTTTTCAAGAGTTCAGTCCAGAAATCTGAATTCCCATTTACTGGTCACTTCATGATCTAACCAGGATTTATCATTGCCTTGTTGTTTCTGCATGAGGTACATGTGGCTGGCTTCAGAAGGATGATACACCAGCACCCTGCATTAATGTAAAGCCTGCTTTCATTAAGTGGAAAACGTGGAAATGGCATATTCTGAAGGCCTTTATTTGTAAGAGAGCTCTGAATTAGCAGAAATTTGGGTTAAAACTGCATTCATTTGTCTTTTACCTAGAGCTCCGTTCTAGACAAGTATACAGTGTGAAGGAGAGAAAGAAAAGCTTAAAGCATCACTCCGTCCATGTAGTCCTGTCCTGTATTTTGTGCTATTAGCAGGTGTCAGTACATTAGTGTCCTTCCTTCAAGTGACAATTCAGTGCCTGGAAAAAAGGATCTAGCATAACATCATTTCCTTTCTTAATTTTACAGACCAAAACCAGATCAGTGGGCTAAAGGAGCATCTGAGAGGTTTCCAGAGGCTGCTTATTAACAGTTCTGCATTAAGTGGGTGACAGTATTCTTACAAAGGGTTTGGAGATGCTGCTATCAGTGTCAGAAATTGCTAATGAAGCAAGAGGCAGCCATTTGAAATGTTTAATTCCTGGTTTGCTTTGGGTCTTTTCCCTTAGTGTGTTTCATTTCTTACATTTTGACAGCAGTTTTTGTCTGCTTGTTATCTAACACAAGAGTTCAGGTGGTTTGTTGCCCTCCAGAGTCCCTGTCAATGCTGTCAGAAGCATAACGGAATATTTGCAATTTGTATACAGATACATATACCAAAATATATTGGGGAGGGAATTTGAAAAGAAAAGAACATAAATCAAAACACCTAAATAATAATGACCTGATGTAATAATTTATTTCATCCTGAGCTCTGCTTTCCAGGTAAGAGCTCATTGTTAATTGTTCAGTGCATGATTTGGTTTTTCAGTCAAAATACTCAGCTGTGAAGAAGCTTACTGTTAACCCAAAAGTATATGGTTTCTGTTGAGAATCAGATGATTTGAATCACATTACTGCCTCCTGAGTCAGTCCACAGAATCAACAATTCATCTTACATTGAAATTTCATGCAGAAGTCAAACATTTTGACTTGGCAGTGTCATGGCAGCATCTCAAAGTGCAACTGTTGGGGCTCGCTGTATTTAATCTCCTTGTGGATTTACTTGTTAAATGTGAAAACCAGCTTCCAGCCAAAATTTGTGTTTGTCAGATTTTATTCAGGAACAAATGTGTTTAGAACTATCCCTAAAATTTTGGTTGACTTGCTTCTTTAGTACAGAAAGAAGGAAAAAATATTCTCCGTGCTCTTTTGTCCATTTAGAACTAATTAAACATTTTGTTTAATTTTGTTTTATGTTCTTAGTCCCTAAATTGCAGGGTAATCTTGAGGTAAAGGTTTTAAACTGAAAGAGGGCAGATTTAGATTAGATATTAGAAATAAATTATTACTGTGAGAGTAGTGAGGCACTGGAAGAGATTGCCCAGAGAAGCTGTGGATGCTCCGTCCCTGGAAGTGTTCAAGGCCAGGTTGGATGGAGCTCTGAGCAACCTGGTCTAGGGAAAGATGTCCCTGACCATGGCAGAGGGTTTGGAACTAGATGATCTTTAAGGTCCCTTCCAACCCAAGCCATTCTGTGATTCTATGAAAATGACCCATAAATGTGCTGTTAGATCTTTAGAAGCCATTGGAATGAAAACATTTTTTCAATTAAAGAGATAGAGGCAGCTGGAAATCTTGGTTAAAAAAGAAAGTTACAAACTGTTCCAGAGGGTACACTAGGTCAGTCTTGACAATATTTGTGGTTCTGTAATCTTGTTTTCCTTATTATTTTATGTCTTCTCTATTCCTTGCTGCTATGGGAAAGGCCTGACACATCAATGTTGAAACTGACCCCTACACAAGAGAGTTTGCACAAGGTACTGCATCAGCTCCACTTAAGCTCTGTAAATAATGCTGAAATGGGATTTAAGTGGTGCTTACACCAAATTTTGACCCAGGAATGAAATTCATTTCAAACAACTGCAGGGGAAGGAGTGAGGCTGGTTATATACAGTCAGGGCTCCTTATAGAAAGCCCACACACTAGTACAATTTCTTCTCCAGCACTGGAGCCTGGGTGCTACATGTCGCAGGAACATCACAAACACGATGTCCAAGTTGTCAGTGATCCTTTCACATATGCGCACTGTAGCTCAGCACACAGGCAGAGAACTCCTGGCCAAACTGCTTGAGTTTCAGAGGAGCTGTCACAAAGTCTTCATTTTATTTCATGAACTGAATTAAATTGATCTCAATGCATAGATTGACCAATTAGCTGTTGCTGTAGCAGAGCCACCCGTGGCACAGCAGAACAAGCAAAGTCTGTGGAAAAGCAAGGCAGGAGGGGAAACTCCCAGCTGATACTGAGCTGGGTCCTTTGCCCAGCAAAATCATTGAAGGGAGCTGTGCTCAAAAAGGCATCACAGATTTGGTAATTAAAACCCTGCACGTATTTCTGAGAGTTAATGAGAAACTTTGTAGAGGTCTCGCGCTGTGCACGTGCTTTTCCTAAATATCCCATATTAGATCTGGTCCCTCAGGGTCCACAGGTGGCCACTGGCAGAGGCAGGGTGCCAGGCTGGGTGAGTGGTTTTGACATATCACCAATTAGTGATATGCCTTTTAGAAGAGGCATCCTAGTAAATTCTGGGTCAGGAGTCTTTCTGCTTTTGTTTTCCTAGTTCTACCTGCAGGTTCACTTAGGGAAGATCTTATTCCATCCCTGTCCTCTGGTGTTCTGCAGCACTGTTAAGTGTTGATGAGGGCAAAGCCAGGTTACACATCACTGAAGCCTGAACTTAGGAAAGCACTTCAGTAAATGTTTTATTCCGTCCTTCTTCAAAAAAACACTTATGACTAATTTTGGACTTGCACCAAAATTGCATTATTTTCAACAGGTCTTCTATGAGCATAATTAAGCCCCTGTGTCAAAAGGAAATGTTTTCCTAAAGCTTGACCTGACTGACAATATTCTTTGCATATATAACCTATGAACTGCCTTGGGAATTTGAGGTCCTTTGTAAACATTAAGACCCCTCGATGTGTGTTTGTAACATGTATGAAAGCCTTAATTCTGTGTATCTGCATGCACACCTTGGTACCTTGGTACTGCTGCCTGCTAAGCTTGGGCATTATGTACATGGGGTTTAGCTGCTGGGGACACAGTACTGGCTGTTCAGAAGGGAGAGCAGCCTTTAGCATGCAGCCAGGAAAGAACAAAATCCTCTAGAGCCCTCTGACAAGCAAGCGCTCACGGATACAATTCTGCAGGCTGGCGCCATGACTGGGCGGGGGGGCACCTCTTGCGCAGGGGCAGTGGCCAGGGGATTGTGTGGCTCCTGGGAAAAGGCCTTCTTGTCATTAAGCTGATCATGTGCCTCTCTCAGCAATTCCTGTCTTGTCATCTGAAGCGCTTTTCTCTTCTTTTCCATGAGCAAGTGGTAGGTGGGAGAAGCATTTGCCTTAGTGAGACTCATCATCACTCAGGCTGGGTTGCAGGATAAAGCTTGGTCAGACAGAAACTGCACTCAGAGTATACTTGGATTGTCTTGGGTTTCACTAAGCTGCCTTCCCAAAGGTCTGTTCAATAGGTAGGATGCACAGAAAGTTATACAGGCAGAATTTTGCACTCACAAACGACCTGGTATGTGCATGCAGATGTGCAAGGCACCAGGTCTACATCCCCTCCCCACAGCTCACCTGCGCTGGTGGGGATACAGATCTGGCACTTACTGAGGGTTTGGTTGTTTTTATTTTCTGACTGCTTTAGAACCTCAAAACCAGGATCAGGACTATCATAGCCCTGCCGTTGATTCTTTAAGCACTCTATAGAATTAAACTGACATGTATGCATATAAAAGTGCATTGATGTGAGTGTGGAAATGGTACTGTTGTGAAATCAGAAGCAGTTGTCATTTTTAGGCCTTTTATTTGAGGGAGGTTGTGGCACTAAAAAAAAAGGCTATATAGAGGCAATTTGGAAAAATAAATTATTGAAATCACATGTGATAAGTGGTCCCTTGGATCTCACTAATGACCCCTGGATCAAATCCCAAGGAAGTCATTGCAAGAAGGCCATTGATGTTAGGGTGCATCCATTTCGCAGGACTAAAATGGCAGAGAAATCCATCCTGCTCCTTCCCAGCCCATCTCACAAGTGTTTGCCCAAGCAAAGTGAGCCTTTGTTGCTGGGGAGGGAGATCATGGGATCAAACTTGCACAGTGCTGCTTCCTCTCCTGTGTTTTGTGCTGCCAGTGTCTCTTGGAGCAGGTTGGAGAAGGGAAAGGAGCTGGCCCAAGTTCAGCTCCAGGGCTTGGTGTAAAGCAGGCCATGGGCTTTCAGCAGGTTCAGGACAGCCAAGCTTCTTCATGCCCAGTGCTGACCCTGGGATTGGAACTTTGTTGATGAACACTGAGCCCATATGGACTCATTTGTTTTGTGGGGCAGGCAGCATGACGGCGGTGAATCGCCTTGGTTAGCGTGAGCGGGAAACACAATATGGTATATTTTAGGGCTGAGGGAAAACAAGGCTGGAGGTGTTGCTTTCACAGGCTTCTTAAATAGGGGTAATTGATCCAAAATAAGCACTTCTTTCATTTTACCAAGCTGTTACCTGAACTAATTGATAGTTTCAGAGAATGAGGAATGCCAGATGGACTGTTCAGAGAGGATTTGTTTGTGAAGCAGATGGCAGATGTGGGTTGGAACAGAGAGTGAGGGAGAGGGTGAGGGCTGCCCCTCTGCCGCGCCGCTTACCCCACTGGGCTGGACACCCACTTGGCCCCTTTATCTGCCCATTTCTTTTTCAAGGAAATACCCTTCTAAGCAGAAGCTGTATTTCAAAGGAAGAAATAAAGAAATGAAAGATGTGGATTTTGAATGAAAAGCCAACGGATGATTTTTCCATCTGAAATTAATCTTGTCTCTCTCGAGTATTTTAATTGTGAATTGGTGGAAGTTACTTCTTTCTGTAGTGAATGGAAAAAGAAATGAGAGAACAAAAAAAGAGAAATAATGTTTTCCCTTTCTTGTTTATTTCTTGATTCTTTGGTCCTGTGTAGCATTAAACACAATAGCCAGATCAAGATGCTTGTTTGCTCTGAATGTATACAGTTATTTCAGATGTCAAATATCTAAATGTTTTGTATATGTATGTAATGCCATCCTCAATACTTGTTTCATGTTAGGAACCTGAAATGACTGTACAATTTTATAATTAGATATGTAAAGAGGGGACAGTGGGAGGGAGGGTCTGTTATTTTTATACTAAGATGTTCCTTGTATTTAGTGAACATTTAAAACGGTTTTGTACTTGTCAAAATATACATTCCATCCATTTCCAGAAGAGAATTATTTCTATTTAGAGTAGTTTATAAGCAAACCAAAAAAAATGTGGCATCCCACTTGTATGCAGTTCCTGAACACAGCAGCGATATCTTGGTTTTCAGTGATGGCTACAAAGCTTTTTCCAGCCATGTCTCTTCTCACATGCAGCAGAGCCACACCAGCAAATGCCAGTGTTATAAAGGGAATAAAAATCCCAAACAAAATAAATACCACATGGATCAGTGCACAGCTTAACGAAATAACTTTGTTAAGTTTAGAGACAATGGTCTGTCCCAGCAAAATTCTCCAAGGTAATCACACCAGGAGCAGATTTACTGGGAGGCTTCAGCCACCAGCCTCAGCAGGCTGGGGGGACGCAGGGTTGTTACACTCCTGCACTGTGGCTCCGGCTATGCTGTAGCTTTGGTTTGGGAAACATCTTCCAAAAGGCCATGGCAAAGTCACACTGTGGCATTTGCATGGGCATCCTTTTTCTTGTAGTTGGCTTTTTCATTCCCTCCCTTTCCCCGCTACCTGTGACGTGCTGCCAAAACTGTGCAGTAGCAGTTTGTGAAGATTTTTTTTTTGCCTTTTTTCCCTTCTGTACAGTCTTGCAAATAAACTTTTAACTCTTTGCTGACATTTTATAATGTATACATCTTCTTCTCCAATGCACTTTATCGCTCTTGAAAAATGTGGGAGTCGGAGAACTACCATCTTAAAGGGATTTGCCTGAAATCATGAGACACGGTTTTTATTATTTTGTGTCCTTTTTGCTTTGTTAAATACTGTAAATGCTAAAGAGCATAGACAGTGACTCAGCTGGGGGAAATACCGAAATGTTGAGGCTAGTACTTGGAAGCATTATTCAGTAGTACAACATGGCTATTTTTGTTATATAGAGGATTATAATGTAAATATGTGAGACTGTGTTATTACATACTAGTAAAATATTGCAACTCTGAAAGTTAAGATGGTGAATTCCAAGGAATTTTATTGCAAGTTTTTTAATAAAACAAATCTGATTATTGTGTTGTATGTATTTTCTAATAGCCTGTGTAAACCTGGAATTTCCTGATGTGTGAAACTTGTGGGTTGTTTCTCCCTGAACTCAGCCACTGCAAACTTCGGCATTCATAGGAGGCAGAAGGTACAGTGGGAAGGGACCCAAGTGACAGCCTGGCCTTCTTGACACCTCTCCAGCTCGTTACTGCTCCGGTCCCCTCTGCCCTTCAGCTGCTTCTAAACAGAAAGAGCAGCTGTGTGAGAGGTAAATGTGTCTGCTACCTCAAGGGAGAGCTGCAGCCTCAGCCCAGACACTGGGCATGATGTGTTAAAACAGCTTTAAAAGATGACGGCTCTGCCATGCCTCAGTGGGAATTGCACCACTGTTGTGAGGGGTCATCCAGCTGCTCTTCCCTTGCCTTATCAGGCTTCACTATGCGTCCCTGGGAGCAGGGGGAGGAGGAGAGCCCAGGGGTTGTTGTGTCATCCAGCATAGGTATGCTGCTTGCAAGAGGTTTGAAGCACAGTAAAAATCCTACCTAAATGTAATTTAAGAGACTTATAGAAAAGTTTTCCAGTAGATGCAAAAGAAGGCAGAGAGAAATCCCTGAAGGAGCCAACTCCTGGCTCAAGCTACAGCCCTGCCACGGGTCCCAGCCTGCCCCGATCGTGGCCACCTTGTTTGCTTTCTGGCTGGTGCCGCCAGCACACACACCTCTCTTTTCCAGCCACAGCGCTGCGTTCGAGGTAACGACATGCCAGATCGGCTGGAGCCCTAACTTGGATTCCACCCAGGAGCCCGGAAGGCAGCAGCTGTGGGCCAGTTTACGCTCAGCTCCCCAGACCCTGCTGCCTCCTTGCTCCTATGCACCCACCCCCACCCCGTTCATCTTTGCTCTGTCCATGACAGCAGCAGCTGGCTCAGAGCAGGAAAACCGTGTGCGATTTAACGTGGCTTTATCAGCAACGCCGGCAATTAATTTTCTCCTCCCAACTCCTGTCAGCCACTCAGCAGCACAGCCTGAAGCTCCCATCCCACCAGCCCTGCTCCAAGGGCAGAAGCCCTCCTCACCGAAACAAACCCTCGGTTACCTTTGGAAGGAGGATTTATGTCTTGCTAGCCAAGAAATCCGGTCTCGCTCTTCCGCACGCACCTCCCTGCCTGCCAGCTGCTTTGTTCCCTGCCTGCATTTCCTAGCTGGCTCGGGGGGAGCGGGGCCGGTTTTCCTTGGCAGGCAGCTGTGCGCAGTTGCCGTGTGAGCTGCACACACACCACAGCTGGCGGGAGGCAGGGGCAGCGCGGGAGGAGCGCAGAAGTAGCGCCACGCGGAGCTGTAAATAACGAAGGGCGTCAGGCAATTCATTCCAGGATGCAAGCACATACTTGGGGCTCGTGTTACATCACTCTCTGCTCTATATGGAATTAATTTCTGGTCAAAATATGGAAATAAACCTGTGCTGCTCTGTGCTCTGCTGTTTTATGGGTTTCTTTCCAGAAGGAATAAGGCAAATTGTACTCGCTCCTGATTCAAGGAGGTGACGCTCAGACACATCACAGTCAATGGAGAGGATGTGGGATTCAAAGGGAATTTATCCAGATTTGCACTGCACAGCAGTATGTACAACACAGGGTCCCATGATATCCAAACCATGCTAAGAAAGAAAATGCGCTTTTAGGGTGTCCAAGAAGGAGATGCATTCACCTGTGCTGGGTCTTGGGAAGCCACTGGAAAAAAACACTGAGAAGGCAATTCTCTAACACAGGGAGATCAGGTTAGGGGGCATCCCTGAGGGAATAGGACTTCATGGCCCAAAAGAAATCTAATGAGCCAGTGCATTTATCAGAATTCAGCTGTAGGAAATCAGTGCTTAAGAGGTGAGACTATAATTTTGCAAAATGCTCATTCCTCCGCTTGATCTCTGTGCAAACAAGTTGCTGGCAAGTCTTGGCAGCAGTGGAAGTGGGGAAAGTGTCACCACCCTCATGTGCCTGGGCCACTCCCTGCTCCTCTGGCATCCTCCTGGACATCTGCATCTGCAGCTTGGCTTTACAGTCCATCCTCTCACCTGAGAGCACAGGCAAGCTTGCACAGGGAGGCCAGCAGCAAGTCATGGTGGCTGAAGCCCACGCAAATGTCTCTCCTCCTGCTCCAGCTAGGAAGCATGTCCCTCCTGGCAGAGGGACAGAGCAGCCATCTGGGAGCGGTAATGCCTTAGATGTGTTGGCAGAGCCCCAGCGCCCATCTGTCAGAGCCCAGAGCTCAGATGAGGTTGTTACTCTGTCCCTGCTTGGGGCAGCCGTGCTGGCTCCAACCAGCAGCCCACTTAGTCTGACTCAACCAGGCCTGGGAGCAGACACCTACGAAGGAGTAACACCAGGACAGGTCACCTCCCTTCACGCTGCACCTGGTTTTAGAAAGGTCTACTATATTATGGAATCATAGAATTCTTGAGGTTCAAAAACATCTCTAAGATCATCAAGTTCAACTGCTAAAACAACTGTCAGCGCTGCCCAGCTGCAGGTTCTGAGCTCAGAGTCTTACTTTATGGGATGCTGTTCCATGCCTTAGCATGCATTCAGTTTTGGGCTCCTCACAACAGGAAAGACCTAGACGTGCTGGAGCATGACCAGAGAAGGGCAACAAAGCTGGGGAAGGGTCTGGAACACAAGTCCTATGAGGAGCTGCTGAGGGAGCTGGGGAGTTTTATCCTGGAGAAAAGGAGGCCCAGGGAAGACCTTATCACACTCAACAACTCCCTGAAAGCAGAGTAGCCTGATGGAATTTGTTCTTTTCTCCCAGGCAACAAGTGACAGGACAGAGGAAATGGCCTCAAGTTGCAGCAGGGATTTAGATTGGATGTTAGGAGAAATTTCTTTGCTGAAGTGGTGGTCAGCCATTGGAATAGGCAGCCCAGGGAAGTGGTGGAATTATCATCCCTGGAAGGGTTCAAAAATATGTAGATGTGGCACTCAGGGACATGGTTTAGCAGTGGGTTTGGCAGTACTGGGTTAATGGTTGGACTTAATGGTCTTAGAGGTCTTTTCCAGCCTTAACAATTTCAAAGCACTATGATTCTATGTCCTCACTGCCTTTCTCCAGACCTCACTGCCCTTTCCTTAACTGCAGGGCATGGAGTCCCAGGCAGAGCACAATGTCAGGAAAGGAGGATGGGAGACAATCCCCATGGCAGTAACACAACCAAGGTATTGCCCAGCACCACACCACGAAACACTCCCCACTCCCATGGGTTTTGGATGTTACTTGCATGACCCAGCCCCGAGCACCAGCAGTGCCCCCAGCCTGGGCAAGCAGGGGCTCCTACAGAGGTGCCCAGGGGTGACAAGCCTCAGTTCCTGGAGGCAAAGGAATAACGGCTGGAGGAGATGGAAAGGAGGCAGGGGCGCAGCCTCAAGGACTTAAGAAAGTGGTTCCGAAAATGAGCGGAAAAGGGTGTCTGTCGCTCCGTGGGGACAGCGGGCAGAGGCGCTGCCTGCATCCCACATCCCGCATCCTGCATCCCGCGCCGTGTCTCTCCAGCAGGAGGCTCTCCCGCCTCGCGGATCCACCGCCCAGCCTCGGGCCGGCTACCGGGGCCACGGCGTCTCTAGCACCCACGCGGGCCTGGCTTTATTTATTGAGCCAAACCAATGACTATTTACCGTGTTAAACAAGTGAAAAGTCCCACTGTGAGGGGTTTCTCTGCTCTCCCCGGAACGTCGCCCCTTGCGCGCAGCCCGGGGAACACCCTCCGTGTCCATCGCGTCAGCGAGGAAGCACAGGAAGCCACCGAACCACCCCCTCCAGGTCTGGCGCGTGAGCCGCTACAGACTCTGGAGCAGCACAGCACCTGCGGGATGGGGACCGAGGGCTGCAGGTCACTTAATTAAAAGGCTGCAATTAGCCGTTGTCAGCCACTCGGTGAGATTCCCCGGGTCACCCAGGGTGTATTTGAAGGGTGGTCCAGGAAAGCTGTGTGTCTTGCCCAGCAGCCAGCAGATTTGTTGGACGGGAGCAGAACCACTACCCCGGGTCATAGCCAGGGAAAACGAAACAAAACCCAGCCAGGATACCTGGTGACAGTGGCTTCAGCAGGAGGTGAACAGCAGGAAAGGGACAAAAGTGAGACTGGAGACCAGCACTGCAGCCCCCACCACAGCCCGATCCCATGGGGGAAGGAAATGGCACATTTCAGCTACACTTTGACTATAAGATGTTTTTAAAGTAAATTGGTTAAACTACTGTTTGTGCATGCACTTAAACCATTTAAAAGCAGGTTATTTTTGCATGGCTTGGGCTACGGATCAGACTGTGCAGGAACAGGTCCCGACATGAATTGCCAGAGTCACCCTGCATTGATTGTTCCATGTAGTTCAACATAGAAACAGAAACACTATTTGGATAAGGAACTTCAAATCTCAGTACTAACACGTAGGATGTTGCATGGAAGCCTTACTCTCCAGTGTATCTTTGTCAGTTCACTCCTTAAAACAAGGACGTAATTTAGACTGTCAGAATTTCAGCAGAAAGTGGTGTGTTTGGGATTTTATCGATCCCTCAGATTGCTAATTTAGTTAATAAATTTATCTAGAACATTAGTTTCCAATCTGTAATATTGATTAAGGTGTAAAAAGTAGCGTTTAAAAGAACAAGCTTCCCAATGAGTGAAAAAACTTCATGGTGGGTGAAACTTACCTGCATAAGAAAACTGGTGTCAGAGCAGAATATGTAACTCAAACCCCCCACTTGCCTGTTGGATGGTTCCCTTTATTTTGCCACTTGGCTTTGTCTCAGAAAAATATAGATCATGACCTTCATTTATTTGCTGAAAATGTGATATTTATTAATCTGGTCTGCAGTCTTACAAGAAAGAGACGTGTTTTGCACTTTGCAGGTCAGAAATATGACCAGTCCTGTGAGCGAGTTCCTTGAGTTTAAATAACAGCACTAGTACTGTTTAATGTATTTTCATAATTATTTTAATTTGTTTCAGTTATTAAACTGTCCTTGTCTCAACCCACAAAGATTTGGGGGAAGGGGGTGCTACGGGTTTTTTTAATATTTTTTTTTTCCTGATTCTTTTCCCCCACCCACTAGGAATGAGGGGAAATGAGCAAGCAGTTGTGTAAACTAAATTGACAGCTGGGGCTAAACCATGCCACCAGCTCATAGTCTAAAATGCTCCCTGAGTGCACCTGTGCATTGCTACCCAGGACCCTTCACTTTCTGGGGTTTGTTTTGCATTCCTTACTATTAATAAAAGCCCATATTTCTTTTACTCAAAATAACTTGGGGTGGGGGTTTCTCTGGAGTTTGGCCCCTTGTCAAGGTGAGAGGGGACCATTACTCTGAGCTGGGGTCCTGCTTAGTATGGGCTTTGTTTGGGCAAATCACTGACAGTGTCCAATGTACCAACCAAGGGCGTGGAAACACGGATGGCTGGGGAGTGATGGTTATTCTCTGAGTGTTGTACATGTGTTTTGTTGGCCACCAAACTCCATCAGTGGCAAAGCAGCTTCACTCTGACCATGAGAATTTCTCTCTCTCCTCTGTTAAAGATGATAATTGTGTGCAGCAGTGAGATCATGTCCCTTGAGATGAAACGTCACCAGCGAAGGAGCAAGGCAAATCAATGGTACTGAGTCTCGCTCCTCAGGCATTGGAGATATTAATCAGAGCAATTCAGAAATGCATTTGACCTTCTCAGGGATGTGAAGTCTCACACAAGTGACACGTTACATACAAACTGCATGCAAAGCATAAATATGATTTTGACTTTCTAGCAGGAGAATTGTCAGCTCATTTTGGTTTGGCCTTGGTTGTAATGCCAGAAACTTTCCCAAATATGGCTATTCTTGCTGGTGTTAGGAAATATTATCTGTCTTGTTTATCCTCTAACTTGGATGAAAACAGGGATTGCTTCTGCCTTTTTGTTTGTAGCACTTGCTGATAGCCAGAGAGTCAAAAGCTTTTCCTTTATTTTTTATTTTTACTTTTAATACTTTACTGTAAATGTTGTCACCCCTGTTGCTCCTTTCTCACTACATTTGTTACCCCCTTTTAAAGGACTGTCCCTCTGACACTGAACAGGGGTTACAGAAGATGCAGGTATTGAGCTGCAGGACCTGATTGAGAGCTTGTATTAGTGTTTAAAGCTCAAGCAGAGTCCATGTTTCCATTTTTACTGTTCAGAAGGAGGTGACACTGCTGACCTCTTTAAAAAAAAAAAAAAAGAAAGAAGGAAGAAAAACCTTTTGAAAGCAACATGTTAAAATACTTTCTATTTTTATGAAGATTTCAGGGGTAAGCTGGCTGAAGGGAGGATTCAGTGTTGAGCACAGTGGGTGGGGGTGTTAAAGAAGAGGTGTTTGAGGAGGTTTCTTGGATTTTTTTAATGAAAACCATTGGAACTGGGAATTGATTGTCCTGGACCACAGGTATGAGTTGTGAGAGCACAAGCTGAGCAGGGCTATGTGGGAGGTGCTGTTTGGGACTTTCTTGCTGGAGAGATGCTGGTGGCCGAAGGAGAAGACTGGCAGCTCAGGCTGGGGCAGCATCCCAGCAGGAGAGAACCCCCCTAGAACAGGTTATTTCAAAATCAGTGGAGGATGAGGAGCAGGAGACACATCTGTGAGCTGCCTGCAGACCTGCTGGGTACCTTTGTTTCCCATATATGTAAGACAGGACAATAGATGGTGTCCTCTAAATTTCTAATCCTTTCTATGAGTTTTTAGCCTCCAGCCTCTTGGTCAGTCCGTTTGCTGTTCCAACTACACAGGCATTATTCCTGACTCTCACTCAGAGAGGTTGCAATCAGATCATCTGTTCCTTGGGTAATGCTTATATTTCCTTTACTGCTCATTTCTGCAGAAGCCTTGATGCTCAGGAGTATTTCCCCTCCTTCCCTGCCTTTTCTCTGTGCTCATCTCAACAAGTGTTTGGCTTTGTGTATGCAAGGAACTCCAGAGTGATTCTGGGTGCATGTGTTCACAGAACAGGTGCAAAAAGAAAACTGGGAAAGGAGCTTAGAAAATGTACCTGAATGGCTGTAGCTTTGTTGTGCCAGTGCTAGGAATCCCAGAAAGCTGCTCAGCTTGTTCCTTGTGCTGCAGAGGAGTGGTGCCACTGGGCTCAGAGTTGGTGCTGCTGATGCAACCACTGAAGCTGGAAGGGAAGTGCCAACTGCTCCACGCAGGTCCTGAGGCCACCATGTTTATTCGCTTTTTCATCTTCCTCCTGCTGGCCTGGCACAAGAGAAAATTCCCTCCACCAGCCAGGCCTCCTGCTGCTGATGCACACATCTGGGAAATCAGATAAATATGAGCATCATCTAAACCAAGCCAACAGGGAGTGTCAGGCACTGTATGGGCCTCCCAGAGCCTTTTCCAGTCCTTTTCTTTTGCAGGGAGCAGTCTCTTAATAGCATTTTAATTAGCCCACGAAGGATAAGGGCAGGAGTCCTCTCTGCATTGTCCTTCTGAGGTACCCTGGCCATGAGCTGGCAGCACATTGCTGGTCAAAGGCAGTCTGGCAGCTTTGCTGTATTTTGCAGTGCATTTTTTCTTCTCTCCTTTTAGTGCAAGTTCTCAGCTGTTCATATTCTGATTACACAGGAGGTACTTTCTGCAGCAACAACTTTCTGTGCTGACTGTGCTCAGGCAGCTCTGGCCTGGTATTTGATTATCACAAAAAAGGTGGAGAAAAAGATGGTTCTCTAGGATGTATATGAATGAAGTATGGTGGGGTTTTTTGATTGGGAATTATTTTGCAACTCATCTTAGGGAGCTGCCATGGTAAGAGGAGCCACGGCTGCCTTCAGAGCTGGCTCCTGGGGTGGAGCTGGAAATCATACTGGGGTTCATGTTAGCTAGTGTTCTGTGTCTGCTTTGAGCACTTCTCATCAGTCCTCAGAAAACCAATATCTCCTATAAGAAGCACCTAGAGAGTCATAAATACTGTAGGATACTAAGCACTTTCTACCCCCATTAAAGATGGATATGAAAATGGGTGTTACTTTGTTTTGCAGAGAAAGCTTAAGGGATGAGTAAAATGCCATTGCAGAAAACAGTCATGTAGTTATTTACTTCTGCCTGAGATAAAAGCATGGAAGACGTGAGACCTAAAAGCAATGAAAGGAAATAACATAATGCAATATCCTATTGATCTGTGGGATTTTCTACTGCTTAAGATGATGGCGCCACAAGTAACATTTGTAGTTGTACTAACTAGAAGTAAAATAATTATAGGATGGAAACAAACCATGACAAAAACTCCTCAGGGCTTAAAGCTTTCTGCTTCTGACTTGTTGGCTGATGGAGTCCAGGGGTTTCTGCCATCCCTGTGTATTACTGCAGTGCCCAGTTACATGTGCTATGAGTGTTTTGTGTCTCACTCTGGTGCCACTGATAACATTTCCCTGAGCAGGCTGAGTGCCAGGTCCTTGGCTGACAGAAATTGATGTAGTGCTGCTGACTCTGGAAACAACCTGCCCCTGCCACGGGCTCAGCCAGCTCCCTTCTGCCCCAGAGCCAGTAGGGAGCTCACATCTGAAATAAAATCAGAATATGTCCAGGTAAGACAGAAAGAAATGAAGGAAAACCCTGCTTCTGCTAGGGGGATAAACAGCCTGGCATCCCAAAGCAGGCCAGGGAACAATGTGCTGAGACCTGGATAGCACAAGGAAGGTGTGGTGTGATCAGTAGCACCATGACAATAACTAAATGATTAATTTTAATTATGGTGCGTTACAGAGCTGTAGCAGAAAGCATTTTTCTTAATTCCAAGTCCTAGTTAATACAGGGCTGTAATCACTAGCCCAGCAAACCCAGGTGACACATAGAATCAGTGTGAGAGCTGGGGGACAGGTGATAGTAAGGAGACAGCTCGACCTTTCCCTAAGCACCATTGCTGTGTGAACTAGAACAGCTTCCTGTGGTGAATTCTGCTAAAATAGCTTTTATTTCTTCCTTTTTCAGGGTAAAGAGAGGGTCAGGTTCTTCGGAAGTTGGGGGATGGGCTCCTGGCCTCACAACCCTCACAGAGCTTCCAGAGTACCCACATCCAGGCTGGATACTGAGATGCTGTGCTGCCTGTTTGAAGTAATAGGTAATAATTTAGATGATTTCTTTTCAGGATGCAGCAAAGTGTCCATTACACTTCAGGCCAAATATATTTTCTGCTTTAGAAAAAAAAATAAATTAAAAATAAAAACCAGTGACTGGAGGAACCAGGGAATTTTTTCATGGGAAGGTTTGACTACATTAACTTGCATGAAAGCTGATCGATGAGGACTCAGGTTGCATCATCCTTCATAAGAGAAACCTGGCTCACAGGAATAGCTTCTTCTCCAGTGATATGCTGCTTCAGCAGGCAGGTCTTGGAGACCACACAGGGATTTAAAAACAAGCCCCCAAAGTTACCCCATCAGCCCTCTGTGAAGTGATGCGTAACAGTTATTAAGAGAACAAGGCAGTCCACAAAAGACTGATGCCTTTCCTCCTGCATCCTCATTTTCTTCCCCCAATCCCAACATCCATCTGTACCCTTGGATCTTACCAAACAGTCATTAATCAGATCTGTGGGTCTTCTCTTCACAGTAACAACTGTTCAGGAGACCAGGTGGGAGCTGAGACTTGTGCCGTGGACTTTCACACAGGCAGGAAAATGGGCTTCAGTTCAATACTCATAGGACTGGCTGTGGAAAAAGGCCTTAAAATTTGTCTTCTGGGTTTTCAGCTGCACATCTAGGAGCAGGCACTCATAAGGCTCTGTGTTTTTATCCACTAGCCCAAAAATGTGTGACGGAAATATTCCTGTCAGAGCCAGGTAAGACAATTTCCCTTTCAGTTCCTAATATCCCCTCATGTTGCCATAATAACTTGTTTTCCACGTTTACTTGCTTTTCTAAAGTGAGCCCCAAAGGCAGGTGAACAAAATCCTTTGCCCATTTTGACTCCCTTTCCCTCTTATGTGATGCTTCAGCACAGCTTTGAATGAGGCTCTGGTATCAGCCCACAGGGATTTCTGCTGGCTCTGTAGCGCAGTGCCTGAGTCATACTCTAAAAATAGCCAGGAAAATGTCAGCCCAGCCAAAGTCATTGGCTGATTAACAAGGAAGTTTCGTGATTCTACCTACCTCCAGATATGCTCCTTATCTTAACTATGGAGCTGGGTTTTTTAAATATAAATAAATATATAATAAATTATGGGTAGTGAGTTTAAAAAAAAACCCGAACTGTTAGAGGTAATGCAGAAACAGCTTTCTTTATCCTCCCCAGGAGAGTATGTGATTAGCAAAAGGCTAGAGGGACTGTCCGGCTGAAAACGCAGTGTGTCTCTTCTAGCAAGAAGAATGAGAAATTAAAAACTGGACAGGGATAAAGATGAAGCAAATCTTTTGCCCTTGAGGGCAATGTGGTCCTGTGACTTGTGGTCTGTGTGGAATGGTCTGGGGACAACCATAAGCCAGGCTCTGGGACATGGTGGAGGATCAGGCATGGTGCCTGTGCCCAGCTGTGGGAGCTTGTCAGGCAGAGGAGCATGGAAAGCCCCTTGCCAGGAGGAGCTGCACTTGCCCAAAGAGGCAGATCTGCTTTACCAGGACTGATGCAGTTAAAATCTCCCTCCAGCACCAGCATGCAGTGTCATCCAATGCCACGGATGAGCAGCTGATCTCTGAGCTGTGGTTAGGCAGGGGAGCTGGGACAGAGGTGCTGATGGAGGCAGGCGAGAACACCCCAGTGCCAGAAACATCTGTCTGTTGCAAGTGCTGAGGGTGTACCTAAAAAAGCATCTGGCAACAGCTCCATCGAGAGCCTTGGAAAATAAATAAAATGAAACTGATTTCTCTAAAAGCTGATGTGGTGCCAGAGCAGGTGCTGAACCACTGTGGCAGCACCCTGCGGTGGCCACATGTCCCTTGGCCCAGGCACACCAAATGGTTTGTGGTCCAAGGGTGGTAGAGGCAGACCTGAAATATCTCATCTGGAGAAACAAGGGAATGAATTGAAAGTGAGCAGATTGGGCACCGGTGCTTGACAGCTACTGCCAGATAATGTTTTGCTGGCAGAGTTACCTGTTCCCATTAATTAATTCTGGAAAAGTCTTTGCTCCTTGTTTCTGATTTCTTACATGACAGCCAAAGGCTGCTACCACATGGGCAAGGGGAGAAGAGGACGCATGCTCAGATGCGGCCAAGCTGTTGGAAACGGGAAGGACAAGGGTGGGGATGCCAATACCCTGTCCAGTAAATTGGTCTGCTTTGTGTGCCAGGCAGGGAGCATTGCTTTGCTGCAATTTTGGCAGTCCCTTCACATCCCCTTGTGAGTTCTTCACCAGTGCCCAGGATACTGGGAGTCAGGACCAAAACAACGAAAGTATGAATGAGCACACTGCCCCTGCACAGTCCTTAAGTCATCCATCCATTGAAGTAAATAAGCTTTTCTATGTATGTTTTCAGGCAGTGTGTATGTTAATTTACATGAAAAGATATCTTGCTAGGGCTAGTAGCTAAACAAAATTGCCATAAATGACAAGGAAGAGAGGGGGAAAGCTTTTAGTCTGATATTTCTGAGGTGCTTTTCTTTAAAAGAGGAAGGAAGTACGACTCTTTGACAGACCTCATCATGCTTGATGCAGCACAGCAGGATGCTCTCTGCAGGTACATCCTTCAAATAGCTTTTCCACCTCGGAAGCAATTACCTTCTCCCTGCACATCACAGCTCTGGTGGGCACATGAAGGTGAAATCACATAAAAGAAACAGTGCTGGAGTGGGGTACCCCTGTGAAAGGTCCTGATGCCTCCATGGCATGAATGTGCCTCTGCATCCAGCTGAGTAGATGTTCATGGGGATGCTGTGACATCCCTGGCATCATTCCCTGTGCTCATCTTTTAAAGACTGACCCATGGTATTGCCTGAGTCAGTGGATGGGAGGGCTGGGGGACACCCATAAGAAAAGGGGTCACATTGACACCCAGTGGTGCTGCAGGGGTGTCCTGACTGATGGCTGATGTCTTTGTAGGAACAGGTTCTCTGCCCCCGCACAGGTTCTCGTTCCTCCTGAGCTCACTGCCTCACTCCTCTGAAATTTAAGGTCACTGACCCATGGAGGAGCTACCTTCTTGTCAGCTTGCTGAGCCTCACAGATGAGCAAGCACTGCCTCCAAGGCTGATACTCAGCTGCTGGGCATGTGGAACAGTCAGGATGTGCAACATGCTCTCCTGGATCCCTCCTTTGCCAGGCAAAGGTTTCCCTTTCTTGCAGAGGAAGGATAACTCCTCTCCAAATGCACCTCCCTCACTGTGCAGTGCAAAAACCTTTACACGCCTCAGTGAGGGAAGAGGGCACAGCTTGGTTGACCCTGTCTTCAGGTGTCCCTGGTTCACAGTGCCATAGAAAGGTATATTTTCATACTAAGTGAAGTGGCCCCCTTTTCCAGCTCCTACCCAGGCCTAGGTGCTATTGGAGATTGAAGATGGGTGAGAGAACAGGAATGTGCTTCACAAAGAGGATGCACAAGTGGGGGTGGGTAGATTGCTTAACGCACTCCAAAATCCAGATCCACTGGAGCAAGGGCAAGGCTGTGGATCGAGCAGCACAGCAAAGCCCATGGAAGTGACCTGGCTGTTGTTTGAACTAATGTAATTGTTAAAAAGAGGTTTAAACATCCAAAGGGATGAAGTGTTTCAATCTTTCTCTGATGCTGCTTACCACTGAAATGTATGCTATGAAAAAGAAAATATTTCTGCCAAGTGACTTGTATATAAGTATTCTTTCATGACCTTTGCGTTTTAGTAGATGCATTTTTATAAGCTGGATAAATGCAAATTAGCAATAATGTTTGCCTGATTTGTCAGTCCTTCCTTTTGCACTGAGGACAATGGAGATGCAGCAGATAATGGGGAGTGCAGCAGTTTATCTGTGCTAGGAGAGGCCTTTTCCTTCTCAATAATCAAAGAATAATTTTTCATGCCATGTTGGTGTTGTAATATGCTCCCACCATCCATCAGTGTTCCCCTGCACTGTAGCCCCATCTGTCATCCCTCATAAATAAGCTTGAAAGATGCAATTTGTTAAGCAGGCAGTGCAGCTTTATCAAATAAATATTTCAGAGCCATAGGCAATAAAGCAGAGTGAGGCACGAGTGAAAACCTCTTCCATGAAAATATCCTACAGATATTTTATACTATTCAGGCCATTACCAGACCACCTTCCATGTGAACGTGTGGGCAAACATCTGGAAACAAACGTGATTACAAAGACCATTAACAGAAAGGGAGACTGTCCACGTAGGCACATGTGGACACAAAATACCATGTTTCAAATATAGATCATGGTAGTCCAGAGACACATCTGAAATATAGCAGCATAAATCTGTGGATGTGTTGATTTGCACCAAGTGGAAGCCACTGTCTTCTTCCCCACGGTGTCACTCTGTTTTCACCCTGGTCTGGGGTCTACTGATTGGTAATCAAAGGAAAATCCCCAAACCTTGAAATTATTCCTGCTCCCATGTTCATGAACTAAGATGCAGCTGCTAAAGTATCATGTGAAAATACTTTAAATAGCAATAATTTTTAATTTTGTCCTTCTTCAAAACACAGGTCTACACATGAAAATTAACGTAGGTCACGGGAGGTGTGGATTAATACTACAATATTTGTATCTGAAGGATTCCTTGGAGAATAATCTTATTCTGGGAGGAAAAAAGTAGTCACTTCAGGTAGATCAATATAATTCACTTTCAGACTTAAGCTTGAAGAAGTTGAATTTGATCTTAAATGTGTCTGAGGAGTTATTTTGAAATGATTACACAGGCTATCCATTACACTGGAGTTTCATTCTTTGAACAGATTACCAGATTCCACTGATTTATCTTTCCCCCCTACCTTTTTTCTCCTCCTCCTTCTCCAATTGCTTTGATACTCAGCTACTGAAAAGCAGACAGGAAATGCTGAGAGACTGACCTAGAGCTGGCAGCCAGCCCATGAAAACCTCACCAGGTCAGAACAATGTTTCCTTAGCACTGTTTTTTCCTGCTTTCTGGAACTACTACTGGCACTTTATTATCAAGATGATCAGAAGGTAAATGCCTCTCTACAAATTGTCCGGGTTTGGGTTTTATTTGGTTTGTAGCAGGAAATGTAGTGGCAACAGGTGTGTAACTTTTTTGCACATTACCCACCTGTGACTGGGCCTCCTGTTTCTTGTGTATGTTAAATGTCATGGACTGACTACATCACCACCTCAATATCCTGATGATGGTCTGCAGAGAAATGCTCTCTTGAGGTCCTTCTGCATTAAAAAGGCATATTTCTTCATTGTGATCCAAGCAAGACACAACTCTAAGCTTAAACAGAATTTACTTTGTTGATGGTCATCTATTACAAAAGATTACCGAGGGTAGTTCAGATTCAGTCTTGTTCTTACCCTAAGTTGTGTTTGATGTCTGAAGATGTCAGAAGTTTCCTTTATATTTCTAGGGACACTGAGGACTCTCACAGATTTGAATGGAGGGTGTTAGATACTTTTGCAGGCATAATCAGAGATTGGGGTTGTCCTGGTTTGGGACAAATTTGGAAAGAAACTTCCAGAGGAGGTCTCTTCTAAAGGGCCATATTCTAGCAGCCCCTCCCCCACTCTAGGTTCGGGAGAAAATCTCCTCGGAGAAAAGTGGAGAAAACTGTTTATTTAACAAGCAAAGTATTCACAAGCATGAAAAAATGAATAATAGGAAACAATAAACCTCTCTTGCTCTGAAGAGATGGTAAAATCAGAGAAAAGAGTTCTCCTGTGGCTCAGAGTCCTTTCGTGGATGTGTCCCAGCTCTCTCTCTCCCCCTCCGGAGCTCAGGGTCCGGTGTCCAGGCCACAGAGCAGCTCGAGCCCCGGTGGGCCACACAGCGTGGGCTCCCTGGTATTTACTCGGGTCTGTCAGTCCAGAGCAGGGCAGAGCTGAACAGCACAGTCCAAGAAACCCTTTTTCTAAGCTAATGAGAGGAAAAAAACTTAAAAGCAAGAAGAAACAAAAACTCCCTGATCCGTGCGGCTGCACAGTCCAGCGAGAGAACTGTTTTCTTGTGGAGAATCTCCATAGTATGGCTAAGAGAGACTCCGCTCTCTAAGTGAAATGAAGAAAGGTTATTCTAGAGGTGGCAAACTGACTGAGAAATATCAGATGTTGTGTCTTTGCATTGGCAGTTGGGGAAATATCTGAAAGAGAAGTTTGGAGGGGGGGAGGAGAGGTTTTCTGAAGGTTTAATCTAATTTTTATTATTTGGTTCTTTTTTTTTATTTCTTTTTTTTCTTTTTAGTTCTGTTAATAAAACTTTCTTTATATTCTCTAAATTTTGAGCCTGCTTTGCTTCTCCTAACCCTTATCTCACAGAGAGAAATATCCTACATAATAGACCCAAATTTAAATTACTGCACTTAAATTGGATTGGAGAACTCAAACCACTACAGGGGTCTAAAGCTTAGAGCCAACTGTTGAAACTTGAAGGTTTGGCTCCAAGAAGCATTTTCGATATGATCAGTTTTTACAGAAACAGTCACAGAATCACAGAATTGTTACGTGTACTAGTTTGAAAGCAAACCAGAGGGAGATTCCAAGTCAGAACTACAATTTAATAGGAAAATTAAAATAAAGGCAATAGTACATAAACAGTGGCTTAAACTGACAGAGCCAGAATACGACCTGACACCCTGTCAGTCAAGGTGGTGGTTAGCAGTCCGATTAAATGGTGGCTACAGTTGAAGAGATGCATGTGGTTCCGTCGAAGTGGTGATCCCATAGAAAAGTCTGGTCTTTTTCTTGAGGTCCAGTGGTGGTTATGTAGCTCTTGTCCTCTGGGAATCCAGTGGGTAGTGCTGCCCATGGTGTTCCAAGCCTTAGATCATATCCAGGTAGGAATGCGTGGTTCCTCTCCCTGGGCGGAGCATTTCACAATGGGATTATGTAATTCTATGAGTCATGCTGGGAGACCTTGATGGCGCATTAGCTGAGATAGCGCCCCCCAGAGGGAGTTTTCAGGGATGAGTCATGGAGAAGATAAAGAACAGTGCCCCTCTATTTTAACAGATTACGTAGATGGTGATAGAATACACACTTTTGGTTACATCTTGCATTGTAATCTAAGACATTAGGGTTGGAAGGAACCTCTGGAGGTCATGTAGTCCAACCCCCTGCCAAGGCAGGATCACCCATAGCAGGTTACACAGAAATGTGTCTAGGTGGGCTTGGAATGTCTCCAGAGAGTGAGATTCCACAACCTCCCTGGGCAGCCTGTTCCAGTATTCTGCCACCCTCATGCTGAGGTGGAACTTCTTGTGTTTTAGTTTATGGCCATTGCTTCTGGTCCTGTCACTGGGCACCACTGAAAAGAATCTGGCACCATCCACTTGGCATCTGCCTCTGAGATATTTATACACACCAGAAACCAATCAGAATGAGAAGAAAACACTAAAAATGTTGATAGGCATGAAGGCCTGTGACTGCTTTGCTGAAACACGCAAGCAACAGCTGGGCCTTCTGTTACCCAAAATCACAGAACTGTGGAATACTTTGTGTTGAAAAGGACCTTAAGGATCACCTAGTTCTAATATCTGGGTATGTGTTTGTGCGAGATTGTCTTCATCTCTATAGCAATTTCTTTCTGTACCAAGAGCTTGCTTCCTTCCCCCTCCTTGCTTTTTTTAGCAAAGAAAAAAAAATCAGTCTGATCCAGACACACATGACTTTCCATCTCTGAAAAGCTCTGTGTCTCTTCT